>CM042144.1:10340510-10350510 GCA_023376005.1 Doryteuthis pealeii
TGATCAATTCAATACCGATAATGTTTGGCTGTCTGAACTGGCTGTCTTGCTTGAGTTTCCACGCCAGATGTCATTGGTAACTTCCCGTATGCACAAGTTACAGCGTATGGACTCGTTTAAAATTCCGTCAGTATTCCAACTGTTTTATCTAATGTTATTGTGTTTCTAAAACTATCCTTTTGATTGTTATCCTATGAGAAAACAATGACGTCATTTTTTATTAACTAGCTTGACTGATACATATTTGAGTCCTTAGTACCTGATCAGAAATATATGGTTGGCTGGTTGAGTTTTACGGCATGTCAACCCATTAGGTCACTGTATTCCGAAATGGTTTATTCAATTCATTCTTAATGGGTACCCAATCATTCTTTAAATTCATTTTTCTATTTACCCAATAGATGGGACCCTAACAGGTACTACCTCTCCTCATATATATATATATATATATATATATATATATATATATATATATATAAAGTCGTCGGGGCGGCTTAAAGTCCGTATCAGCCAATCAGCGAGGGACTCTATTCCCCCTTTCACTAGCGCTAGACCAAGGATATTGTCTTCGGCGTCTGATGTGGAGCGCCACACCTACCATCAGCTCCCCACTTTACCGCACAGATCCCCGTGCTACTCATACGCTGAGCTGGCGAGGGCCGATATCGAACCCAGAACCTTGTGGTTCCTAGTCCGACGCTCTACCGACTGAGATAAACAGCCCCCTTTATATATATATATATATATATATATATATATATATATATATATATTACTACCACTCCTGACCACAGTAATTACCATTAGCTCCGCCAGATCAGATAAACCAAACTGTGCTATTCATGCGCTATTGGCGGAGACTGGTATCGAACCCGGTACCTTGCGATTCCTAGGTGGGTGCTCTACCTACAATGTTAAACCAGCATTATTTTACGGGAATTAGCAGATAAGCTCAATACGATTGAAAAGGTAGAATATGTGGACAATCAAGAAATTGGATTTCTCACATGGATCACTTTACCAGTGTCTATTAACTGTGACTATTCTAGTTCATACGAATTTGGTTGACAAAGTTGAAAAGTAAGAGACTGGAAAATTTGTGCAAGGTGGATGGAGAGGTGAAGGCAAATGCCACTGACCAACAAGAAGTATCCGTTAATAACACTGGTTTACAAAGAAATTGAGGCAAGCACAAAAATAGCTGTTTTAACCTAATTTGGGGATGCGGAATTCAGATTTGAAATCCGTTTTTACTCATCACCTCTAGGTTTTTAGATATGCATACTGTAAATTTAGTACACATACTGTACATAAAGGCGTATATGCATTCAGGTTTAATTTCTAATATTGTTGACTTATGTCTTCTTTTTTTTTTACTTCTAACTGTCTGCGGTACTATGACTTGTGTTCATTGTGTCATCCAAGTATATTTATTCCGTAAATGTTCTTTATCTATCCCGTTTTGTCTGTAATAAGCTGCTGCAACTGTTAAAATAAGCACGTATATACTCTGTATATACTAAAATGAGACTATTCAAAAGACAGGAAACTAGAGGTGATAGAGCAAAACTGTTTATAAATTTGAATTCAACACACCCAAATTAGTAAAAAACACCGATTCACATTCTTGCCTCAGACAAAAAATATTTTTGTAAACCAGTGTAAGCAAAACGTACAAAAATTACAAACCAAACCGGAAAGGACCATTGTGATTTTAACTATATCTATTTGTTAAGGCATACTATACAATTAAAAGGCATTATTTACCATTGGTTTCAAAGCACTGTATCAACCGATTATCATGAAGATAAAGCGCGCCGGGAAAACGTTTACACAGGGTGATTTATCTTGATGATAAGCGGCTAATACGCTACTTTAAAACCAATGGTAACAAATGTTTTTTAATTGTATAGTATACCCTAGCAAATATATATATATATATATATATATATATATATATATATATATATATATGTTGAAGGGAAGAGAATAAAAATAGTTAAACAAGCCGTTAGATAATGTGTTAGTAATGTCTTATACACGTGTTATGTACTATATACGCAAAACCTTATGATTCACTGAAAGATACAAAGAAATCTAACACACTTATAATAAAACTGATTCGGTGGACAACTGTAACATCAAGCAGCAACAGAAAAAAAATGAAAGAAAGAAACTCTGCGATGAATATATTCAACGTTGTTTGTCAATGTTATTTTCAAGTATACAGATATAGGAAGAAAAAAAAATGAAATAAAAATAATCATGAAAGCATCCTAAATCTGATGACAGACTCACACTAACACAAATACCGACGGACAGGAATGAGGAACGATGGATGAAAGACAGATTGTAGAATGCGTGCAGCGATCTTTGTGCATATTTTTTTTGTGCAAATCATTTTTGCTCTTCAATTTCTTTCACACTCCGTTCTGACCATTTCCAATTGACCTCGTCATCTGAGACAGCTGCTGGCAAGTTTCCCCTTTTATCCCAGAATTTTGTCTTCGCACAAGCTGTGAAGACTCTTATAATGGCCTCACCTGTTTATGATGGCCGACCTTTCACAAGAAATTGAAAACGTTCTCAACTCCTGTGCCCCTTAGCTGATCTTTCATTGATGTTTTAGCACCGTTTCTTCTGAAATCTTCAACGATACAACGCCAGTCTTGATTGAATGACAGTATTTCTGTGGTTTCGGCTTCTTTTATTCATAAGTTTTTGTCTCCACGTCAGTTTACTGTCTTATAAGACGTCAATCGAATTGGCACCACCTGGATAAACGCAGATCACAGTAAATCATAATATTTGTCTGTTTAGTTATATCGGCTCTAAACGGATCACTTTTGTCTACAATACCGCTCAAAAGAAACGAACCTTTTATTCAACTCGTAATAATTATCATGATAGCTTGGAATTTTTGCCATATATCCATGTACAAAAATAGTTGATAGTGAAGGCGGTTATGGAAAAAGAGTTTATAATTTTGATTCTTCGGACTGTTCCTCATCTTCATTGTGGTATGTAAAATTACGTTTCGGCCACTGTATTCTCCATACTTCCTCGGATGTTTCCAGCGTATCCGAGCAAAGCAATGACCCAACCAATGCTCGAATATACAGGAAACAGTTGAGGAAGAGCGGAGGATACAGCGACAAAAATATTTGAAAAATATATGATCTATCTATCTATATATGTATCTCTCTCTCTCTCTCTCTCTCTCTCTCTCTCTCTCTCTCTCTCTCTCTAAATATATATATATATATATATATATATATATATATATATTCTCCATTAGCACACACACATACATGTACATAGATGAGTTTACATGCTTCAGTGATGACAACCAGATTCAGGATGTTGCTGTTGTTTTTCTTTATCTTATTTTTCTTTTTCTTTTTTCCTATTCCACTTGTTCTGTTCTTCTATTTCCCTTTTGTTGTTTCTTCGTTGTTGTTGTTATGTTATTTCAATTGTTGTTGTTGTTGTTGTTGTTGTTGTTGTTGTTCTTCTTCTTCTTCTTCTTCTTCTTCTTCTTCTTCCCTATTTGTTGTTTATGTTATTGTTGTTCTTCTTCCTTTATTTCACTTGTTGTTGTCGTTCTTCTTCTTCTTCAAAAGTAAGGACAACATTTTCTTAGTGTATTACTGAGCATCATTTACAACCTATCAGTTTTTCGATGGCAATAGCTTTTGTCTTATCTGTACATTCCTTATATATATATATATATATATATATATATATATATATATATATATAAGCAATAAAACAGGGCTCAAAGAAAAAGTTTTAAATGAGTATTGGAGCCAATTTCATTCGAAGCAAATGATTCAATTTCTCAAGATTCAATTAAAATTTATTTTATATACTTTATATTTGCCGTGAATAATACATGTAAAGAAAAAAGAAGAATCAGACAAAAGTCTTTTGAAATAAAAAACGAAAAAGAAATCTTTCTTCTTTTTTTCATGTCTTTATCATGACTAATTAATTATCTAATGTTTGTTTTTGTCCTTAATTCACGGCATGAACCAATCATACCTTCTCTAATAGTATAATTGATTTACTCAGATCAAACTGAAATAAAAGATTTTTTTTTCTTTTCTTCTTTTTCTCCGATTTTTTAAATAATCGTGATAATTCCCTTTCTTACAGTTTTTTTTTTTTTTTTTTTTTTGGTTTAAATCTGCGATATCGATCCTGTGATTATCATTATCTTTGTCGTTTGTAGGGAGAATTTGAAATTAAACGATGTGACGACACTTGCAGGGAATGACAGTGATGTCTGAAGATTTACATGGCGGTAAAATGTACTGATATAAAAGTGCATAAAAATATTGAAAGGCTAAAAAAGAAAATGAAGAAAGGGAAATGGTAGACAGAACAGAATTTCAAATAGAGTTGGCAGAATAAAAGTGAAAAAAATAGTAATATAATTACAATAATTTCTTCTAACAATATATAATATATATATATATATTATATATATATATATATATATATATATATATATATATATATATATATATATATATCAGTATTTAATCCACTGGGAATTATACCAAAAACTAAATTCTGACCATACAACAAAAATGGTATATAAATAAACCAGAATCTGTTCTTGAGAATGAAACATAAAGACGAATCACCTTATCCCAGCTAGAAGACCAGGCCTAGTATTAATAAAAAAAAAGAACTGGTAGATTTTGCTGTTCCAGAAGATTACAGGGTGAAGGAAAACGAAAAGATAGACCTTGTCAGAAAATTGAAAAAGCTGTGAAAATGAGGGTCAAATTGATACCAATTGTAGTTACGACACTAGGAACGGTCCCAAAAGGCTTGGAAAAAAACTGGAGGAGCTGGAAATCAGAGGAAGAATTGAGACCATTCAGACAACAGCATTACTGAAATCAGCTAGAATACTCAGAAGAGTCCTGGAGATCTGAGGAGACTTGTTGTCGCTCAGACTCCAGTGTAAGACCATCAGCTAACGCGGGTGTGAAAAACTCAATAATAATAATTAATAATAAATACCTGGACCTTGCTAGAGAATTGACAGTGTAAGTGTTAACAATTGTAGTTGGTAGACTTGAAACGGCACCCAAAAACTAAAAAAAAAGAGACCGGAGGAACTGGAAATCGGGAAGAATCAAGACCACCCAGACAACAGCATTTATTGAATAGAACTACAATCATTTATTCTACCAATATTGATTGAATATTAATATCAGTAGGAACAAATTATATCAAAGCAAACAAGCACAAAGGGAGTAAAACGCTATGCACGACTGAGTGGAAATGGGATCCACTGGGAATTGTACAAGAAATTAGAATTTTAGCTAAATACCAAATCGCATATGTACAAACTGGAATCCGTCCTAATGAATGAGACGTAATAGGCTTTCTGAGACTTTGAAATATATAAAGATTACCTAATCTCATCTAGATAACCAGACCTAGTGTAAATTACGAAGAAGTGGACTTGTCATCTTGTTGATTTTACTGTCCTTGCAGATCACAGATTTAAAAAAGACAGAAAACAAAAATATAGACAAATATTTAGGGGATTTATCAAATAGATTGGTGGAATTGGAAATCAGAGAAAAATCAAACCATCCAGACAACATCATTCTTGAAATACCAAAAGAGTCCAGAGACAAAAAGGTACTTGCTGTCATTCAGACACCAGTGAAAATCCTTATATGAAAGACTCGCTAGGAGGTAAATAATAATAATAATAATATTAATAGAAACCTCAAAAGAGAAACAGAATCACTTATAATTGCTGCATAAAAAATAATGCTATAAGGACAAACTATATCGAAGCGAAAATCGATAAGACCCAACAAAATAGTAAATGTAGACTTTGTGGTAATAGTGAGATGAGACTGTAAACCATATACTCTACGAATGTAGCAAACTAGCACAACGAGAATACAAAACTAGACACGACTGGGTTGGGAAGGTGATCCACTGTGAATTAGGCAAAAAATTAAATTTTGACCATACAACAAAATGGTATATGCATAAACCAGAATCTGTTCTTGAGAACGAAACATAAAATTCTCTGGGACTTTGAAATAAAAACGGATCACCTTATCCCTGCAAGAAGACCAGACCTTGTGTTGATTAACAAAAGAGAAAGAACTTGTTGGTGGATTTTGCAGAGCCAGAGAGGGTGAAGCTAAAGGAAAATGAAAAAATGGACAAATATCTGGACCTTGCCAGAGAACTGAAAAAGTTATGGAATATGAAAGTGAAAGTGATAAACTGTAGTTGGCACTTGGAACAGTCCCAAAAGGATTAGAAAGGGTTTGGAAAGTTTGGAAATCAGGAAGGATTGAAACCATTCAGAACACTGCACTGCTGCAACCTTCCAGAATACTCAGAAGAGTCCTGGAGACCTGAGGAGACTTGCTGTCACCCAACACCAGTGGAAGACCATCAGCTGATGCTGATGTGAAAACTCAAAAGGAGCAAATAATAATAAAATAATAATAATAATAATAATAATAATATAATAATGATTTCAATTGTTACACGTTTATCTTTATTTAAAAGCATTTGAAATCCAATATCTAAAAAGTATAATAATCTTGATTCAAATCTCTATCACTCTTTTTAAAAATTTATTTTCTTCTTTTTATCATGTTTGATTGAAACAGATTAGCATTATCGCCCCCTCTCTTTATCTTCCCCTACCCTCTTTCTTTCTTTCATTATGATATTTTCCGTAGCATGTCCTTTTTCTTCCCTTTCTTTTTAGGATAAAAAATGGTCCATTATTTAGCTGAGGTGACGATACTGATAAGAAAAAACGGATAAGCAAAACCAGATAATCAGGATTTACATTTTTACATTTCATCTTTGAATTTTAAGCAGAGTGTGTTGCAAGATGATAACGGTCGTGCAATTAAGGAACACGAGTTATATATAGATGATAATAATAATAATCCCGGTTGATCATCGAGTGAAAGTGAAATGAACCGAAAAGATAGACAAATACTTCGACCTTGTCAGAACTGGAAAATTTGTGGAACTTGAAAGTAAATATCGTACCAATTGTAATTGGAGCTCTTGGAATAGTCCTCAAGGGTTTGGAAAAGAGTATGGTGGAACTGGAAATCAAAGGAAAAAATGAGACAATCCACACAACAGCATTGTTGAGATCGGCTAGAATACTCAGATGAGCCCTGGAGACCCGAGGAGATTTGTTGTCACTTAGACTATTGTAAAAGACGATCAGGTAACGCTTGTGTGAAAAACTCCGAAGGAGTGAAATAAAACGGGCGTTGTAAAAATTAATTTGTGAAAGATATTGCCCGAGTCGGGTGGAGTTAAAAATTCAATGTCAGGTTTTTTTTATCATGTAAGTAGAATCATCAAATTTATTTAAGGAGAATTTGTAATGAAACTTAGTTCTGTCCCTCTCAACTAAAAGGTTACGTGCATCTATCAATTATTAATTAAATAATTATTTTGAATATTTTACACAAAATCGTAGGTATCTATTTATTTGCAAACTTTTTAGTTAACTTCTTGTTACTGAAAAAAAAAGACAAAGCTATAAAATAATCTTTAAAATTGATTACAAATTTGGCAAATATTTTTTCCATTTAAAGTAATAATACACTTTTTTAATTTTTTTCATAGTTTATATAATTCATTCATTTAAATAATATATAGTTTATTACAATGTGAAGGATTCAAACGTTGAATTATAAGGAGTAGCTTTTATTTATTATTTGTTAATTAATTGTTCTTTATTTTATGTATTGACGATTTTGATAACTGCGACATAACCACTGACGTAGTTTTGGTTACAGACAAGTAGAGACCGAATCTCCATTATTGATAGATAATGATAATAAGACTGTTTGCATTGAACTGGAATCAAAATGTTAACTCTGTTTGATTAATTTATTTTAACAAAATTTGACCAGCCAATCACAAAAAGGTCTTGCATATGTATAAAGATGACTTTACTACTGTCAAGGATGTGGCACACTGTTGGGAGGGGAGGTAATGAGTCAGTGAATATATAAATGTGTGCATTTTCTTCAAAATGGATTGACAGATTCGGGATTTTATTAACATGCATTATGGACATTTCCGGAATAGGATCTCTAAACGATCGTCAGACCATTATTTCCTTCACAACCTCTTTAAAAAGGTTATATCAATAATTATCATTGACATCGGTTTCCTGTTGAAAGCATAGCGTAGTTTAATACGAGCATTATCACACAAACTCACCTTCACTTACATACACAGATGCATGATAATAAGGAGATACAGAGATACATACACACATAAATTAAGGTAGCATAGACATGGAGTCAACATCTGGTTACAGAAAGTTTCTCGCCTATGAGATCTTCAGACCAAACAGTAAATTGGTTTAGCGATTTGTTTATATAGGCTAAGGTTTGATTCTTTAATGTGGAGAGGAATGGAGGAGACTGGATTTTGATTGGTCAGTTGATATGTGTAAGCATGAAGTTTACCCGGATACAGTTATTTAATCCACTTGGTGATGGTAATGGAATAATTAGGTGCTGTTTTCTATTTAGTGATTGCTGTATGTAGCTCTCCACATGTATCTGGACCAATCAAAATTCAGTCCCCTCTCCCCAGTTATTAAAGTTCCAAACCACAGCGTATATAAACAAACCGCTAAACACATTTCTCATTTGGTATGACGATTATATAGGCGAGAAACTGTAAGTAACCAGGTGTTGACTCCATGTCCACTCTACCTAAACCTAAATATAAATGCTCTATCAACGATATACTATAATATACTAGCAACAATATACCACCTATATTATCTACAATATATATATATATATATATATATATATATATATATATATATATAATCTGTGTGTGTGTATGTATATATATATATATATATATATATATTATATATATATATATATAAGAAAAATGAAAAAAACACAGGTTTAAATGGGTTAGGTGGTGAAACCTGTGTTTTTTCATTTTTCTTGATATATTACATACCGTCGGATTCACTTCCTTTCTTCACACACACACACACACACACACACACACACACACACACACACACACACATATATATATATATATATATATATATATATATATATATATATATACATATATATATATATATAAAAAAAGTAAATGGAAGTGAATCCGACAGTATGAATAGAACATTTTTAGAAAAGTAATAACATCTTTTGTTTTTTCTAAAAATTTTCAATTCATATATATATATATATATATATATATATATATATATATATATATATATATACTCATAAATTTATGAATTCAGTATCTGAAAAGATTCAAATAATCAAAGGATTAAATCTATATTGGTTTATTGAATATATTTGAATTCAATTGAATTAATATTGAGTCATTCTTTCGGATATAAGAAAACGATTTCATAATACTGATTCATGTAACTGTAAATGGGAACATTTATAGCAATTATAGTGCAACATGTCTACTGATCTCATATCTTATTATAATGGGGATTCGGTATTTCTCTGTCTGTAATCAGAATTACGTCACTGCTTACGTCACAGTATCCTAAGAAATTTCGAAAGCTTATCAATGACCGTTTAATTTATAGTCAAAGTCATCATACATAGAATAGAATAAATCTTATTTGTTAATGATGTCTCTATGAAAATCTAACGTCTCTATAAAAGTCTGAGTTACATTTGCCTCAAAACAGCCCATGTTATTAGTGTGTTTGAAATCCTACAATGTGTCTTATATATCACTAAAAAATAAAATTTTACATTATATATGGTGTTGTTAATTTGCATACTTGTTTTTAACAAAACCGGTTTTAATAAATAATTACTTGGCATTATTGATCTCTGATAAAATTGTTTTTATTCACTAGCGTATTAAAATCAATCCCGTGAAGGATTTTTATATAGAAACCAATTAAAATATAATTAAAATAAGTGTAATCTTTTTATATACGTTCTTATTT
>CM042144.1:10355510-10358010 GCA_023376005.1 Doryteuthis pealeii
AGTTGTAGTCCACTTGAATTAAATTCAGTTAGCAACAGATTTTAGGACAATTACTAACGACCTTAGATACATTCTATATAACTTTTCATTGGTCAATACCTGCTGCTGATTTGGAGAAAGTCTATAAATAAAAGTGTTAATTTCTCATACATTTTATACCAAATAATTCAACAGTGCTGAGAAAATTCTAGTAAATTATCTATCTATGATCAAGGAAACACATATGCGTACTTTTTACGCCGACTTGAATACTTTTTATTCCAATGTCGTTTTATTTCTGGCTCGTATTGGAACCATTACATTTCATCAGCAGTAATAACCCTGTAAAACATGACAGCTTAATTCAATTCAAAAGATCAGATGAATTATTAGTCATTATTCCAGTGACGAAGAACTGCTAATCTCCCTAAAAGAGTAAAATCAATGTGAATGATTTGGTTTGTTTTGTTTTACGGCATATCAACCTCAGTGGGTCATTTAATGCCGATAAAGTTTTGAAATAAATCAATTCTTAATGGATAATACAATTTTTTTTATAAATACATTTTTCTATTTAACCCATAGATGGGACCCTAACAGGTACTACCACTCCGGGTCAGAGTGGACCAGGGAGCAATGGTGATGAATGGGGTGCTCCACATTCCCCAAACCTCCAAAACTGGAACCTCACCATCAGATAGAGTTTAACGTCATTCCCAGGACATGTAGACCCGCAGCCACCGGGATCTGTGCGGTAAAGTAAGGAGCTGATGGTAGGTGTGGCGCTCCACCTCTGATGCTAAAAAAACAATCTCCTTGGTCTAGCGCTATTGAAAAGGGGATAGACTCCCTCGCTGACTGGCTGATACCGACTTTGGGCCGCCCCGACGATTTTACTTTACTTAGATCGGTATTCAACATTTTTTTATTATTTAAACTCAATTTTTTAAAATTTAACTCATAGATTGGACACTAACACTCCGGGTCAGAGTGGACCTGGGAGTAATGACATTGAAGGGGTACTCCTCATTCCCCAGAGCTCCAGAATTGGAACCTAACCATTAGAGGCGGTTTAAGATTTGTATTTTGAATTTTGTCAATAATTTAAATTATATGCGTAGAAAATCGTTACCTTTATGTCTACTTTCCATATTGTGAGATCCTCATTTCAACTGGATTATCTGAAGGTGGTTGTCATTTAGCAATTAGGGAAAAGCTGATAAGGATTATTACTTAATAAACTGAAGAATTTTTATGCTGTCAAATATGCATCTATAATTATTGATAAGATTCTATTTATCTTCAACAAAAATATCATTTCGCTGAATGTTTGAGATGAGGCTTGATGATTACTATTATCTGCGTTATTCGGGATATTGTCCGCATATTCATTGTTATCTGTACTACGTTTCGGCCGATATGCCCTCCGGCCTTCTTCAGGTATTTCTTGTCGGACTCGGGAACCTTCATTTCGGACTCGGAAATCTTCTTTTCGGACTCGGGAACCTTCTTGTCGTAATCAGCAAAATATCATTGTTTGGAAAACCAAGAGGATCACATTTATTATAATAATACGTATTTTTAAAAGTTCTCCTCCGCGTTAAAAAAGACACACAGACACCCACACACACACACATACACACAGACACACACACGCACACACACACACACACACACACACACATATATATATATATATATATATATATATATATATGTTGTGTAGATTAATTTTGAAGGCTTAATTTGAAGGAAGAAAAGGTATTACGAGTATATTGTTCAATACAGAAACGTACACGTCACTACATGGATTAATGGGACCAGCCTTGAACATCACTTTAAGGCGTCTGAGGCCTTCTGAAGATGGAATATTACTCCCGAAATATCAAGGAAACAAAAATATTGGTAAATAAACAACACACACACACACACACATATATATAATATATATATATATATATATATATATATATATATAGTTTTTTTCCGTAGTTAGCGTCTTTCCATGTGTGGTTTAACCAAGCTGATGCAGGTAGACCATAAGGAGAGCTTAATGTGCCTAATACTAGTGAGTAAAAGGACAGAGCAAGATATTTAGTAAATGAACAAAAGACTCTAAACTTGCTTCATTACAATAATTTATTTCAACCATATTAATACGGCATCTTCATGTAATCACAAGAACATGTTCTTGTGATTACCTGAAGATGCCGTATTAATACGGTTGAAATAGATTATTGTAATGAAGCAAGGTTAGAGTTTTTTCTTCATTTACTACATATATATATATATATATATATATATATATATATATATATATATATATAAAATTGAAGTAAATGTGAAGGTATGTAAAATGTAAAACAGAAATTGATAAAAATAGACAGAGGTATTTTCTACATGAAATTTGTTGTGTACAACCATTTTCAGAGCAAATTAATTGTTGTTTAATGTTTTAATTCCATTCAAAAATTATTTTGGGGATGAAATCTAACTAATTTCCCGCCACTTCTCCATCTCC
>CM042144.1:10363010-10418010 GCA_023376005.1 Doryteuthis pealeii
TAGCAACAAGTATCAAATAAAAAGCAGCGAAACCGATAATTTTTTGGAAGGAAAGAATATCAACGAAAACTACTAAATAGATTTGGAAAGATGTAGTTAAAATGTTCAATTTCAACAAATATAAACTTCGGGAAATTTGAGACAACATAAGTTGAAATAATTATTTTATTAAATTCATGAATGATTGTTTCTGACAGGTAAAATAGCATCGAAATCAACAAGAGAACAAATTTTGGATTACAAAACAAGAGAAAAAAAAAAAAAATAATAAGCAACCTATGATAATTTGCAGAGACAAAAGAAATTGCAGATGATATACTTTTCATTATGCTTATAAAATGACCTAACTCAACATGGAGTGTCATTTGTGCGCCAGATATTTTAAGTAGAAAGAGGGTGCACAGGCCTCTGTCCACTATCTTGGCAGTCCCGCAGTTGGTCCACGACAGGAGAAAGTCCGAAACGACTAATCTGTTCTCTCTAGTAGTATTGAGTCTCTTACAAGACGCAAAACCGGAAGCCCCAACCTTGGCACCAGGTTGTGTTGGGGATTTATGAATAGTAGGTATCGCAATCCTACTACTATCGGTGTGGATGGCCGTTGGTTCCCCTGAATCTCATCCGTCCTTTGAGAGCTCTTCTTTTTAGTGATGCTGGGTGTCAATTCATCCACTTCACCACACCACACAAGCCGTGGCGTGCCTAATGGGGGTGCGAGTTTGGTCGCCGACAACATCGATATACCTGAACAACACTATTAATTGTGGTACCATAATAACAAACAATTAAGCTGTGTAAGAACAATCCTCAGGTTATGTTCTACTTCAGTCATGAGCAAACTGGGACCCGCGATACTTTCAAAATCACCTGCCTGAAATTTCATATATATATATATATATATATCTTATTATAATGGAGATTGTGTGTTTGTCTGTCTGTAACCGAAACTAAATCACTATTCAAGTCATAATTCCCTTAGTTATTGACGTCACATTTACCAGGAATTTATTTTTATTTAAACCTCAATTATTGATAAAATTGTTATACCTTATTAATACTGTTGACCATATCTACGTACTAATAGCATGTAATTGTATTTATATATACAACAAAATAGCGGTTTACAGTGTGAACGAGAAGGCTAATTTGCATATTGATATTTAAAATTTGATTTAATAAAATATATGCTTAGTATTATTGATTTCTAATTGTTTGGTTTTTTTTGACGAATCTGAGCAAAAATCTCGGGATAAAATCTTAAAAGAAATCCATAAACAAGACGAAAGAACTGTAATTTTATTAAATACTTCATAATCTAACTAAATAGATAAATTAGGAAAAATGAAAGACGGGAGTGAAAGAAAATGATGGAAGAGTTAAATCTAAAGCTGTTCTATTTTTCGATTATACCCCTTAGTTTATCATTTTCTAAATAGTTTATAATTTGATACACTATTTCATAACATCAAAACCTAAATACTTGCACCCGAAGGGTGCATATATTTGCTAGTATATATATATATATATATATATATATATATATTATATATATATATATATATATATAATATACCAAACTCTCTGCATGAGTAGGATGAAATATAAGTTCAATTTCTTCAAAAGAGTTTTAACATGTTTTAACTCAGTTTTGCTTCTCCTGGACCGTTTGTCTAAATAAAGGTTATGGAGACAGTCTGCCCAAATATTTAGCCGTGCAGATCTATAGCCTCACAAGATTGATAAAGTTAATATGCATACAAATATTAAGATACATTACATTATGTAAATATTATCGTCTTGGGAAGTAGACGGCTAATCAAGTTTGCATCCTGGGCGAGGTGGCTAGCATTTCACATAGCCAATACCATTGGGAAAGTATGAATTAAACGAATATCCCTCCAGCTCTGGGTAAATAGTTGGGAAACTGGGCGCCTTAACCTGAATATTGCAACCGGTATGGCAACCAGTCTAAGAAAAGGAATATTCCTAATTCTGCTAAAAAAAAGTTCTTGTCGCATCCAGCTCGGAGCGGAGGCGTTGGATAGATACATACAGAGAAAACTTGCATCATTATAACATACACTTTAAGAAGCAAATATTGATATAACTAACTGAACCTATGTATATACAAGAGTATGATAATTTAATTATTACCACGTTTGATATGTTTATTTAAGAGGTATTGCAGTATTTCAATATGTAAAAAGTATAATAATCATGATTTAACATTTCATCTTTACATTATGTCCGATTGAAATACATTAGCGTTATCGCTTCCGCACGGTCACCCCCTTTATCTTTACCCTGCTCTCTTTCTTTCTTGTGGCATGTTATTTTTCTCCCGTTTCTTTCTTTCTGATAAAAAAGGAATGATCCATTATTCAGCTGATGTGAGTTCACCCATAAGAAAGAATTCGGCGAATAAACTACACCAGATAATGAGGATTTACATTTTTGCATTTCGTCTTGAACGATTTAGACGGTCACATTTTTTATCCAGAGGGTGTTGCAAGATGACAACGGTCGAACATTTAAGGAACACAAGTATTAACGAATAGATTTTTAAAAAGATATCATTCTAAAAGTCTCCAAATGATCGCTGTTGTATCAAGCGAAAGATATTGGCCGAATATTACACAATAATATCAGCCAAATTTTAATATGACAAAAATAGGCTTCATAGAAAAGTGCTGACGTTGTCAGTTTAGAAATGGCGCGACCCGAACTGATTTGACTATCAGTTTAACATACGCTGGTCACGTTCTGTCAGTTTTCGCTCTACAAACGCACGCTGTGTTTTTAATATTTTGCACGCAATGCTTTGCATTTTAGCAATGTCAGACGGGTTAAGAAGATGTTTGGCAATAGGGAATTGATCCAAAGTAGTGTTTAGCAGCGCTGCACCATAATGGCGTCGACTCGGTGTAATGAGCGTGTTTTCTCTTGAAGCTATAATTGCGTATTATTAGACAATTTGGTGTCCGTCGCGTGGTTGGACCCGGAGACGGAGGGGGGCAAGGAAAACTGCAACATTGGTCGTGAGTGACACAGAAACAAGATGAGCCGAATAGTCTGCTTTTGCCAAAACCGGAAACAACAGACAGCTTCTTTCCGCCATATTTGATTGTTCTCTTTTCTTTTTCAATTTTTGTTTGTTGTTATTGTTGTCTTTAATTTTTTCTCAATCTCTCTCTCTCTCTCTCTCTCTCTCTCTCTCTCTCTCTCTCTCTCTCTCTCTCTCTCTGGGTCTTTATGACTTCCATTTAAGAATGCATCGTTCACGTGTTCGGCTTTAGAACTACTCAACGCAAATTGCCGCTTCTTAAAATTATGACTCTTCCGACTTAAAAACCACTGAAATCATAAATAAATAAAATAAAAATTTAAGAAGATGTACAACTTTGTTTGATTGGAGAGAGAGAGAGAAAGAGAGAGAGAGAGAGAGAGAGAGAGAGAGAGAGAGAGGGGGAAGAGAGCGTATGCGTGCGCACGCGCGTGTGTGTTTGTGAAAGAGATAGATAGATAGTGTGTGTGTGTGAGAGAGAGAGAGAGAGTGTGTTTGTGTGTGTGTGTGTGTGTGTGTGTGTGCGTGCGTTTGTGAGAGAGAGAGAGAGAGAAGGAAAGAGAAGAAGGAACGGGAAATGAATCAACTTTTTACATTAGTAGATTGTCAAGGATTAAAGGGATGTACTGTTGAGAAGACGAAGTGGGACAGTGAATTTAGTTAAAGAGAAGAGGAAAAGTGACGACTAATTAAAGGGAGAACGAAACTAAATAAAAGATAGAGATAAGAAAAAAAGTCTTCTTAGAAGAAAGATGGATTTAAGATGGGGATATAAAGAATACATTTGGCGGGGGGAGGAGATCTTTAGAGAGAAAATGGTTAAATTAGGAAGGTATGAAGAAAAGAGAAACTAAGGCAAAATGCATAAAGTAAAAAGAGAATGAAAAGAAAGAGAATCTAGAAGAGAAATAAAGAAGTCATAGAAATGGGGAAAGGAAGGAGAGAGAGAGAGAGAGAGAAGAGAGAGAGAGAGGGAGGGAGAGGGAGAGAAAGAAAAAGAGAAAGAGAAAGAGAAAAGAAAGAAAGAGAAAGAAAGAAAATGCAGAAAAGAAATAGCTTAAGAAATTATGAAAATGTAAGAAAGGAGAGAGACAGAGACAGAGACAGAGAGACAGAGAGACATATAGGGGGAGAGGGGGAGAAAGAGAAAGAAAGAGAATGCAGAAAAGAAATTGCTTAAGAAATTATGAAAATGTGAAAAGGAGAGAGAGTGAGAGAGACAGAGAGACAGATAGACAAATAGGGGGAGAGGGAGAGAAAGAGAAAGGGAAATAAAAAGAAAGAGAATGGTACAGAATGGATAGACAAAGAAAAAGAATATTAATCCGAAGTTCTCAGACTGTAGTTATTTTTGCCACATCCAAGAAATACATATACCTTTGCGGTCTGGACACCTCACGTGGTGTAATGGTTGACAAGCAATGTTAGTGAATTCAATTCTCACAGGGCAGCCCATACTTCTGACCTTGTGCCACATATAAGTTAAGCTTTCTAAATAACTATACATGGGCGGCCTGAATTCCAGCAGAGAAATCCCCATTTTTACCTCGTTATTGCCTAGGCCGTTAAATAACATTTTGCATTTTCTATTAGGAGCCTACAGTGAGGGGGCACGTGCGTCGGGTACTCAGGGTTTTAATGCTTAGAAAAGTGAAAGAGTGAAAATTTGATAAACGAAAATGAAAAATAAAAAGTTGGGAAAGAGAGGAGGGAAAAGAATTAATAAAGAAGAAAATTAAGGGAAAATAGTGAGAAACAGATTAAAGGGAGAGAAAAAGAAAGGAAAAATTCATTCCAAAAAATAGAAATAAGAAAAGAATTCAAAATTGATTAAAAGGAAAAGAAAAGAAAATATCTTTAAAAATGACTTCATAACAGGGAAAGAAAAAAGTGTATTTGAATAAAAAGAAAATATCAAAATATGCATACAATAGAATAAATTTAAAAAATTATAATAAGAATTATAAGAACTAGCAAATATATGCAAATATATGGGTGCAAGTATCTAAGTTTTAATATAAAGAAATATTATATTAAGTTAGAAAGGCTAATGAAACTAAATAAGAATGCAGATAAAAAGATTTGAAACAGAGGGGGGTATAATCGAAAAATAGAATAACTGAAACTTACTCTTCCATCACTCCCGTTTTTCATTGCTAATTTAATTAAATTGTTAAATTAGGAAGTAAAGAATAAAATTACATTTATTTTTTCTTGTAAATGGATTTCTTTTAAGGTTTATCCTCGAAAGTAGTAATATAGTTTCGGTTACAGACAAACACACAATCTCCATTATGATAAGATGACTGTAAGATAAATGAAGACAAAAAGTTAACTAGATGATATTATTTAAAAAAGCTAAACTTAGTCGGGCATAAGGTCAGAATAATGAGGCTTCGGATTAGAATCGAACTCACTAACAATGGTCTTCTAGCCTATGACAGACGCTAGTTAGATTTGGCGCAAGAACAGCATGTGTGGTATCTGGTTAGGATCGAACTCAGGAGTAAGTAATTTATCTGCAAGTCTACCTTGAATGCAGTGTAACACAGTAAATTAAACCAGTTACTCTTTGTCGCCATTATTCCTGGGTCCACTCTAAACCAGTGTGGTAGTACCTATTAGGATCCTACCTATGCGTTAAATAGAAAAAATGGGTTAACAAAAATGTGTTTAAAAATTGAGTTTGAAAGAAAATACCAGTGAATAAAAAATGTCTTCGGCATAAAATAACCCAACAAGGGTTGACATGCTGTAAAAATTTAACCAATCAATCAACCATTTAATCTTGTATGATCACAAGAACACTTTTTGGAACCGAACGCACAGGCGGTATATTCTATTAATGATATCTTTGTTTAGTGGCATATCAAACTTCGTGGGTTATATAATGCTAAATGCTTTATGGAGGCGCGTGGTCTAAATGGAGGCGCGTGGTCTAATAGTTAGAGTCGAAGGAAATGGACTCGTCAACGCGAGTTCAATTCCTGGACGAAGCTGTTGGAATGTCACATGGCGCTAATACCCTTGGGAAAGGTATGAATCCAGTTCTCCCTCCAGCTATGGGTAAATAGCAGGGCAGACTGGACTCTTTAACCACGGCTAGGTGACCAATCTAGGAGAAGGAAAACTCTGAATTCAAACCTGTTAAACTCCACTTAAGAAATTGACCTTGTGTCGCATCCCGCTCGTGCGGAGGGGTTGGTAAATATATATATAATGCTAAAACCATCCTTGTAGAAGAACAGTAGTGGTACTATTTAACACACAGCTGGGGATATATACGATTAAAAATATTGTTTGGAAATGATGCACCAGTTTTCATTATATTTCAAGTAAGTTATACCCCAACCCACCGACACTGGCAGAATGTGACACAAGGTCAATTTTTTTAAGCAGATTACAACTAGTTTGAATACAGAGTATTTCTTCTCCTTTGTAGGTTACCATACCAAGGCCAAAGAGACAAGTATACCTTACAATTTACACATAGCAAGGGGAGAAGAGACTGATTTAATTCTTTACCAATATTGAAATGGAACGCAAACAAGCTCGCCCGCCGCAGCTGAGGTTGCGGTTGCGGTTGGTTGGTTGGATTTTACGGCATGTCAACATTTGATGAGTTATTTTATGACGAACAAATTTTGTTTTATTCGTATTAAGTATTCAATTGTTTTCCAAAATCAATTTTTAAACATATTTTGATACTCATTTTCTGTTATCTATTTAACCCATAGATAGGACCCTAACAGTTACTACACCTCAGGATCAGGGTGGAACCGTGAGTAATGGCAATAAATGGTGATATTCCACATTCCTCAGAGTTTCAGAATTGGAACTTCATTGGATGCAGTTTAACATTATACTCTGAACACTTAGACCCTCAGCCACCGTCTTCTAGCACATATATATTGAAAAGGATTGAGGGTTGCCAAAAGGGCTATAGGCTTAGAACAATCACATAAGCACTAGGTCTTGACGTGACTAGCTGATTGATCGGAGAGGTGGCCATCCCGACCGCCCATCAAGCCTAAGTAAAGGCCAATTTATATATATATATATATATATATATATATATATATATATATATATATATAAGAAAATTAATCCATCATTTTCTTCACCCCAGAATACATCCTGATGAAGGTTCAATGAAACCGAAATGTTTTAAACATCGATAATTAAATTCATCCATTTTCGGAACACTTGTTTTTTCAAATTTTCTTAAAATTTTCGGATTTATTTTCCATATTTACTCCCATATATATATATATATATATATATATATATATATATATATATATATATATATATATGAAGTGATTGGTCATGACAAAGTAAAGAATAAAGGCTTAAATGTTATCCATTTAGAAATAGTTGGAATGAAATACGGCATAGAATAAATTTAAATTTGGAGGAAAAACTAAGAGAATAATTTGAAACGAGGAGAAATGAAAGAAATATTGGGAGAAACATGAGCAAATGTCACTGTAGTTCGAAGAATTTGCCTTTGAAATATAGAAATGTTGCTATTGCTATTAATGCTGATGATAATGACGACGATGACGAAAGAAAAGGGGGTGACAAACCTTTGTTTTTGCTGACAAATGCAATTTGGGCATCAACAGACCCGGGGTGGGGTGGGACCATAAGCTAATAGACAGACGGAACTAATGACAGGACGCTGACCATTTCCCTTTGGCCAATTATAAAACGAAGAATGAAGGAGAACCCTTTCTCAGCGGTTTGAGCGAATGACTGAAGTAGTCTCTTTAGGAAGGTTTCACTTTCACTTTCGACATTTACTCGATGAGAGACTAACTGAATAGGCAGGGTGGGATTGGACTGGTTGTTGAGTAGAACAGAAGATTAAATGGTAAAGGGTGTACAAGCAGCCATGGACTATAGAGTATTTCAATACTTTCTTTACACTCACACACATTTCCACTCCCACATCCCAACATATGGAGGTGTGGGTGGCCCAGTGGTTATCATCGTAGAAAATGGACTCGTCGAGTCCAGTTCAAATACGAAAAGAGACTATCTGTGATTCAGTCCGTGATAATACTCTTGTGAAAGACATGCATCCGCCTATTCCCTTCCAGTTTTGACTGGTCTATCTGGTCTTGGGGGTAAAAAAAAGTGGGTGTCGATAAGTAAAACCTTTAGTATTAAGCAACTCCATCACATCTATATATTAATACTCGTGTTGCTTAATTTCGCAACGCCCAATGGTTAAAAATGAGACCGTCCAAATCATCCAAGATGAAATGTTAAAAAATGTAAATCCTGATTATCTTGCGACAAATTCTTATTTCTTATGAGTGTTGTCACCTCAATTGAATAATGACCATTCCGTTTTTATTATAAAGAAAGAAAGGGAAGAAAAGGGACATGCTACACAAAAATGTACGAACGTAAGAAGGAAAGAGGGTAGGGGAAAATAGATACAGTCGGCGAGCAATAACACTAATCTGTTTCAATTGAACGTAATGAAAAGTTAAAAAGGAGAGAAAGAAAAATTGTGAGAGAGAGTTGAATCAAGATTATTATTCTTTTTACATATTGAAGTGTTGCAATAGCTCTTAAGTAAACATATCAAACATTGTAATAATTAAATTATCGTATGATAATTTAATTATTACAATGTTTGATATGTTTATAACAATGTTTGATATCGTATATCCACTGGTTTTGCTAGCCTAAATAATAATAACATTTTCCTAAGAAAAATACGACCGTTGTCATCTTGCAACACCCTCTGGTTACAAATGAGACCATCCAAATCGTTCAAAATGGGAGGTAAAAATGTAAATCCTCATTATTTGGTGTTACTTATCCAAATAATCTTTATTTATTATGAGTATCGTCACCTCAGCTAAATTATGGATCATCCTGCTTTTATCATAAAGAAAGGAAAGAAATAGGACATGCTACACAGAAAAATATAATAAGAAAGAATATACAGTAAGGGAAAGATAGAGAGAGGTGTTGAGAGCACAGAAGCAATAACGCTAATCCGTTTTACTCGAACATAATAAAAAGAAAAGAAAAAAGAGTAAGAGAGTTAAATCAAGACTATACTTTATATTACATATTGATCTATTTAGCAATAACTCTTTAGTAAATACAACCAACGTTGTAATAATTAAATTATCATACTATGGTTTATCCACAGGCCCCGCTCGTAAAATATATTTGCTACTAAAATTGCAAAACCATGACTGATGTAATATGTCTGCAGATGTATGTACCGCAAGGAGTCTACAAGAGTGTATTGCTACACACATCTAACAGCATTACCGTCTTTACCACTAACATCAAATCCCAATGCAATCGTCAATATTTTCTCCAATTTCATGTCTACTAATAATGGAGATTCGCTTCCGGTTTTTGTCTGTAATGAAAATTACGTCACTGCTTACGTCACATTACCCAAAATCGTCATAACATAGAATAAATACACTCAAAATTTTAACATGCAACATTAGACAGTACTTATTGTCAAGTTTTAATAAATACATGACTGGTATTATGTATCTATATAAAGTTGGTTTTATTTTAATACATATTTAAAGTTTACATTTCAAATTGTTTTATTTTGTAATCCTTTAATGAATTTGATGATTTTACTTACTTACAAACTCGCTGACATTGAATTTTTTACTCTCACCCCTCAGGCAATATGTTTCAAAAATCTATTTTTACATCGCCCGAAGGGTGTTTTTTTTATTTTGTACTAGTTTATTAAATTGAGCTTCGTGCAACACAAGATCATAATGGTAAAGCGGGGATTTTGGAGTCAGGATGATTGTGTTCGGCCAAAGTCCTATAACATCTTAAAGTGGCCTAAAATACCGGTAGCAATTGACTAACTATCTCAACCACAATATTGTTATTTTTATTCGGGCATTAATTTCCATGCTTTTGGGTATATTGTTATAAAAGATGACGACACTCGTAAGGAATAATCCGACGAATGAGTGACAACGGATAATCAGGATTTACATTTTTGCATTTAATCTTGGACGATTTAGTCTTATTTTTAACGAGAGTGTGTTGCAAGATGATTGTATTTTTGAGGAACACGAGTATTAATATACAGATTCTTTCTGTTTCTTCATCTTTTTATTATTATTAAATTGTTATTGCTATTTTATTAATTGGAAGCGGCTATTTCTAGGCCTATCTTTATGCATATGCTACCGGCCCAGTAAATATTTTTATTATGAATGCAAGTAATGTTAAAAATAACAACACAACTTTAACACAAATGTTTATCTATAATCATTTATATCTATATTTTGTGAAGGATAAAGATACAAAAAATTATTCTAAATGAAAAATATAGATACCATTAATGACTTTGTGATCAAACATGTGAATATTTACAAATTAAAAAAAAAATAAAGGGATTGATAAAGGTAAATATGACTATCATAAATGGCATTTTCCGCTATCAATTGTTAAAACAGGACATTGTAACCCTAACCTTTAACCCTAACAAGATAAATTCTTCTCAAGTACCATTTTAAGAAATTAGCTTTTAGATAGATTGTTTTAAATTTTTTTGTAACACAGAATTGCACAACTACTTTTTAAGAAATTACCACTGAAATAATCCCAGATTGCTCGTCAACAACCATTTTAATCCTTTAGCTTTTAGATTGTTTGAAATATGTTTAAATATATTTCAAATATATCTGCTGGCAAAATAACCTGTGGTCTATCTTACTAGGGCCATGAAAATCATAGGAAGCGGCAAACTAGCTTATTCGTTATTAATTTACCATCTCTTGGTTTACCAAAACTGACAAATCTACTTAATATTTCTACAAAATCAAAGCATCAACCCTCAACGGAAGAAAACAAAAAATGCATTGTTCCGGCCAACTGAGCATTTCATATTGAAGGACAGACTAAAACCAACCGGAGGCAATGTGCTTGTGAGCATTCGTTTGAAATTGCAACCGATCCCTTTCCTGAAGACTAGAACATCAAGGAGAAATGCAGGGTTTTAATTAAGCTCCTAACACTCTTCATCTCTTCTTCCGCCGTCCACCATCATTTCCCCTCTCACTTTACTGATTGTTGTTAATGGTACTTTTTTTTCTTCCCCGGTAGTCGTGCCAGAGTGTCTTAGTGTTATCTCTTCCTCCGTGATACTATCCCAGAATTAATGGCTTCTATCGACTCCCTGGAACCAGAAAGACAAGAAATCACGTCCATGACTTTTATAATAGTTTTCTCTTCATGTCCCTTTTTTCCTTCTGAATTTCGTGTTCAGCATTACTCTCTCTCTCTCTCTCTCTCTCTCTCTCTCTCTCTCTCTCTCTCTCTCTCTCTCTCTCTCTCTCTCTCTCTCTCTCTCTGTGTATTCTTCTTTTCTGACTTTCATTCTATCTCCATTTATTTCCCTTGATCTACTTTTGAAATGTCTCTCCAATTACTCTTTTCCTCTTTTAATCTTTCTATCGTTTTTGTGTACTGCTTTCTCATTTGGACTTGCAGTTGCTATATTCCTCTTCAGATGCATTAGTTCCGCGGGCATTTCGCGTGCAGTTGCGTTTGGCAAACTCGACTAGCAGAACAGCGTTAGTGAGTTCAATTTGCCCTCGGTGCCTCACACTTCTGGCCTTGTGCTATACTAAGCAAAAATTAGTAAACGACTACAGGAATTACTCCTTAGAGATATTTTCTCTGTCTCCAACCTCTTTAGTATCTTTTTCCTTTTCTTTGATGTAACATCAACTTTAAATTTGTGTTATATTTTATACCAGAAGCGGCTAACCAGTGTCGATTGGTTAAAGGAAGAAAAAAAACCTGGTGTATTGATTTGATTACTTTTGGAATTCTGGACATTTTTAAGTAGAATTTCAAAGCTGTTTCTTTGTATATTTTTATTTACCTCTTTTTAAAAAAATATAAATCAAGTCTTCATTATTTTTTTCACAAAAAAGCAAGAATCGGTGATCTTTAATGAGTATATATATATATATATATATATATATATATATATATTGGGGGGAGAATATGTGCTTCTCCCAAAAATTGTCGGCTAAAAAAGCCATATCAAACACATTGTTTGTTTGTTTACTTCTCATATATATATATATATATATATATATATATATATATATATATATATATATATATATATACTTTAGCCTTAATTGTTTTATTTTCGTAGTTTCCTCCGGACATACATAGATACACACCAACTGTCCTTTATATATATATGGAAGATGTAATTTTACTTTACCATATTTCATATAGATTGGGACTTACGTGCGCCACAAATTACGAGTGTTCCGAGTTACGAGCTGGTCCCAAGTCGAATTTTTACTTTGTGTTAAGAGCCAAAATCTGAGTTACGACCGAGCTTCAGATATGCTTTTGTTAATGGGTTCACTAAAAACATTTAAGTTTCAAAATGTATTACGTCAAAGAAATTTTTTTTATAAAACAAACATTAAAACATATTACAGCACATAATTCATTAAATTCTATTAATTATGTTTTTATACAATAGGGCGCTACTTATATAAAGATACGTGAGAAATGATTAGGTTTTTTTTCTTGGGTAGGACTGGAACGGATTAATGACATTTTAGTTTATTTCAAAGTGGAAAAGTGATTTGATATACGAGAAGAACGAATTAAACTAGTCTCTCAAAGCAACACTGTATTTCCTGTTTCTAACATCATTAGTATCTGTTTTTCTTTTCCTTTTCTTAAATTTTTCTTTTTTTTGTGTAAAATTAACTTGAAATTTGTACTATCTGTATATTAATACACGTGTTCCCTAATTGTACGACAGTTATCATCTTGCAACACCCGTGGGTTAAAGATTAGACCGTCTAAAATGTTCAAGATGCAATGTAAAACTGTAAATCCTGATTATCTGGTATTGCTTATCCGCCGAATTCTTATTTCTTATGGGTGTCGTCAACTCAGCTAAATATTGGACCATTCCGTTTTTATTATAAAGAAAAAAGGGAAAGAAAAAGACATGCTACACAGAAAAAATATAAGAAAGAAAGAGAAGGGGAAAGATAGAGTGGGGGAGTGAGCGCATGGGAGCGATAACGGTAATCTGTTTCAAAAGAACATAATAAAAGAAAAGAAGGAAAGAAAAATGAGGATAAATTTAAATCAAGATTATTATATTTTTACTTATCGAACTATTCTAATAGCTCTTAAGTAAACATATCAAACGTTGTAATAATTAAATTATCATACTGTGGAATATTCACTGGTCCTGCTAGTAGTAAAATAAATATAGAAACCCAAGAGTAAAATTGAAACCATCAGTTTTCACAGATTTTAAGTTACTCTAAATAACTGAGTCACTTAATAAAACCACGTCCTAGTTTTCACAGGAGAACGTCACTTATGAGTTTGTCCTTGCTGGACACTGCTGGAGAAGCAAGAACGAACACATAAGCGACGCCCTCTAATGGAAGCCAGCACATTGGCACGCCAGTGCGGGTCGTCCAGCAAAGACTCGCATTGATCAGTTCTGCGTGGATACTGGATGCTCGGCAGAGGACCTCCCGAGGGAAATGAATGATAGGGGCGGTTGGCGAGAGATTGTTATGGATATCCATGCTACTAGCGCGACGTGATGATAAGAAAATTATCAGACAATCATCAATGCCCCGGAGGTCCTCAGCGCAGAATCCAGAATCCGAACACAGCTGATTGATATAGGTTTTCGTTGGTCCATGCATAGGTTTTACTCGGATGGCTTATGTGATAGGGGACAAATGACAGTACAACTGCTTTCTTTGTTTAAGACAGCACGCAGCATCCGTGTGTAACTCCTACCTATCTTTTTCTTCAAACACTTTATTAGTTACAATTCTGCAACCGACATTAGCACTGACACGGCTACAGCTTGAACTCTTGACTTAAAAAACACGAAAATTACAAAATTTGAAAGACGTATGAGGCTCATTCAATAAATGAGGTGTGGCAGGAAGCGCCGTTTAGAGTGGCTATGGGTCCTTTCATCTCCCAGAAGACTACCAGCTGCACCAGAACATTTTCTGTACCGGAGGGTCAGTGTGTTCCTACTCTAGGAACTGTCCTTTTGGCTCAGGTTCCTCGAGGCAAACTCATGTTTAGTCAGTTTGTAAATGTTTTCTTTTCACTAAAATATGCTTCACCATACTTATCACATATTCTTCTGCAAATATCACATGGTTTATACTTCTTAGCCACCAAAAACCGAATGAAAGACCTCTATTCAAGCACTCTGTTTGATTTTCCACCCTTTTGAATAACCCCAAAACAAATATTTTTGCAAGATTAAAATAACTGATGCTATAAACGTATTCAAAACAATGCAGAGTTTACAGAAAAAATTGAAAAAAATTGTTCTCAAAATAATTCCCCTAATCTATTCAATAACAGTCGTATTATATTAAAACTTTGTTAACCAGTGAACTTTATATATATATATATATATATATATATATATATATATATACTAGCAAATATATGCACCCTCCGGGTGCAAGTATTTAAGTTTTAATGTAATAATTTATCTTATGAAATTAGAAAGGCTAATGAAACTAAATAAGAATGCAGATAAAATGATTTGAAACAGAGGTGGGTATAATCGAATAAATAGAACAACTGAAACTTACTATTCCATCACTCTCGTCTTTCATTGTTATTTTTTCTAATTTAAGTATTTAGTTAAAAGAGAAAGTAAAGAATAAAATGACAGTTATTTTTTCTTGTTAATGGATTTCATTTCAGATTCATTGAAGAGATGTTTGCTTATATTCATTAAAATAAAACCAAACAATTAGAAATCAATAATACTAAGCACATATTTATCAAAATCACATTTTAAATATCAATATGCAAATTACCCTTCCCATTCACACTGTAAACTGGTATTTTGTTGCATATATAAATACAATTGCATGTTATTAGTATGTAGATATGGTTAACAGTATTAATAATGTAAAACATTTTAATTAATAAATTGAGAATAAAATTAAAATAAAATCATTGAGAATGTGATGTCAATAACTAAGAGAATTGTGACTTGAGTAGTGATATAGTTTGGGTTACAGACAAATAAACACACAATCTCCATTATAATAAGATATAAGGAAGAGAGTGAATAGTAGAAAAAATCCTGGAACAGCTTTACAAATTAGTAAGTTAATGAGGGTAATGTGTGAACGTTGGATAAATATAAGACTTAATTGATTGTTGATCGATAAATTGGGTTACTGTGTGATTGATAAAGAAAAAGAACATATAAACCTATTGAAAGAGTTCAAATAAAAATGTGGTCCTGGTATTAACGCATGAAATCCAGTGGAATTTAGTATAAAAAGTATTTTGTATTAGATAAAAAAGACGTGCAAGATCAAAAGAATTACTGATAGAATGAAAATATCTTAGTATAATGGAGATTCGGTGTCAGTCTGCAACCGAAAATAAGTCACTACTTACGTTACAATGCTCTCTGGAAATGCGTAAATGTATCAATGAGTATTCAATTTATAGTCAAAATCATTAATACATAGAATAAATTTATTTTATTAACGATGTCTTCATATAAATCTGAATTATATTTGCTTCCAAACAGCCTGTTATTAGTGCGTTTAAAATCCTGCAATGTGTCTTATATATCCCTAAGAAATAAAGGTTTACATAATATATGGTATGGTTAAGTTGAACACTGGTTTAACAAAACTGGGTTTCGTAAAAAAATTACTTGGTATTCTCCAACGCATTAAAATCAATCCTTCGAATGATTCTATATAGAAACCAATTAAAATATAATTAAAATAAGTAACATTTTTATATGGGTTCTTAATCTAATTTCGTTAGTCTTTTTAATTTAATATATTTCATTACATTAAAACTTAAGTACTTACGCCTGGAGGGTGCATATTCTTGCGAGTTTAGTTAATTTTTACGAATAAATCAAAACAAAAGGCCCTTCTTTTCATTATTTTCTTCTAGTACATTTCATAACTTTTCTTGTTTTTTTTTTTTACACTTTCTTTCTACTTACATTTCACATTTTTTATATTCTTTCTTTCTTTCTTTCTTTCTTTCTTTTAGATTTGCATCTTAATTTTACATTCTTTTTTACTTTATTTCTTTTTTTACACTTCACATTCTTTTCCTGATTTTTTCTTTCTTCTAGATTCCCATCTTAATTTTAATGCCCGCCACTTCCTTGTTTCCTTTCCTCACCCAGTTACATTTTCTTTTAATCTTCGCTATTGATCCTTTCAAAAAATAATTAGGAAATCGAATTAATTATCGTCAAAATCCTATAATAGCTTTTTCATCAGCATCTACCAGTCCAATTAGATTGCAGAACATTGTACATCGCTACTTCATTTACTCTGTAGATTTCTCTTAATGGCATTATTTCGATTTGTCTTTTAAAGAGAAGATCTTCAAAATCCTCCACTTAAAAATCAATACAACATCCTTTTTCACTCGGCACAATTAAAAGTAACAGCGACACAACAAACCGATAATATTTATGTCGTCAAAAGAACTTAGAGGAATGATCAGTGCATGTTGATTAGGAGATTGACAGTGTAAAACGATTAGGGTAAAAAAAAAAACATTAACAGTATGAAACCTTTGTAATAAAATGAAAAACATACGGGAATAGGTTTTGCGATATCTCTCCTACGTACTCACTTGCAAATATATTCCCAAGAAGAGAGAGCGTTTTATTAGACATATGTCCAAATCGTCCAAGATGAAATGAAAAAATGTTACTCCTGATTATCTGGTATTGTTTATCCACAGAATTCTTATTTCTTATGACTGCCATCACCTCAACTAACTAATGGACCATCCTGAAGATAAACTAAAGTCGTTGCGTGTGAGATATGGACATCATTATGCAGAGGAAATCTAAATAGAGAAACAGAAGGGATTCGATCTGATATAAACGAGCAGGACTTGTGGATATAGCACAGTGTGATAATTTGATTATTACAACGTTTGTTATGTTTACTTAAGAGCAAAATACTGCAACATGTAAAAAGTATGAGCTAGTCTATCAAATTAGTTACAAATTTCGGTTTATTTTGTGTTTGGAAGGATATTTTCTTTCTTTCCTTTTTTAATCTTTTCATTATGTTCACTTGAAAAAGATTAGCGCTATTGCTTCCGCATGCTCACCCCTTTTCTCTATCATTCCCCAAATATCTTTCTTTCTTTCTTATTTTTTCTGTGTAGAATGTCCTTTTGTTACATAGTTATTAGATCCCCTAATACTTTTATAAGGTATTGTAGAAATCATTATGGCGATTAGTGCAGTTGATGGCATTGAGAGTGAGTGACAGCGCTTGACCTCACCCTGACCTTGCTTTCCGGGGATAAATCGTGAGAACCGGAACCCCCATAGAAGGCCCTCTTCCGGTTTAAGGATACTAAGTAACTCAGTCAGAAGTTAGAAGCCGAGCTAGCAACATGTAAGTCTCATCTGCGCAGATTGTCTGGGTTGGGGATTTGGAATAAAGTAACATCAACGTAAATCGAAGTCTTGTGTTTATTACCTAAAAACTAACAATGACACAGGGCTTCTGATAAGGAGTGATCCCTAACAGAAACCAAACCCGGAATCCCCATAGAAGAAAGTCAACACCAGACGCGAGACCAAGATAGATGATAGACGATCAGAATAGCAAAGCCGGCCAGAAGAAAATACGACCAGAGTAAGAAGTAAGAAAGGTATGCAACGTTAAATAGATTTGGTACTGTGAAAACGCCAGTATGCAACACTTTTTCTTCCTTTTATTTCCTTATAATAAAAAAGGAATTATTTAGCTGATGTAATGACACTCATAAGAAATAAGAATTCAGCGGATAAGGAAAACAAGTTAATCAGGAATTACATTTTTGTATTTTATCTTGCACAATTTGGACGGTCTGACTTTTTATCAGACGTTGCAAGATGATAACGGTCGTACTTTTAAGGAACACTAGTGTTAACAGATTATTATTAGTAGTAGTAGGAGGAGGAGGAGGGGAAGAAAGAGAAAAAGTGACTGGCGAGTATCTTCCGTTGATAGAAGCCCCTGATTTGTCCTCTCATGGAACAGAGAGGGAAAAAAGAGGTCGAACAAGGAACACAGTTCTTATCTCAAATCTTCGGACTATTTCGAAATTTATGAACAGGCAGGATACCGTACCAGACATGGATATTAACCGTTAGTCTTTTTATAAAAGTGGCGACGTGTCCCTTACACGGTCACGTTATTCCATGTCATGTGTCCTCGTTTGGTCACGTCAGCCATCAACGATTCTCGGTGGACACACCATAATTCTGAATATAACAATCTTTAGATTTTCGTGTCAAACCGAATGTATTAATCTCATCGACACGGAATTAGAAATAACACAAACAATAAATTCAACTTTTACGATTAGATAGGTTTTCAGCGAGTCAACGTCAAACCAGCAAGATTCTAAAGAAGGTGTCTCTTGCTTTGTGTATTTTTAATGACCAGGCATTTAAACAGACAGTAGGTCACATTTGAACAATTAGGAGTTAAAATCCGACATCAGATGATCATGGAAATTGATCATTATATTGTTTTCTGTCTCATTAGTGGAATTTATCGATTATCTGTTGTACATGAATATTGAAAAAGGAGCTGATTAAAATGTAGGAAAATTATATAGACAAACATTAAAACCTTTCAGACACACACACACAGACACACACACACACACACACACACACACACATATATATATATATATATATATATATATATATAAAAGGTGTGTCAAAAAAGTATCAAGATATTTTTATATTTTTTGACACACCTTGTATTCTGAAAAGATTAACGTTCCATTCATTGTTCGTTTCTATCTTGGTAAATACAGCTTGAATCTCGATACTTTTATGACACACCTTGTATGTATACATATATATGTGTTATAAAAAAATAAAAATAAAATACTGCTTCTTTTAGCATGAATGAGTGTCGAACGTTCTCGTCAAAATAGACTTATATTTAGGAAATAATGTAGAATTACCAATTGTATTTTATATCATTTCTTAAATATTAGTCTTTTAACTAGAAAAAGCACAAAGAGTAAAAAAAAATAAAAATTAAAAATAAAAATAATAATAATACCTTATCCCAGCAAGAAGACCAGACCTACTGTTGATTAACAAAAAAGAAAGAACTTGTCAACTGGTGGATTTTGCAGTTCCAGCAGATCACAGGGTGAAGCTAAAGGAAAATGAAAAAATGGACAAATATCTGGACCTTGCCAGAGAACTGAAGAAGTTATGGAATATGAAAGTGAATATTATACCAATTGTAGTTGGTGCACCTGGATCGGTCCCAAAAGGATTGGAAAAGGGTTTGAAAAGTTTGGAAATCAGAGGAAGGATTGAAACCATTCAGAACACTGCACTGCTACAATCTGCCAGAATACTCAGAAGAGTCCTGGAGACCTGAGGAGACTTGCTGTCACTCAGACTCCAGTGAAAGACCATCAGCTAATGCTGATGTGAAAACTCAAAAGAAGTAAAAATAATAATAATAATAATAATAATAATAATAATAATAATAATAATAATAATAATAATCGGATAATGTTTGTGATATATTCCAAAATGAAAGAGAGTTTATATCCCTGCGTTATTACGAATAAAAGTATGATTACAATTAATGATCGGTAATCATACATTTTATGAACTTTTAATTTCAATTTTCAATGTTTTACAATACATTTTTTTAAGAATGTTTTATGTTTTTTTTATTCTAGAATGTTTTAAATTTCTATCTCAGAATGATTTACCTTTTTTTATAGTTTTAAAACATTTTTCATGTTACAAATTTTATATCATTTTTGTTTAAAAGATTTTTCATTTTATAATGTTTTAAACACATTTCTTTGATAATGTATAAAACTTCTTTCATTTAAAATGTTTTTAATATTTTTTATCAAAGATGTTTTACATCTTTTTTATTTTATAATGTTTTACACTATTTTTTTTTTGCTTAAGAATCTTTTATATTTTTTCATTTTAATGTTTTAAAACATTTTTGAATGTTTTGCATTTTCTATATTCCAATGTATATCCTATTTTTTATATCCTATGGTTTATCCTATAATATTTAACATTTTTTTTCATTTTTCAATGTTTTACACATTTTTATTTTATTCTAAAATGTTTTATAAAATTATTTTATCTAAGAATATTTTCATTTAAGAATGTTTTAAACCATTAAATAAAAGAAACTAATAATAACAATTATGATTATTGAGATGGTGACATTGATATTTTGATACTTAGATGCCTATTATCGGAATTAGAAGACTGTGTTGCTGCAAGTGTTGCATAGCGGACTTCCATTGATAAGATTTATTTTGTAATAGTAATGATTCTATATTTATCTTACTGTTCACATATTTTTTGGCTGGATCTGGTTGTTGGGCTGGATGGCATTATCGCTGTTCATTGAGTCTGGAGAAGTTGGGTCGTCTTGAAAATGTCTCGTCTTGTGCTGTTGCTTAGTTTTTAATAACAAACACAAGACTTTTGTTTTTGTTTTTATCAGAGATCATATTTTATGTTACCTCCAAGTAAAAATGCCTTGGAGAAAAGACACTAATCTTGTTTCTGTTCTCTTTAAGCATTCAGCCCAGAATTCCAACTCATCACTCTCTTTCTCTCGCACTGCACCCGTTGGTACCCATCAGAGAATAAATTAAAAAACGTCATGTAGCTTTTAATACGTCATCCCAAAAACTTTAGTAACTTTCCACTATTATCTACAAGTTTTGGTTTTTCCATCTCATATTATACAAGCATTTTATTGAGAAGGGCTTTTTTCTATTCAACACATAGATGGGAAACTAACAAGTACAACGAGAGATCCAGAATTTAAGCCTCACCATCATATAGTTTTATGTCATACCCAGGACACTCAAACCATCAGCCACCACCTTCTAGCACATATATGATAAAACAGGTTGGCTTGCAATAAAAAAAGAGTTGCGACAATCCTATAGGTGCTAGGGCTTGCCGTGACCTGCCAATTAATCAGAGGGGGCCTCTCCGACTACTTGTCTAGTCTAAGTAAGTTGAATGTCATAGACTGCTCAGTTGCTTCCATCCTTAAGCATCATGGGTCGCTACACATGGCCAACAGGTGGCCCCATTTTGGGGGGGGGGGTCTTAGCCCTCTAAAGAGGTGTGCTTGGTGTATTTTAATGTCCCTGTAGACAGGCCACTACATATTGTTCTATAAACAAGCAGTATGTGGAAGGGGCAGAGCAATACTCAAGGCTCATGGACAGTAAAATGGTATAGCTGTTGGCTTGGTTGTTTAATGGCAAGGCAGGAGACACTACTTTTCCAGAATGATATCGGAACAAGTTGATAATAATAATAATAATAATAATAATAATAATAATAGGGAAATAATTAGCGTATTTGATTTCGTACGACTATTCGAATTGTCGCAAATTCAAAAGAAGTGAAAAGCAACCGGCTGTGTGGCAGTCATGTTTATCCAGTTAAAAAATGAAATAAAATAATGCAGACACCGACGTTAGACATATTTTCACTGTTCAATTACTTTCACATTTTTTTTTGTTCGAGCTAATTGTTGCCAGTTTTCCTATTCCTGGTTGTTTAATAAACGATTTTCAAAAGCCATTACTAATTTGAACTCAATGAGGATGCCTTTCGGTCCTACCAAAGAAAACACACGGAATTATTCTTTATTATTAATAGAAATCCGACATCCTAAATATTTTCTATTTAATGTGAGTTTTTCACATGTAAATTTTTTTTTTTCGATGTATTCTTTTACGTCGAGGAAAAAGAACGATCATTAAAAATTATCTTTGAGCAGAGATGCAATACAATATGTTCATTGAAGGCGGAAATTATTTGAAAACGAATCTGAATTGTTGTTTAAAACGAACACAAATGAAAGAGTTTCCTAAAACTTTTTGTTAGTTCAGACATTAACGTTCTAACTGGTTAGGAAAGACGACATCCGTTCATTTGCATGATCGCTTTTCAAGCATAAAATGAGCTGAAAATCACAAAGAAATTGTCAGCTTTTCTTTGGTTACATGTCATAATCGAATACGTGAGTCTTTCTGACCGTTTATCTATACGGATACATTCGTGTGCTTATTTTTTCTAGAGTCCTAAAAAAAAAAGATCACATGGGTATAAACAATATCAATTCGTCAGCCGAAAATTTGGGGATTCTTAAGCGTATGTAACAAGGGCCATCTAGGTTTTAGCATTCTTTCTGGAAATCGTAATTTATCAAGCTTAGATTAGTTTAGAACAAAACCAGAAATATGGGTCACACAGTGAGAATCACTTGTTAAGTATCTGGCAGCCATCCTTGGCCAGTTGTAAAAGAACTTAAAGTAAATAAGTAAGTCAATATGTCCTGTGTACTGTTTCCTTTAGTAAGGGAATAAGTCCGCGATATAATACTACGTTCCGACGTCCAAGAAGATCCAAGTGGCAATGAGCTAAGATTAGAATCAGGCCAGTATAAATACAACAACAGCAGCAGCAGCACTGCCAGTCATTGGATAAGAGGTTGCCTTCCCTGGTCACATGCTTATCGGCGAGTCCATAAGTAGAAGTGACCGTCTGGCACACGCCTTATATACAACAAATGGGAAAGGTATGAATCCTACTCTCCCTCCAGCTATGGGTAAATAGCAGGGCAGACTGGGTTCTTTAACCATGGCTAGGTAACCAGTCTAGGAGAAGGAAGACTCTGAATTCAAACCTGTTGAACTCCGCTTAAGAAATTGACCTTGTGTCGTATCCTGCTCGTGCGGAGTAGTTGGTAAATATATATATATACAACAAAAATTCCACTCACTAACAATATACTGTTACGCGAGCTCGGTAACCAACGTATCACGGTCCTCAGCGGACGGTGTTGTCATTTCATTTGTTTAATGATCGAAAATGCTGATAATTTCTCGCGAGTACAGTCAAAAAGTTTGCATTAATGAATGTATTACAATCATCAAATGCTCATTATTGGAGAACTTTAAAATGTTGGTGTTATACTAAAGATATGCATTTTGGCAGTATGTGTCTAAGAGACAAAAGCCCTGTCGGCTTGGAATTTATAATACACCAAATGCACTTCTGTAGAGGGGTAAGAACCCCCACCCACAATGGTACTACCCCTGATCGTGGGTGGCAAACCGTGATGCATACGTACGGAATACTAGGGGTTGAGCAGTCTATGGCATGCAACACTCTACTTTGGCCCTTACTTAGGCTAGACGAGCGGTTAGAGAGCCCACCTCCTATCAATCGGCTGATCAAGTAAAGACCTATCACCTATATGTTTGTCCCGAGCCTATTACCCTTATGGCAAACCCTCAATACTTTTTAAAATCAACCTGTTATAAGACGGTGAAGTTCCAATTCTGGAGCTCTGGAAAGTGTGAAATAATTACTCATCGCCATTACTCTCAGGTCCACTCTGATCAGTTAAGGTCTTATCTATGGGTTGAATAGAAAAAATGAGTTTTAAAAAATTGAGTTTGAAAAAAACTGAGTTTGAAATAAATGTTGAATACCCATAAAGAATGAATGAAACAAAAGATTTCCGGCATAAAATAACCCAAACAAGGATGCCGTAAAACCGAAACAACTAACCTCACTTGTAAGACTATACAAAGATTATTGCTTCGATAGTATAGTAAACACATTTTAACCGTTTTTATAAAAAAGGTTCCTATCTATTTTTAAAACAATGAAAAAATAATTTATATTTAAAAATATTGTAGTATCAGGTTATAGTCTAAGGTTGTTTTTACTGGACTAATATAAATAAACCTTAATTCGTCAGATATGAATTTGAATATTTATATATGATAAATTTAGGTTTTCATTTATTTATTTCTACTGTACTCTGTATATGTGAATATATGCACACACACGTATACATTGTTTAATACACGTATTCTCACACATCAAACCATCCCCCAAAGACAAGGCTTTTTTAATATATCCCCTTATTTAGCGAAAGCTTTTACTCAGAAATCATAAAATCCCTTTCACATAACCATTTCTGACATATAATTCCTAACAAATTTATATTTGACATTATCCCAATAAACCCTTATACCATTCATATTTTTTTACATTAAGATATATATATATATATATATATATATATATATATATATGTGTGTGTGTGTGTGTGTGTGTGTGTGTGTGTGTGTATGTATGTGTGTGTGTGTGTGTGTGTGTGTACAATAAAGGACACCAAATAAGAAATGCATATGCATAGAAATAGTGTTCAATGCTATTATAGCCGAGCAAGTTTAAAACCTAAAATATACATAGTGTATGTATATAAGCACTCAAATATTCGTTTTTAAATCTGAATTTAAAAATAATTTAGTTTTTGTCGTCACTTCTGCTTGCCTTTTGATTTGATGTGCCAAGTTCTTATCCGCATTAGTTGGGTTACCTGTTTTTACAGCTATTTTACGTGTGTATACATAAGCGGAGATTTGCGGGAAGGGTATTTGTTTGTCCCGTTTATTTGTCAGACGAAACCGGAATCCGCATTCGTTTTACGTAAGGAAATAACGAAACATTTTTTTATTAAGGTCATGTGCTGGCATTAGAAACACTTAGGAAAGACACCACAAAGAATGATCTGGAGATCTATAAAACCCTTCACTTAATCGGGCGAAAAGCAACAATGACACTTATTTCTTTGTTTATAGATTCAACTTACATTAGTTTCTAAAAGGGCCACCTGTATGTTGTAGATCGCAGGTTAAGAATTATATCATACCAGCGGGGAATGTGGATAAACCACAGGATGACTATATTATTATTACAACGTTTGATATGTTTATTTGAGTAATATTGCAAAATACTTCAATATGTAAACGGAATAATAATCTTGATTTAACACTCCCCCCTCTCTCTTTCTCTCTTCTCTCTCTTTCTCTTTTTTTTTCTCTCTCTCTCTGTCTGTCTGTCTGTCTGTCTCTCTTTCTTCCCTTTTAATAATATGTAGATAATATGTAGATAAACCACAGGATGACAATATTATTATTACAACGTTTGATATGTTTACTTGAGTAATATTGCAAAATACTTCAATATGTAAAAAGAATAATAATCTTGATTTAACACACACACACTCTCTCTCTCTCTCTCTCTTCTCTCTCTCTCTCTCTCTCTCTCTCTCTCTCTCTCTCTCTCTTTCTTCCCTTTTAATAATATGCAGATAATAATATGTAGATGAAACACAGGATGACAATAATATTATTACAACATTTGATATGTTTATTTGAGTAATATTGCAAAATACTTTAATATCTAAGTAAAAAGTAAAGTCGTCGGGGCGGCCTAATGTCGGTATGAGCCAGTCAACGAGGGAGTCTATCCCCTTTTCAATAGCGCTAGACCAAGGAGATTGTTTTTAGCATCTGAGGTGGAGCGCCACACCTACCATCAGCTCCTTACTTTACCGCACAGATCCCTGTGCTACTCATACGCTAAGTTGGCGAGGACCGGTATCTAACTAGGAACCTTGTGGTTTCTAGCGAACGCTCTACCGACTGAGCTAACCCGGCCTAATAATAATCTGGATTTAACACTCCCCCTCTCTCTCCCTCTCTCTCTCTCTCTCTCTCTCTCTCTCTCTCTCTCTTTCTTCCCTTTTAATATTTTCATCATGTTCAATTGAAACAAATTAGCGTTATCGCTTCAATGCGCTCATCTCTTCTCTCTATCTTTCCCCTAATCTCTTTCTTTATTATATTCTTCTGTGTAGCATGTCCTTTGTCTTTCGTTTCTTTTGTAATAAAAAGGAATGATCCATTATTTAGCTGAGGTGACGACACTCAAGAAAAATAAGAATCTAACGCATAAACAACACCAGATTATCAGGATTTACATTTTTGCATTTCATCTTGGACAATTTGGACTGATTTTTAACCAGAGGGCGTTGCAAGATGATAGCGGTCGTACAATTAAGGAACACGAGTATTGATATAGACATTAGTACAAATAATTAGAAAATGAATTAGTATTATTAATTATCTGGTATCAGATTTTTTTACAAAGGATTTTTATTTAACAATCGTGTCTCTCTATATATTCTAAATCTTTTTATTCGCTCTTATCGTTATTTTAACGTCATTAGTGAGCAGCAAAAACTGTATGCACTCTTTTTAAGAAAAAAAATTGAAAAAAATAAGATAAAATAAAAAATGAAAATAAAAGAATGCCAAACAATTCTAGTGAAAGATGATATTCTCCCTTGAGAAGCATTCACGGCAAAAGACTCAGCTTCATTCACGGACGTCATTGATCGCATTGGTCGCCTTGGGCCCAAATTAAATCCATTCATAACTATAAAAATGTCGGCCTGCTTTGTCGTGATTGTTAATCAAGGGAAAAAAGACATGGACTTTTTTTTTTATTATTCGTAGAGAGCACAGGTAATAAGCTTCAGAATTAAAATACTTCAATTTCATGGAGGAAATCTATGATATTAGACGAAAGGGAGATAATTTTTATCTCAGCGAAAGCAACGTCTTTTACACATTCAGTAACATTATCAAACACATACACAGGATATACAGTGAGTACATACTGTGTGTCAGTCTTTCATCTATATATCACCACTAATTTAATATATAGTTTGGGTGAATGTTTTTTAAATTAAAGAAATTAAGAATTTCTGTGAACAAGGGTTTTATGCAGTAGTGCATTTCCATAATAATAGAAAAATGGCACACCTCTACTTCACCAAATGAGCTAATGATATATATATATATATATATATATATATATATATTATATATATATATATAAGATAAACCTAATGAGTCAGATATACCTACTAAAAGTTTCGCTTAGTGCTCTTCAGGGCTAAGATTATTATATATATAAACAGATTTTTAGTACAACTAATATGTTATAATAATTTCAGTACAGGAATCATACTTTATTTTTTTCTCTATTTCTGCTTGGTAAATATAAGATAAAGTATGATTCCTGCACTGAAATTATTATATCATATATATATATATATATATATATATTATATATATATATATATATATATATATATGAGAGTTTCATAATTTGCTTGAAGCATTGTGTATGTATTGGTTAGGAGGTTGATTTAGAAGGCCATCACAATGCAGTTTGGAATAAATAAAAAATAATAATACGGTAACAATGGTGGTGTGTGTTGACCTGTATTTTTTTTATTATTTCTTGAATTTTCGAGGTAATACCTCTTTATCAAAAGAATTGAACTGAAGCAGTACAGCTATGGCATTTCTTCCTAAATGAATTTTTTTTTTTTTTTTGAAAATGACGTTATTTTTGAAATAACTGTATTCCCGTGTGAGCGTGAATGCGTTTATTTTTATTTTTATTTTTTTTTGTACGTGTGCGTATGTTGTAATGCGCGTGACATTGAAAATGCGTATTGGCTGTGACGTTAAGACTGTATCCTAGCGCGGGATTTTGTACGTGGGTATGTGCGAATGAAAAAGTGTATTTGTGTTTTGTGACGTTTCCTGTTGGATTTTACATCAATTTAATCATTTAATATTATTAATATTATTATTATTATTAATATTATCAAGCCATTGCACACTAGTTGTTAAGGAAAAAATTAAATAAATAAATTAAATATATATATATATATATATATATATATATATATATATATATATATATATATATATATATATATATTTAAAAATATTATAAAATATAAAAAGATAAATTGAATTAGATATAAATAAGTAAATAAGCAAATAAATATGATAATATTAATAATAATAATAATATTAATAATATTAAATGATTAAATTGATGTAAAATCCAACAGGAAACGTCACAAAACACAAATACATTTTTTCATTCGCACATACCCACGTACAAAATCCCGCGCTAGGTTACAGTCTTAACGTCACAGCCAATACGCATTTTCAATGTCACGCGCATTACAACATACGCACACGTACAAAAAAAAAATAAAAATAAAAATAAACGCATTCACGCTCACACGGGAATACAGTTATTTCAAAAATAACGTCATTTTCAAAAAAAAAAAAAAAAAATTCATTTAGGAAGAAATGCCATAGCTGTACTGCTTCAGTTCAAATCTTTTGATAAAGAGGTATTACCTCGAAAATTCAAGAAATAATAAAAAAAAATACAGGTCAACACACACCACCATTGTTACCGTATTATTATTTTTTATTTATTCCAAACTGCATTGTGATGGCCTTCTAAATCAACCTCCTAACCATATATATATATATATATATATATATATATATATATATATATATATATATAGTCGACGAGTTCATTTACCGACTTTAACCATTACACCACAAACCTACATACTGCTTACAATATTAGCAGCTATCACTCTGAAGCAGACAGTCCGAAAACTGCGCTACCGGCGAGTGGGTACTGGAGACCAATTCTGAAGCCGACTTGAAAGAATATATTAGAAATTCCGTTACAAAGGTCTCCAGGACTCTTCTGGGTATTCTAACTCGTCTTAACAATGCTGTTGTTTGAATTGTCTTGATTATTCCACTAATTTCCAATTCCTCCAGTCTGCTTTCGAGTATCATTCCCAATCGGTATTCGCCTTCACCCTCATGTTCCACAGTTCTGTCAGTTCTCTGGTAAGGTCTAAGTATTTGTCTATCTTTTTCTTTTCTTTCATTCACCAGAAGAGCTACATTCACGGGGTGAGATTTTTTTTTTTGTTAATTAAAACTAGGTCTGGTCTTCTGGCTGGGATTAGTTAATCCGTTTGTATCTCAAACCCCCAGAGAATAATTGTTGTTGTTTTTGTTGTTTTTATAATAATAATAATAATAATAATAATAATAATAATAATAATAATATAATGATACACGGATTTTGGTTCAAGAAATCCACTTCAATCCACAAGAGAATGGCCCAACAACTAAACAGATGCCTACAGGAAACGAATGTACCCGAATGGATGACAAACGGAATAACTACCCTAATCCCCCCTCCAAAAAAAAAAACACAAAAAGGAAATATCCCTAGCAATTATAGACCCATAACTTGTCTGCCCATAATGTGGAAAATATTGACTGCGATAATAAAAGAAGAAATATACTTTTCACTTAATTGGTGTAAACTTTTTCGAGAAGAACAGAAAGGATGCCGCAAAGGAAAAAGAAGAACACTTGACTTACTTTATATAGATGAACACACCCTTAAATAAGTTAAAAATGGGCGAAAAAAGTATCGCAAATGCATTGACCTACCATGGAAAGGCTTATGACATAGCTTCACATACCTGGATTTTAGAATGTTTAAAAATGTACAAAATATCCAACAACATCAGAAATTTTATCGAAAAAGCCATGGAAAACTGGAGAGTCCAATTAAAAGCATGAGGACAATCCCTGGCAGAAGTAAAAATTCAAAGCGGTATTTTCCAAGGAAACTCGCTATCAGCACTGCTATTTATTATAGCGACGAAGCCACTCAATCATATACTAAGACAATGCACAGGGCGATACAAATTCACTAACTCACAGGAAAAAATAAAACACCTTATGTACATGGATGACATAGAAAAATTTGCAAAAAAATGAAAAAGAACTAGAAACCTTGGTACAAACCATTAGAATATATAGCCAAGATATAGGGATGGAATTCGGAATCGAAAAATGTACTATGCTAGTAATAAAACGGTAGGGGAGGAAATAATAGACGGAATACAACTACTAAATCAGGACACTATAAAATCACTTGAAGAAAAAGAAAGTTACAAATGCTTAGGAATTTTAGAAGCAGACAATATCAAACAAACGGAGATGAAAGGAAAATTTAAAAAAAGAATACCTCAGAAGAACAAAAAAGCCCCTAAAAACCAAGCTCAACATCAGAAATCTTATCAAAGGAATAAATACCTGAGCCGTCCCTGTTATAAGATACTCTGGGCCATTCTTAAAATGGACAAAAGAAGAACTCAGACAGATCAACCAGAGGTCTACGAAATTAATGACAATACACAAGGCTCTACACCCTAGAGCTGATAGAGATAGGCTATATGTATCAAGAAACGAAGGTAGCAGAGGTCTTGTCAACACAGAGGATTGTGTAGAGGCCACAACCCAAGGACTTGAAGAATACACAAAAAAGAGCAAAGAAAGATTACTTATGGCAGCCAACAACAGCAGATGTAATATATGGACAAACAGATAAACAACGAAAACTAGAAAACAAAAATGGGAAGAAATACAATTATATGGACACTTCAAACGAAAAATCGGAGGAGTTGCACATGAAAAGACTTGGACATAGTTAAAAATGGGAAACCTCAAGAGATTAACTGAATCACTAATAATTGCTGCACAAAATAATGCCACAAGAACAAATTATATCAAAGCAAAAATTGATAAGGCACAACAAACAGTAAATGTAGACTGTGCGTTGACAGAGATGAGACTGTAAACCATGTATTAAGTGTATGTAGCAAACTAGCACAACGGGAATTCAAAGCTAGGCTCGACTGGGTTGGGAAGGGTATCCACAGGGAATTATTCAAAATATTAAATTTTAACCATACAACAAAATGATATATGCAAAAACCAAAATCTGTTCTTGAGAATGAAACGCATAAAATTCTCTGGGATTTTGAGATAAATATGGATCACCCTACTATCCCAGCCAGGAGACCAGACCAAGTGTTGATTAACAAAAAAAAAAAGAAAAAAAAAGAGAACGCGTCAACTAGTAGACTTCACAGTTCCAGCAGATCAAAGGTTTAAGCTGAAAGAAAACGAAAAAGGGACAAATACCTGAACCTTGCCAGAGAATTGAAAAGGCTGTGGAATATGAGGGTGAAAGTGATACCAATTGTAGTTGGTGCACTTGGAACGGTCCCAAAAAACTTGGAAAAAAGACTGGAGGATCTGGAAATCAGAGGAAGAACAACTGCATTGCTGCAATCGGCTAGAATACTCAGAAGAGTCCTGGAGATCTGAGGAGACTTGTTGTCACTCAAACTGCAGTGAAATACCACCAGCTACAACTGATGTGAAAAACTCAAAAAGAGTGAAAATCTTATTATAATGGAGATTGTGTGTTTTTTCTGTCTGTAACCGAAACTATATTCCTACTCAAGTCACAATTCTCTTAGTTATTGACATCACATTCTCCATGATTTTATTTTTATCTAAACCTCAATTATTAATAAAATTGTCTTACATTATTAATACTGTTAACTATGTCTACATATTAATAACCTGCAATTATATTTATATATACAAGAAAATAGCAGTTTACAGTGTGAACGGGAAGGCTAATTTGCATATTAATATTAAAAAATCGAATTTAATAAATATGTGCTTAGTATTATTGATTTCTAACTGTTTGGTTTTATTTTAATGAATATAAGCAAAAATCTCTTCAATGAATCTTAAATGAAATCCATTAACAAGAAAAAATAACTGCTATTTTATTCTTTACTTCCTCTAACTAAATACTTAAATTAGAAAAACTAACAATGAAAGACGAGAGTGATGGAAGAGTAAGTTTCAGTTGTTCCATTTTTTATTATACCCCTCTGTTTCAAATCTTTTATTATACTCCCTCTGTTTCAAATCTTTTTATCTGTATTCTTATTTAGTTTCATTAGCCTTTCTAATTTAATACAATATTTTATTACATTAAAACTTAAATACTTGCACCCGGAGGGTGCATATATTTGCTAATAATAATAATGATTCATTGTGATCGTTTTCATAGTCTAATGATGACAGAAAAAAACTAGATAATTAAGTTTCAGAAAAAACTGATAAAGGGATAATGGAAGTGCAAGAGCAAAACAACCTATATTTAAAAGTGTTCTATTTAATACACTGTAAAAAGCGGCGTCAAATATGATATTTATTCTATTCACTATGCAACCTTTAAATAGATTCTTTTGTCTGGTTGGGTAAAGAATTTTACGGATTAAGACTTTTAACAGTTTCTCTTTCTCTTCTCACTCCATAAAATGTCAAACTCCCTTGTATAAATCCCCCAAACAAGAATATGGCCTGAGATCGAAATTCTATCCAATCAAAATAATTGTCTTCTGATTTAATATAATTACGTTAACATGCTTCAAAGATTTCCAGCCTTTTGTATTTTAACTGTATTTTCTTTCTATTCTCTCTCTCTCTCTCTCTCTCTCTCTCTCTATATATATATATATATATATATATATATATATATATATATATATATATATACTATCATTATTATCTAATAATGGAGAATCGGTGTCTGTCTATAACTGAAACTACGTGGCTGCTTACGTCACACTAATCTCAGTAATGGTGTAAGTTTATCAATGATAATTATAAGTTTAATTTATGTTCAAAGTCTTTGATATTTATACCTAGAATAGAGAAATCATACTTATTAACCCATATCTCAATGATTTTTGCATTAGATTTGCATTAAATTAGCTCATGATATTAGTACGTTTAAAATCCTGCAGTGTGTCTGATATAACACTAAGAAATAAAGTGTATATGGCATGGTTAATTTGCCTACTAGTTTTAACAAAACAAGTTTAATAAATAATTACTTGGTTTTATTGATCTCTAATATTTTATTCTCCAACTTATTAAAAGTATCCAATGAATGATTTTATATAGAAAGCAATTAAAAGATAATTAAAATAAACGTATTCTTTTTTATATGCGTTCTCATTTAATTTCGTTAATCTTTCTAATTTTATACATTAAAACTTAAATAATTACACCTGGAGGCTGCATATTCTTGCAAATCTGAATAATTGTCATATTTGATAAAACTGACTTAATATGCTTGAAAGCATATTTCCTACTTTTTGTTTTTTAATTATACTTTCTTTTTATTCTATCATATATATATATATATATATATATATATATATATATATATATATATATATATATATAAACGTATAATGAAACGAGTCATTCACTGCTGACCCTCATTTATCGTTTACGATAAGAGAGTCGAATATATATATATATATATATATATATATATATATATTTAATTTTTAGTATTAGCTGTGAGTGTGCAACGACTGGGGATAATTTTAAAGTCTGCAATGAAGCAATCTAAAGCGTGGTTCCTCTTCACGCTATCCAATGAACGAAAGGTCTTTGCCATTCAAGCTGAATGACTTTTAAAGAGCATTTTACAGACGAGCGAATGACGACACCTTCTAAATCCTTTATCTTTATGTCGTGGCCAGTGATTTGTAAATAACCCAATGTGCAATTAATAGCCATGCCTTCTTGCAATCAATATGGCTGACAGCTTCACAAGCAGATTTTACAAGCATTCATGTTCAGAACCATAAACTAATAGCAACTCTTTGCAAGGACCAGTCGTCTAGGTTGATCGCAAGGTTCCGGGTTCGATACCAGTCCTCGGCAACTCAGTGCCAGAGTATCATAGCTTTGGTAATCTGATCTGTGTGGTAAAGCAAGCGTGCCGCTCCACCTAAGCAAAAACAAACAATCAGACAAAAAAACGTTAGCGAAAAGGGGATAGACCCACTTGCTGTTCAGTAACTCAATAGGAACCAAAGCAATATATATATATATATATATATATATATATATATATATATATATATTATATATAAAATGGATAAAAGTAACCTACTCGAGTTTCATCGTCTGAATCGTAGGGTTACATCCATTGAATTAATCGAGTTCTCGATTAATATCAGTTGGTACAATGCATGCCCGTTGAAATGGGTGTTATCTTTTACAGACGAACGCTTGTTTATTTTATGAATAAATTTTGCTCTACATTGTATTGAGCACTTTGTATTTGTTTTTTCTCAGTCTTAACCCCTGGATACTGTGCGCTTCCAACGATCGTACTCGTACCCACCGGTAAGCTACTACTCATACATTAACACACACACACACACACACACACACACACACACAACACATACAATATATATATATATATATTCGGGTCTCGAACCAGCCAGAGGTAGCTGTACGGTATAGCCACACTGATGAAAGGTGAACCTGAAACACGTGTCTGTGGATACTTATTTATTATATATAACTCCCATTGACTAATGGTTGAGTTCTCTGAATGGGACTTAATTGCAGATTCACCGTTACGGCGTATAGCTAACCATGCGTTTGTTTACATAAAACGTGAGGACTCTAGTGAATTTCATTTCCTTAGAAATGTAGCGATTATTTATTATCCTATATTTGACAGATGCCTCTGGCCGTACGGGTTAAAAGGTTTGGCACAAAGTTCATATCTTGAACCCGGCCAGAGTAGCTGTTACGGTATAACACTGATAAAGGTATACTTCACGTGTCTGTGGATTACTTATTTATTTATATATATTATATATATATATATATATATATATATATATATATATATATATAAAGATACATTTTGGTTTGGTCCCTTTGTTTAATGGCACATAAGACTTTGTGGGTTTTTTTAATGCCAAAGCCATTCTTGTAGAACGAAAATAGTGGTACTATTGAACCCATAACTAGGAGGATGAGAGGCTTTTCCAATTTATAGTCGTGCATTCGGATATGCATTGGGGATATACGGAGGACATAATTGATCCCAAATAGAATCACCCTCAACTTACCTGTCAATTGGATATTTCTCTCTCTCTCTTTCTTTCTGTGTGTGTCTCTCTCTATATATGTACATATATATATATATATATATATATATATATATATATATATATATATATATATATATATATATATATATATATATATATATATATATATATATATATATATATATATGTGTGTGTGTGTTCGATGAATTAGTGTAAAATAAAATAAAATAAAGATATATTTCTCATAAGTCGGAAACTAAACCTAATAGCGACTAGATTTCGAACTCGATTACTACAATCTCTCAGTCTAGCAATTTTTCAGATTTTCTTAGATGGTAACATAAACGGAGAATTAACTGGATAGGGGCCAATTTAGCTTAGTCGATGGAGCAACCGCTTGGAATCGCAAGGTTCTGAGTTCGATACCGGTCCACGCCAACTCAACGTAGCACAAATTGATTAATCTAATCTGTGCGGTAAAATAGGGAGATGAAGGTAGGTGTGGCGCTCCAGCTTAGTAAAAAAAAAACAATGCCGCTGGTCTACCGAAAAGGGGATAAACTCCCTTGCTGTCCGACTGCTACGGACAATAAGCAACACGGCCAAATTTACAACTTTTTTACGTGTTGTCTAGATAACATAGAAGATGTTAGGAAAAAAATATTATGAAAATTGAAGATGACGTATTTTCTACAGACTGACTGTAAGCTACATAGGTGAAAAGTTGTTGATTTTGGATTTGGGTGAGCAAAATAAAATTTTCTATCAGGTATAGGATATTTGGATTCTACATTCCTTATTTGCCCTTCATACCAAATTTCAGAAATGTTGAATGAATGGAAGTATTTTGTTTTAATTTTAAAACACACAAGATTTCAACTTTTTGCTGGGACATGACCCAAGAATATACACCTTTCAAGTGTAAGTATTTAAGTTTTAATTCAATGAAATATAATTTTTTTTTTTATTTACGTTTTTTCTCTTTTTTTTTTTTTTTTTTTTTTTTACTGAATAAATTTAAATAATAACAGAGAATTTTCTATAATCCATTCATTTAAAAACCAAACTGGTTTGAAAATTAAACCGTTGTAACAAAGGTAAATCCATCCCTCATCCCTGTGACGTGATTAGTTCAGCTTGGACAGACAAAAAGCTACTTATGCAGTACTCAATGAGAATCGGACTCAGTGTGTATTAAGTTGTATTTGCTTACCATGAGCTACCTAGTGAGGCGAATATGTCATTATTCTTGATAAAACTAAAGATATATATATATATGTATATATATCTTCCAAGACCTTCGCATGAGTAGGATGCGACATACGGTCAATTTCTCAAGCGGAGTTTAACTGGTTTGAATTCTGAGTTTTTATTTTCATAGATTGGTTACTAGCCAAGGTTACAGGACCCATTTTGTCCTACTATTTACTCATAGCTGGAGGGAGAGTAGTTAGATAAATACATTTCCCAAGGGTGTTAGCACTATGTGAAATGCAAAAAATCTCGTCTCTGATTTGAACTCGATGATTCACTTTTTAAGACTAACCATTACTCCAAGCGGCCCTCCTCTCTCTCTCTCTCTCTCTCTCTCTCTCTCTCTCTCTCTCTCTCTCTCTAGGTAGAGCGCCACACCTACCATCAGCTCCTTACTTTACTGCACAGATCCCTGTGCTACTCATACGCTGAGTTGGCGGGACTGGTATCGAACTAGGAATCCTCTGGTTTCAAGCCGAACGCTCTTACGACTGAGCTAAACCGGCCCATATATATATATATATATATATATATATATATATATATATATATGTATATATATATATATATGTATATATATATATATATATATATATATATATATATATATATATATATATATATATATATATATATATATATATATATATATATATATATATATATATATATGCATTCGAGTGTGTAAAGCACCAAGCAAAAATATCGAGTATATATCAAGGCAAATGAAGACAAAGAAACTTATAAAAAATAATACCTGGTGATACACAACACTTGACATATCAAATAGGAAAATAATTTAAAAACAATTGCTGGCAGCAATCCAAATATTAAAATATATATGAATTCTGACCCATGAAATGTTTCCTCTAAATAAGTACATTCATAATTACATACAAAATGCATATATATATATATATATATATATATATATATATATATATATATATGCAAACAAATACAAACACACGCACATAGATATACATGCATATATATACACACATATATTTATACATTTATATATATATATCTATACAAACACACACACATATATATTTATACATTTATATATATATATATATATATATATGTATACAAACACACACACACATATATATATACATATATCGATATATATGTATACAAACACACACACACATATACACACACACGCACATATATACATATATATACAAACACACACTTATATATATATACACACACACACATATATATGTATACAAACACATATACATACATATATATATATATATATATACAAACACATATATTTATAAATATATATATACAAACACACACATTCATATATACACATATATTTATAAACACACACATGTATATATGCACATACATTTATACACACATGTATATATGCACATACATTCATACATATATACATGTATATATGCACATACATTTATACATATATATGTATACAAACACACACACACACACACACATATATATATACATATATATTAATGTTCATGTAAATATATTAGTATGTTTGTGATATGCATATGTGTATATGAATGCTGTGTATATTTGTATACACCTATGTATCATTATATTTGAAGTTAATTTTTTGCTCTATGACATCTGATATTTCAAAAGAATCTCTATTTACATAAATACGGAATAAATGCAAAAACTTATATTCCTATTAATTTTTTTTCACTATGCAAGTGCATCACTAATCATTTACTTTTGTACATTTATGTAGTAACGTGTATTTTCTTGCAATAATAATGATGATAATAAAAACTTACAGAAGACACTAATTCGTACTAAAAAAAAACTCTAGTCTGCTGTAAAAGTCAAACTTAGCTTTTTTTTTTCTTAAAAATAAATATTACTTCCTTTATATTTTTTCTCGTATGTTTTTATTTATTTTTGTCGTTCATCTGCAGACATGAAAATTAATCGTTTTTTATTGAAAATCGAAGCCAATAAAAAAAAAAACGTAGGATCACTTAAATGAAAACATCCAAACATTCTGACTCATCACAAATTAGAACATTGATAATTTCAGGAAACTGAAATCTATCTACTATCTATCTGTCTATCTATCATCTATCAACTGCTTCCAATGGATATCTATCAAGACGTTTGCATCTATCTATCTATATTGACCTCTTCTTATCTATTTATTTATCTCTCTCTCTCTCTCTCTCTCTCTCTCTCTCTGTTCTCTCTCTCTCTCTCCCTGTCTTTCTCTCTCTGTACTCTCTCTCTCTCTGTCTCTCTCTCCATATATATATATATATATATATGTGTGTGTGTGTGTGTGTGTGTGTGTGTGTGTTGTGTCAGTCTGTTGATATTGATCTATCTCTTATCAATAAACCCAACCAAATTCCCCTTTCTCTTTCTTATTCACTGTCTCCTTTTTTCATTCCTAGTCTATGTATGTATCTATCTATATATCAAGCTTCTTTATATATACTAGCAAATATATGCACCCTCCAGGTGCAAGTATTTAAGTTTTAATGTAATAAAATATCATATTAAATTAGAAAGGCTAATAAAACTAAATAAGAATGCAGATAAAAAGATTTGAAACAGAGGCGGGTATAATCGAAAAATAGAACAACTGAAATTTACTCTTCCATCACTCTTGTCTTTCATTGTTATTTTTTCTAATTTAAGTATTTAATTAAAATAGGAAGTAAAGAATAAAATGACACTTATCTTTTCTTGTTAATGAATTTCATTTAAGATTGATTGAAGAGATTTTTGCTTATATTCATTAAAGTAAAACCAAACAGTTAGAAACCAATAATACTAAGCATATTGATATTTTAATATCAATATGCAAATTAGCCTTCCCGTTCACACTGTAAACCGCTATTTTGTTGTATATATAAATACAATTGCATGTTATTAGTATGTAGATATGGTTAACAGTGTAAATAATGTAAAACAATTTTATTAATAATTGAGGTTTAAATAAGGATAAATTCATGGTGAATGTGATGTTAATAACTAAGGGAATTGTGACTTGCGTAGTGATTTAGTTTCGGTTACAGACAGAAAAACACACAATCTCCATTATAATAATATATATATATATATTTACCTACACGTTTGCATCAATCTACTCATCTAAATCAATCTTTCTCTTTCCCTTTTCTTTTTCTTGTCTATCTTTCTATCTTAAAGAGTTATTATCTATACTAGCAAATATATGCACCCTCCGGGTGCAAGTATTTAAGTTTTAATATAATAAAATATCATATTGAATTAGAAAGGCCACTGAAACTGAATAAAAATACAGATAACATGATTTAGAACAGAGGGGGTATGATTGAAAAATAGAACAACTTCGAAACTAACTCTTCCATCATTTTCAATTACCCCTATTCCTAATTTAACTATTTAGATAAAATAGGAAGTAAAGAATAATATTACAGTTATTTCTTTTTGTTAAGGGGTTTCTTTTAAGATTTATTGAAGAGAATTTTGCTCATATTCAATAAGATAAAACCAAACAATTGGAAATCAATATTATTAAGCACATATTTATTAAAATCACATTTTTTAAGATCAATATGCAAATTAGCCTTCCCATTCACACTGTAAACCTCTATTTTGTTGTATATATAAATACAACTGCATGTTATTTGTATGTAGATATGGTCAAAAGTCTTAATGATGTAAAACAATTTTATTAATAATTGAGGTATAAATAAAAATAAAATCATGGAGAATGGGATGCAGATAGCAAAGGGAATAGTGATTTGTATAGTAATATAGTTTCGGTTACAGACAGACAAACATACAATCTCCATTATAATAAGATTATCAAACAACTAATCAATATTCTCCTTTCTTCTTCATAGTCAGTCTGTCTCTTTTTTACTTTTTCCTAGTCAATGTATGTATGCATCTATCTATGATCTCAAGTAATTTCAAGGTATCTGTTTTCTCCCACTTCTTTCTTTCTTTCTTCCCTAGTATATATCTATCTATCTATCTATCTATCTTAATCTTTTAATATCTATCTATCTACTCAATTTATAATGATGTATATATAATTCATAATTGATAATGTATAATTATGTATCTATTTTCTTCCCTTTCTTAGCATGTACTCACCTATCTATCTATATATTCTATGATCTCAATTAATTTCTAGATATTTATTTCCTTCTTTTCTTCACTTTCTTCCCTAGTATCTATCTATCTATCTATCTTTCTATCTATCTACCTATCTCTAATCAATCAACTCATCCAAATAACTTTTTCTCTTTCCTAGTGAGTCTGTGTCCTTTTCTTTTTCTTAGTATATGTATATAAGTATCTATCTATCTATATATCTATCAAGCTTCCTTCTATGTGTATGGATATCTACATGTTTCTATCTGTCTATTACACTTTTCCCTATGAATCTATACGTTTGCATTCATCTATCTCTCAATTAAGCTTCTTTCTATGAATGTCTATGTACACCTTTCCCCCTATCTATTTAAGCTTTTTTTCGGTGTATGTATGTATGTATGTATGTATGTATGTATGTGTCTATCTATCTATCGATCTACCTATCTATCTATCGATCTAAGTGGGTCGTGCAATAAACAAACTGAATATTGCCAAATGAGTTGGCAGTAGGAAATACTGCATACAGTTGGACCCTTTTCAAAAAAATCTTTAATGGTGGGTACATTCATGTCCCGGACGACTGTCAGCATGATCTTCTTTACTGGCCACTGAGTGTGCAACCTTTCTCTACTCGAAAGGCAGTGGTTTTCCACTCCATATACTGCCTTTTCCACTTTTCCTTTTGTAACAGCAGGTTTAGCCCACTGATTTATTAATCCTTGTTTGTCTGTACACATGTCAAATTCTTATATATATATATATATATATATATATATATATATATATATATATAATGTGGTCCATTTAAAAAATGGACAGTTATATATATATATATATATATATATATATATATATATATATATATATATATATATATAAAATCTGCTCCATTTTAAACAACGGACACTTAGAATTGTTATATATATATATATATATATATATATATATAAATGTACTCCATTTAAAAACGGACAGTATATATATATATATATATATATATATATATATATATATATATATATATATACATATACATATATATATATATATATATATATATATATATATATATATATATATATATATATATAATATGGTCTATTTTAAACAAAGAACAGTTAGAATTGTTCTGTTCTAAGTTGAAAGCTAAACGTCTAATATTTTTGAACAGAACAATATATTTGGTAATCGAATATATATATATATATATATATATATATATATATATATATATATATTTATATTTATCTCATTCATAAATATTTCTGTGATTTCTTTAAAAGTGTAGGTATGGTGACTAGTTTAGTTTTCTGTCTAACAACACTTCAATGTCGACAAAAAAAACTTGTTGAAGATAATATCAGTTCGAAAGGAAGTCAAAAACCATCGTCGCCATTGAATCCTTCAGTGTCCTAGCTTGCTCTATATTCCTTGGAAAAAAAACCTCTCCAAAATTGACACAAAGTGTAAATATCTATTTGAACTAATTGACTAGTCGGATGTAGAGATATTGACGTCTCCCCAGTCGACAGCAGTGTAAAAACAGGATTTAAGACAGGAAAGCAGTCCATTTTTAATGGCAGAACGATCAGTACAGTCATGATAATATAAAATGTACAGTATCAACAGAATGTAGATGTATTCAATTATCCTATTAATCTCATTCAATCTCTTATGTATATAATATATATATATATATATATATATTTATATATATATATATATATATATATATGAGAGAGAGAGAGAGAGAGGGGGCGTTTACAGAAAGGTCTTATTAGTGCGCGTGAACGTATATATATATATATATATATATATATATATATATATATATATATATATATATATCTTTCAATAAGAAAGATAAACTTAAACCGTCATTTGGCTATTATAAATTCATTTCGAACAGAACTCAGTATGTGCCTAGTCTCATCAGATAGCTTACTACATAATGACCGAGAAAAAGAAGCTAGAGAAAAGAAACTATTTTTTCTTTTCTCTACTCTATCGTATATGTGCTAGAAGGCGGTGGATGAGGGTCTTTGTATTCCCGCGTATAACGTTAAACTCTATCTGATGGTGAAGTTCCAATTCTGGAGCTCTGGGGAATAACGAGTACCCCTTCATCACCATTACTCCCGGATCCATTCTGACCCGGAGTGGTAGTACCTGTTAGGATCCCATCTATGGGTCAAATAGAAAAAGTGAATTTTAAAAGATGTGTTTAAAATTTGATTTCAAAAGAAAGTTGATCACCATAAAGAGTGAATAAAACAAAACGTCTTCGCCATAACATAACCCATAATCAAATGTTGACATGCCGTAAAATCAAACCAAATCAAACCAGATTAATTTCAAAATTTATGCGAAATATTAAACAAAACAAGTGACAAAATAAAATGAATTTAAAACAAAAAGTATTTTAAAAATACAAAGAAATAGTGGAGAGATATGACAAGCACCGAAAATATAAGCGAAAAATCATCATATCAATGACACCGATATCAATGACAATCTCTCGCTAACCATCTTTATAATTCATGAGGGCAGTTGAACCCAAAGCGGAGCAAGGGCCAGAATCAAACAGTTCAGTAAAGAAACAACTGCTCCCCATCTCTAAGTCTAGCGTCTATTGAGGGGTTAAAATCAGCCACCGAAAAGTATCGATAACATCGACCCAACCCAAACCCCGTATGATAGTACGCAAAACGGAAAAAATAAGAGCGAAACAAAGAAATATATTTTTGGAAAATGATGAGAATAAAATAAAGTAAAATACTGAAAATAGCAAAAAATAAATAAAATGTCAAAAAATGACAAAGAAAAAAAAAAAAAAAAAAGAAAAGGTATTGGAAAAAAAAGGAAAATATGGAAGATGTCGAAAACAAAACAAAAATGTCTGGTATGTAAGAATGACAAAGAAAAAATGAAAAAGAAAAAGAGAAAAGTAAACAGAGACGTATATGTATTTACCAGCTCTTCTGCACGAGCAGTATGTGACACAAGATCAATTTTTATGCAGAGTTCACCAGGTTTGAATTCAGAGTTTTCCTTTTCCTAGACCAGTAGTCGTACCTAGGTTGAAGAGCTTAGTCCGCCATAGTTAAGGGGAGAATAGTTGGATTCATACTTTCCTTAAGGATATTAGTGTCATATGAAATGCAAGCAGCCTCGTCCAGGATTTGAACACCGTGTCAATTTCCTTCGACGATAACCATTACACAACGGTCACCTCTTAACATTTCTAAACAGAGACGTATAAGTCTAGGTTAGAAGCACGACAAATGTAAACCGAAACGAACCTTTTTAAGACCATATTTTTTTCCGATGCAGCGATCAATGGGGAACAAAATTTATTTCGCTAAACAAGCCTGGCTTTGGTTTGCTTTCCAGAACTTACCACATTTTTAACCTGAACTAATATTTATTCAAAAGTTGAACAGTAGTGCCCATGAATAAATTAAACTCTGGCAAATTTCTTATGAGTTAATTTTCTAAGCCAAAGGATTTTATTATTTCTAGTGGAACATTTTACAATCAAAATGAATATTATCAGGTGTTATTCATTAAAACCTTTGCCACAATGATATATTTTTCTTTGATTTGTTTATTTTTAATTGCACTTTCTTTTTTTCTTTCTTTCTTTCTTTCTTTTTTAAAATCTTCGCTTTCGTCTTTCTTATTTGCTTTTATTATTCGTATATATTTTTCTAATTATTTTTCCTTTATGTTTACTTCACTTGTTCTTTCTTTCTTTCTTTCTTTCTTTCCTTCTTTCTTTCTACGCTTTTCCTATTTTCTCCTTTGTCATTCCTCAATTTCCGTTTCTTTATTTCTCTGATGACTTCGTGTTTTCTTTCTTTATTTATTTCTTTCTTTCTTTCTTTCTTCGTTGCTTTCATTCTTTGATTTTTCGTTTCTTTCCTTCGTATTCATATTATTTATATTCTTTACTTCTTTCTTTCATTGAGTTCCTTTCTTAGTTTCTATCTTACTTTATTGTTTCCTTTCTTCTTTTTTCTCTTTATTTATTTTTACTTCCCTTTTTATTGTTTCTTTCCTTCTCTTTTGTTTCTTTCGTTCTTCCTTCTTTTTTTCTTTTGTTTTTTTTCTTTTGTTTTTATACATACATATACATATATACATATGTGTGTGTGTGTGTGTGTGTGTGTGTGTTTTGCTTTTCTTCGTTTCTGTCTTTCATTTCTTTACACCTTTCATCCTTTCTTTGTTTCTTTCATTCATTCGTTCATGGTTTCTTTCTTTCATTATATTTCTCTGCTTTCTTCTTTGTATTCTTTTTCTTTATTCATTTTTACATCCGTTTATTCTTTCTTTCTTTTTGTTTGAAAAAATAAAGTAGCACACACACACACACACACACACACACACACACGCATATATATATATATATTATATATATATATATATATATATATATATATATATATATTAAATATAAAAGTATCCAATCGGTAGGTAAGTTGGGGATGATTCCATATCATTGGGGTTATCTATGTCTTCCGCTTATCCACAATGCATACCCATGAAGATGCATGCTTATATATTTATACAAAGTGTTTTTCAAATCCCCAAGAGAGCTCGATGTAAGATAATTAATAAACTAAATATATAGAGAGCAATATTTATAATTTCATTGAGAAAGAAAACTCAACAAACCATCATTTGCCTATAATAGATTTATAATAACCAAATGCGGTTGGCGTTTTCTTTCTTCTTGAAAGTATATATATATATATATATATATATATATATATATATATATATATATATATATATATATATATAGGATGTCTTTGTCTTACACAAAAATTGCTGATCAATAAAAGTATGTCATTAATATATATATATATATATGGACAAAACTTTTATGATCAGCAATTTTTGTGTAGACAAAGACATCCGAAACACTCACTGGTAATTTTTGCCGGGTATGTGATTGCTGAGGTGGGAATTACTTGAAGGTATTTACCAATATATATATTTTTTTTCCTCCCCCTATTTGCCTTCATATTACCCTACCATTTCGTATGTTTGAATCTCTCTTTTACCCATTTAATTTACTTTGTGACTTTTAAACGATCTACCGGTCATTATTTTTGACAAAGCACCAGTCGAAAGGCCTCTTAAGTTTTTATTTTCTCTTTTCTCTTTGAAAATTGCTGATCAATGTCATTATTTTTTTAAATCCTTTATAAATTCAGCTGTACAAAAATTTTTTTATATTATGTATATATATATATATATATATATATATATATATATATATATGATCTACCGGTCATTATTTTTGACAAAGCATCGGTCAAAAGGGCCCTTAAGTTTTCATTTTCTCTTTTCTCTTTGAAAATTGCTGATCAATAAAAGTATGTCGTTATTTTTTAAATCCTTTATGAATTCAGCTGTACCAAAAATGTGTTTATATATATATTATATATATATATATATATATATAATATATATATATATATATATATATATATTATTATATATATAAGTAAAATAACAGTTTAAGAAAAATCCGAAAAATGTAAGGAATATAAAGGAAATGTAAATAACAAGCAGAAATAATAGATTCAATTAATATTTCGTCTCTGTTAGCTCGGTAGCTTCTTCAGAATATAAGGTTTGTATTTATTTTTTACTGTCATGTTTGGTAGGAAATAATATTTAATGGAAATGATTTTGATTGGATGATGTCTTATTACATATGGTAAAATGTTGAGCTATTTCATTTAAAAGAAAATTAACTCAATTTTTAAAAGAGTCCAGGGGCACATACACACGCGCGCGCGCAGGTAATTCCATGTCTAACCATCCAGTCCATGTCACCCACCCCCTTCAATCTTTCTGAATTTGTCCAGGTGTGGACTACGTTAAAGTTAGACAATCCCCAAAATTTGAGCTTCCAATTTTGAAAATTTGTGATGTTATGTCGTTTTTTAGCTCTACCAGTTTGAGGGGTTCGCGAAAAATAGTTACTTTTGTAATCTATTTTGTCTGTAAAATGAGTTCTAGAGCTTTCCTACTCCTAAAAATTGGTTTATAAAAGTATATTTGCCTGAGGAATCCAAAAAATTCCATTTAAAAAGTATTAAGATCAACCAATTTTAAGTTATGATTTCTGATTTTTTTTCATAGCAAGACCACTATCTGAGAAAAATCAAACTATCTGGTAGGTACAATTAATGCTCAATATATGTGAAATAATATTAGAAAAAATGTCTCATAGATGCAGGAGATGGGGATATTGATCTTGCTATGAAAAAATCAGAAATCATCAATAACGTAAATTGGTCGACTTTAAGACTTTTTGCAAGGATTTATGGATTCTGTGGGCAAATATGCTTTTATAAACCAATCTAGGAGTAGGAAAGCTCTAGAACTCATTTGACAGACAAAAATGTTACAAAAAGTCACCATTTTTCGCGACCACCCTCAAATTTGGAGAGCTATAAATCGACATAAATTGGAAGCTCAAATTTTGGGGATTGTCTAACATAGTCCATAGCTGTACAAAATTTCAGAAAAAATGAACTGGGTGGGTGACAATATTATTTTTCTGGATGATCTGACATTTCTGGAATTACCCATATTATATATATATATATATATATATATATATATATATATATATATATATATACCAAGCGTGTTGATAGATCCTTGCGGAGAGAAAAACCCCAGCAGAAAGTTTGATTGTAAAAATATACTACCAAACATCAACCAGGAAGAAAAAAATTTTTGAAAAAAAGAAAGGACCAAGATATTCGTACCAACAAAATATATTCTATTGGTACAGTATTTGGCTAAAAGAAAAAAACAATTTATATGTATATATATATGTATATAAGATATATATATATTCATATAACCGCTAGGAGAAAGCTAATATGTAAAAAGTGCTCGATACCTAAGTAGAGCCAAATAACAAAGATAATCTAATGAGTCAGACGAACCTACTATTAGTTTCCGCATAAAAGCTCTTCAAAAATCTGACTCTGAGTCAATTTAGCCTGAAGAGCTTTATGCGAAACTAATAGTAGGTTCGTCTGACTCATTAGATTATCTTTGTTATATATATATATATATATATTATTTAGTTTAAAGTAGTGTGGATATGGAGTCAAAGTCGTCGGATTACTGACAGTTTCTCGCCTATGCTATTTTCAGACAAAATGGGGAAATTGATTCAGCTCTTGGTTTATATAAATTGATTTAGGAGAGTGGTGTTTTTGTGGTTGGTTGCTATATGTAGCACGAAGTATAGCTTGATGGCTCCCTGTGTAGCATGAAGCACGCTACCTTGAAGTAAATATAAATGCTCCATTTATGATATTGAGCACTGATTGCTTATAAATATAGCACCCGTCAGTCGGTAGAGCGCCCGACTAGGAATCACAAAGTTCCGAGTTTGATACCGGCCCTTGATAACTCAGCGTATGAGTAGTAGCACAGGGATCTGTGTGGTAAAGTGAGGAGCCGATGGTGTGGTGCTCCGCCTCAGATACCAAAACAATCTCCTTGGTCCATCGCAAGTGAAAAGGGGATAGACCCCCTCGTTGTCTGATGTCGAGTTTAGGCTAACTCTTTACTTACACTTGAATGAGGAACGAAAGTTGAGAATAAAGGAATGAAGTAAGAAAGAAAGAAACCAAATATTCAAATGAATAAATAATGATAGAATACAAGTGAATTGCATTAACATTTGAAGGAAAAAGAACAAAACAAAAAATAACTAAGTCAGAGAAAATGAATATAAAAGAAGAAAAAAGAATTTTAAGGAGAGAATAAAAAAGAAAGAAACAGAAAAGTAAAAAAAATAAAGAATAAACAAAGAAATGAATGAAAAAAGGAATTAAGAAATCTCAGTTGGTAACGGTAACGGCCTGGTAACGCAAGGTTCCCGGTTCGATACCGGTCCCAGGCAATTCAGCACATGAGTAGCAGATATTGTGTAATCTGATCTGTGCGGTAAAGTGAGGAGCTAGTGGTATGTGTAGCACTCCACCTCAGACACAACAAATATCTCCCTGGTCTAGCGCTAGTGAAAGAGGATAGACTCCTTCACTGTCTACCGACAGAAATGAACAAGTGAAAGAAAAATAACGAGAGAAGAAGAAACAAGAAAAATAGAAAAAAGATATAAAAGGTAGGATGAAAATATTAAAATTAAAGAAAGTTAAAATGAAAGAATTTAAGAAAATGAAAAAAAAGAGAAAGAATTGAATAAATCTGTTTTTATTCCATGTTCATATTTTTCAGATATCACGATTCCATCTACCCCGTTCAATCCTTGTATTTACAATCTGTCTTCTTGCGCCTACTTCTCTCTCTCTCTCTCTCTCTCTCTCTCTCTCTCTCTCTCTCTCTCTCTCTTTCTTTCTCTCTTTCTTGTTTTTTTTTACAAATCTTTATTCCTACTAAATCCTTTCTAAACTCCATCCCTACACTGTAACAACCTCTTTATTATTCATTTGCTTTGCAGACGTGTGAAATTTCAATCATATTTAGGCATTGGTGACCGGCTTCAGCGAAACAAGCCGGTCTATAGCCGCAGGCTTAAGAGTTTGAAATATAATTATACACGGGTGGCTGTGGTGCGCGCAAAAGCGACGAGGAGACGAAAGGAACGCTTGCGCGCAGCTAATTCGTCTTATAATCAAGCCATAATGACATTGGTGGTATTAAGCATTTACCATACCTTACGAATCTGAGATTTTATGTCATAGTTTTTTCCCGCTGAATGGTGGCCCTGCTACTCTGCGTCGCGTCGCCTGCCCGCTACTCGGCTCAGTGCTCATGCGTCATTCAAAGTAACATTCAATTTCAGTTCCCGTCCTACTCTTCCCCTGTCCCCCTCCCCTGGTGGCTCAATAACGGTAAATACTTGATGCCAAAAAGCGTACACACATACATACACACATACACACGCACACACCTATGTTTATGAGTGTGGAAGATAGAACAAAAAGTGGGTGGAGGAAAAAGATCAGAAGTCCTTTATATCTTTAGTTAAGCGTATTAGATTTGGTATAAACGGTGACAGTGAAACAAGGGACGAATATCCTTCTCTTTTTGTTGTTGATTTTTTATTGCCTTATTCGCTTCAAGATTTATTTCTTATTTCTTTTTCTTTTTTTTCCCGTCAGTGTTTGATTTCTTTTTCGTCTATCTTATTTTTCTTTCTTTCTTTCTTTCTTTCTTTCCTTTCATTTTTTTCTTTTTTCAATTCTTCCTCTTTTTTCTTTCTTTCATTCTTTCTTTCATTTTCTTACTTCCTTTCTTTTCTGACTGTTGTATTTTATTTCCCTTTTTTTTCTCTATCTTGTAATATTCTTATATATTCTGTCAAATGAAGACATCTGTTTATTTCCTTTTTGTCAATTTCTTTCTTTCTTTCTTACGTTTCTTTCTTTCGTTTCTTTCTTTTTTCTTTCTTTCTTTCATTTCTTTCGTTGGTTTCTTTCTTTCATTTCTTTCTTTAATTTCTTTCTTTTCTTTCTTTCTTTCATTTCTTTCTTTCTTTCTTTCTTTCATTTCTTTCTTTTATTTCTTTTGTTTCTTTCTTTCGTTTCTTTCTTTTTTTTTCTTTCTTTCTTTCATTTTTTCTTTTATTTCTTTTGTTTCTTTCTTTCGTTTGTTTCTTTCTTTCGTTTCTTTTTTCTTTCGTTTCTTTCTTTCGTTTCTTTCTTTCATTTCTTTCTTCCATTTCTTTCTTTCATTTCTTTCTTTCTCGCTTTCTCTCTTTTATTCCCGCTTTCTGCAAGTCTTTTTTATTCTTATTTGTTCATGTCATTTATCCAATTCCTTTTTTTCTATTTGTTCATTATTGTTCCATTTTCTTTCTTCATTTCTTTCTTTCTTTCTGTATTGAATATTTTTATTTTAGTACTTCGTTATTTCTTTCTTTGTTGTTTTACAATTAATTTCTACTTGTGCATTTTCTTTCTTTTTTCTTCCCATTCTTTCTTTTTTTCAATTCATTATTTTCCTATTTTCTTTATTTTCATATTCTACTATTTCTTTCTTTCTTTTCCCCATCTCATTTTTTATTTCATTCTTGACTCCAATCTCTTTATTTTTTATGATAAACTTTTAAACATTTCGCACCAAATCTTCCCAACAATTTAACTCGATCTTTTGTTGTCTTTAAATCAATTCTTCTGTCGGCAATTATCTTGACATCTAATATACAAGTAAATATCCAACTTAGATGCCACTTCAAAGCCAGAAGCGATTCACATTCATATGAATTATCCAAACCCACTCATAAATATTTGGATTGTCTAAGCAAAAGAGTATAAACACTTTCACGCTTAATGAAGACAGTCAAACCCTTGGAAAATCAGTTATTCCCTAAAGTGTATCAAAAAATCAAGATACCGTTATTCGACGTTGTGGGTGGGACTTTATTCTCTTTGTTGTAAAGCAATATGTGGTATATAATAGACTATTCAATTTCCCATATCAGCTGGTCGCTTCTTTTGTTCTTGAACAAATAAACTGACGGCAATCCAGATATTAGACAATGCAGTGACCCTCTTTAAATGCAATAGAGAGATAAGATCATTGGTTAAGGATCATAGGTGCCAAGGTGACTTACTCTTTTTGAGGTAAGAGTTAAAAACCTAAACTGCGCTCATTCACGACAACCCTTGACTTTATTGTCATAAATGTCACTCTTTGTTTATCTCACACTTTCGTATAATTTTCTGGAACTGAAAGGAATCATTTGTTTGTATCTTTGAGATAAGGATTGATATGAATATTTTTGATATTTCTGACTGTTGTCCTCATTTTTGTGTATAAACACAATGTTCTGGCTACTGCAATCTCAGTTTCTGTTTAAGTTTTTTTTTAAATTACCTTAAAATAAGATTATAACCTTTGAATTCCAACGTAGTTTAAGTCTGGGGCATTTATGCTGCTTGGATCCCTTTGAACTAGTGGTAATGATTTCAGCTCCGAAACCACGTTTGAATTCAAGGTATTCGTTTGATGATGACTCACCCAGCCAATTTCAATATTTTTCAGAGCTTTTTGAAATAGTTTAAGTCTGGGGGCATTTATACTGCTTGGATCCCTTTGAACTAGTGGTAATGATTTCAGCTCCGAAACCAAGGAAAATAAGTAAGGGAAAACCACTCTGGTTGATATTTGTCTGTTTGAAACTTTTTAAAAAATTTAAAAATCTTAAAAAGAAAATCTTGTAAAATACTAAAATATTTTTCAAATCAAAAAAAAAAAAAAAAGAAAAAAAAAGCCAATTCTTTTTTAGTGATGACCTCATATATACCAAAAATTCACTCGGAAAGAATTGTTAAAAAACATTTTTTTGATTTTTAAAACATAAATGATTTTTAAGTGTTTTAATAATGTCAATTTCAATACTTTTAAGAGCTTTTTGAAATGATGAACGATGGTCGAATGGTTCAAATTAAAGTCTTCGGCCATCTTTCGTCCAGTTCCACGACTGCCAAAACTGCCTAATTGTTGAAATTTGATAGTCGACCTCTTCCTTCTTCTGCGATGTTTGTATCGCCTGATTCAAACTTCCTGAACCATATTTCAATTCTGCTTTTGCTGAGTGTTCCTTTGCCATAAAGTTCATTGAGATCGCGAAATGACTGTACTTCATTTAAATCTTTCTCGAAGTGGTAGGGTATAATACGATGAATGATTTGGTTTGGTTTGTTTTGTTTTACGGCATATCAACGTTGGTGGGTCATTTAATGCCGATAAAGTTTTGAAATAAATTCATTCTCGATGGATAATCACATTTTGTTTATAAACGCACGTTTTTCTATTTAACCCATAGATGGGACGATGAAGGAGGATATGATTTTCGATAGGCATTCTGAAAAGAGGGGATTATTTTTCTGAGACAAATTAAACAAACAGCCAATTGTTATTTTTTTTTTAAATAAAATTTGTTGAAAAATAAAGCCGCAATAATTATGCACCAACCCAATAGTTTCGACGCTCGCCTGAACGGCCAGGTACTGATAACACCCGGAATATATCCTTTCGGTACCAAACCACTTAATCTCGCACACACACACATACGCATGCGCGCGAAGAACAGCACACAAGAAGTTTATGATGGAACCCTTACCGAGAAGTAGGTTTGTATTTTGGGTCTTGAAAAACTAGATAGGAAAGTAACGTTCTTTCAAACAGGCTTTCATTTCCTGCAAAAAATTTCTAATGATCTTTTTCGTCTACGTGAATTAGGATCTGTTGGAAATGGCGCGATTTAAGCTGCATTTCTCTTGAAATAACGAGAAGATTCACTGTAAAAATTACCCAGCAGTCCCATGGCCTTGAACCATATATATATATATATATATATATATATATATATAAACTAAATAACTGCGAGACTAACTTGCTAACCATTGCACCATACATTTTGGTACACCTCTACCCATGAGATGTTGCGTAGCCCGTTTTAGTTTGATATAAAACTATATAAAACACATTGCGCTAATACCCTTGGGAAAGGTATGAATCCAATTATTCCTCCAGCTATGGGTAAATGCAAGGCAGACGGGACCCTTTAACCATAGCTAGGTAACCAGTCTAGGTGAAGGAAATCTCTGAATTCAAACCTGTTAAACTCCGCTTAAGAAATTGACTTGTGTCGCATCCTGCTCGTGCGGAGGGGTTTGGTAAATACATATTTTTACCAGATACTGTGTGTAACTGTTGTTTTATTATGACATGATCTACCAGCAATCAACAGGGATCGACTGAGTTTTTTTTTTTTTCTTTTTTGATTTTTATTGTTTTTTTTTTTTTCTGTTTGAAAATCTTTCGAATGACAACTACTTTCTTCTAATTAGGCGCCGTGGTTAGAAACTAAAGTAGATGAAAAATAAAATGAAATAAAATCAGATAGAGAAAAAATAAACAAAAACAAACAAATACAACAAAATAAACTTAGATACCTAAGAAAAATAGTGAGGATAAAAAGACGAAGATTCCAATTTTATCTTGGCAGGATTCCAACAACTTAAATGCAAATGTGTTTTTACATATAGACACACACACACACACACACACACACACACACACACACACACATACGCACACACACGCACACACACACACACACACACACACTTCTATGTACATAGATGGCAGCAAGAGCATATATATACATATATATTTACGTTTATGTGTATGTATATATGTACGTTTATGTGTGTATGTATATATGAATGTTTATGTATATATACGTATATGTGTGTGTGTGTTTATATGTAAATGTGTGTATATATATGTAGAGAGAGATAGAGGGGGAAAAGGGAGGGATAAAAGGAAATATGTAAATACATATGTTGAAAAAGACTTAGACACTGAAACACATAGATTATGTAAGATATGCAAGACATCTTTAAATCCGTAAAGTCCGCGCGTACATATGATATTTTGTAATGCCTATATAGTTTAACGCGAGTTTAATATATAATATCACGTTATTACAAAATATCACATTTCATGTTACTGCATGCGACTTCAATGATGCTGGATATAATCCAAAGTTTCATCTCTAGTCAGGCATTTCATAATATATATATATATATATATATATATATATATATATATCATAAAAGTTGGGTATCGGGAACATGGAGTCAACGGAGCTTGGTTACTGACAGTTTCTCGCTTATGCGATCATTCACATCAAGTGCTGTTGACTCCATGTTCACGCTACCATAACTTAAATATAAATTGTCTATCCGTGATATTGTGCATTGTTTACTTATAAATATAGCACCTATGTTATCTATCTATGTGTGTGTGTGTGTGTGTGTGTGTGTGTGTGTGTGTGAATAATAAAAGATGATAAAATACAAATGAGAAAGTGCATAAAAAGTATTTGATGCAACTACAGAAGAGCTGGTCTAAAATGTAATATATCCAAATCATGTACTCTTATAGTCCGTTACTTAGAGCCTCACGTGGATAACACAATCGGCGCAGGGAAATAGGAGAAAAAGTGGCTAAACAACTGTATTTATGGTGTGCCAAATCTGACACGTGACAGGATGTTTTGTGTCTTAATCTAACCAAACATAGGGAAATTAGTCTCACCGCTTGATTATTTTGATCTCTCGCTTTTGTTATTCTTAAATTATATCATTGTTCTACTTAACCGAAGAGAATTGTGACATTTGTTAAACCCTTTTTTAGCATAATGTAGCATTGCGGGCACGATTAAAAGAAACGAAATTGTAGGTAAATCTCTATATATGACGTGGTGGAATCTTTTTGTAGTGTGCGTATGTAAGGTTATTACTTTCGATATGTGACGTAGCGTCTAATGGAAAGTGTATGTAATTTCTATACTTATCTTACTGTTCTGCTTATGTGGATTGGTCTTGGTTGGGCCTTTGTTATTCTGGATCGTAGGAGCTAGGTCTTTCTCTGTCCAGTAGTCTGGATCGGTTGTTGGGCTGGCATTTTCTCTGTTCTTTGAATCTGGAAATTTCTTTGGATGTACAAGTTTTGTGTCGTTGATAGTTTTTAATAACGAACACAAAACGCACTTGTTTTTTTTTTCAGAGCTCATATATTTTATTTTACTACCAAGTAAAAATGCCTTGGAGAATACGCATCTTGTGTCTGTTCTCTTCAAACACTCAGCCCATACTGCTCAAATCATTCACTCTCTCTTTTATTCACGTCAATGTAGACACTCTTTGACAAATCAGAAACCAAGGGGTCGTTCATTCACACGTCTCCATTAAACTCTAGTCAATTCCCACTATGACATAACGTAAAACTAAAATCTTGGGTTTTCCACATCTCATTGTTTTACAGTAAGACA
>CM042144.1:10423010-10485510 GCA_023376005.1 Doryteuthis pealeii
GAAATGAAGACAAAGAAGAAGATGAAATGAAGAAGAAGAAGAAGAAGAAGAAGAAGAAGAAGAAGAAGAAGAAGAAGAAGAAGAAGAAGAAGAAGATATGACAATGAAGAAGAAATGAAACAAAGAAGAAGAAGAAATGAATACAAGAGAAGAAGAATGAAGACAAAGAACGAGAAGAGAAGAAATGAAGACAGAGAAGAATAGAAGAAAGAAGACAGAGAACAAATGAATACAATAAAAGAAAAGAAGATGAAGAAAAAAAGACAAAGAGATAGGAGAAGAAAGAAGAGAAGAAGAAATGAAGACAAAGAAGACAAAGAAGACAAAGACGAAGAAATGAAGACAAATAAAAAAATGAAGACAAAGAAGAAGTAGAAATAATGAAGACAAAGACGGAAAAAGTGAAAGAAGGATTAAATGAGAAGACAGAAAGATGATGAAAATGATGAAAGAATAAAAACATCAAGAAAGATGAATGAAGAAAACAAAGAAAAAAACTGAAATGAAGTACAAAGAGTGAAGAATAAAAATATTTTGAAGGAATATAAAAAAAAAAAAGAAATACATAAAGAGAAGAACTTAGAAGTAAATATAGAAATGAAAAACGGAAAAAGAAAATGTGTAAAAAAATTGGAGTGACAAGTCAGGAGAACAAAGAAAGAAAAAATAGAAAGAAAAAAAAAAAAAAAAAAAACAATGAGAAAGAAAAACTCCGATTGAGTAAAAGAACATTAATAGAAAAGAAGAAAAGAAAAAAAACAATCTTTATTCCTGACGGCCATGACACAAACCTTCATCTGGTGATTGTGCTTACTGTCGACGGGTTGAAAAATCTACAAAAGACTTCCTACAATATGACTTTAGGAACAACCATTCGGACAGATTTTTTTTTACCTTTTCTCAATACTCGGAGATGTTGATTCAACTTATAGTTTATGGCTAAAAAAAAAAAAAAACCCAAAATAACCCAAGTCATATTTATTTTTTGATTTTTACCTTTCTTTAAATAAACCCTATTCAAGTGTATACGTGTATATATCAGTGATATATAGCAGTTATTGACATTAGGCATGCTACCGAACTAAACGCACTATATTATTATTATTATTATTATTATTATTATTATTATTATTATTATCTTCACTCCTTGTGAGTTTTTTTTACTCCAGTGTGGTCTTTCACTGGAGTCTGACTAACAGCAAGTCTCCATAGGTATCAATGATTCTTCTGAGTATTCTAGTCTTTCTGTTTTTATTTGGATGGTCGATTCTTGCTTTGATCGCCAATTCTTCCAAACTCTTTTCTAAACCCTTAGGAACCAATTATAATTGTTAAGAGTTTTAACTTCATATTCCATAGTTTTTCATTTCTCTGGCCAGGTCCAGGTATTTGTCTATTTCATAAAATGAATTGCAATTTGCCTAAGTACACATCCACCATAGAAGTGACAGTTCAAAATGTGGCATTCATTCATTCATACATATATATATATATATATATATATATATATATATATATATATATTGCCTGAGATCGTTTTTTTGCAAGAAACATTGAGTACCAAAGAAAAGTTTTTTTCCCGATAATTCACATTATTCTTCGAGCTGTTTAGTGCGATTGCTTAGGTCTTAATGCACGCGGTGTCTAGATGAATACTTTTTTTTTTCTTTTTCATCTGGACATCGCGTGCATTAAAAGTTAAGCATGTTTATTTTGTTTTAGATATAAGTCTCACATTATAAGATTCCATTGCGTGAGCACACTTCACCTTATATAAACACTGAACAACGTTTTAATATTTTGGTATTTTTGACCGCCTGAAGATTGCCTGAAACTGAAGTTACGGAATATTAACACCATATATATATATAATATATATATATATTATATATATATATATATATATATAATATATATAAGTTAAAAGAAAGGAAATGAATCCAATATGAGTAAGTCAAATGAGTTTGCAAAACAAAAAAACCTTAATACTGCAAAAAAATTTGCTTAAAACCTCATGTGACTTTTCCTATGACACAAACAACACGGGAGTGAATGAGCTCATGATGATTTTTGTAAAATCGAAAATATTGATCCAGTATCAGCTATGATTATATTATAAATTTTTTCTTCTTAACAGCATTGTGGATGTTTTCATTCCACCTTTTCATATATATAATATATATAATATATATATATATATATATATATATATATATATATATATTATGAGAATATGTGCTTAATTGAAGTCATACCTAGCTTGAAAATTAATTAGTTGATAATTAATGAATTACGCGAATATATCTGTTCAAATGTAAGGCGTAAACAAATCGAGAAAATTCGATCTGTTTGTGTACTCTCATGTATATATATGTATATATATATGTATGTGTGTGTGTCTGTGTATGTGTGCATGCGAGTAAAAATATCTTACGTATTTTTTTATATGCTCACACGTTCATATATGCCCTTGTAAATATCTTATATATATATATATATATATATATATATATATATATATATATATATATATATATATATATATTCAGATATGCGTAAATATAGAATCAAACGTTTATAAATATATATGTAGACAGTAACAAACAGGCAAGTATATTTATATATTTATAACTTGATATGTCTGTTTCTAAGTAAATATTTTGAAAGCAAATCGAAGCAGCAAAAAGTAATTCTTTCTTTAATGTTTCGACACGACAGGCAACAAGATGATAAGAAAATGTCAATTCTCTCGACAATTGCAGTTTGACAGTTTCACATCATTGTGCCAATGTTTGATTGGTCGCTCAGAAAAGAACTCTTCTTTAATGCTTTACCTTTTTCTATCGTTTCAAACAAGATCACAAAAGATGGAATCAAATAAACAAAAAGCGAAATTTGAACCACTGACAGCAAGTCAGCGGATGAGAGTGAGCAGGAAACAACATAGAACAAAACAAAACGAATATGACCACCAAAACCAACACTACCAAAATAAATAGAAATCTATATTTATATGTATATATAAATACATACACACATGCAAAGACAAAGAGGCAAACACACACACACACACACACACACACACACACACAATATATATATGCATGTATTTATATGCACATACACTCGCCTACTGTCAAGATACATAGATAAATCCTTACATACATATGTACAGTTTCCGACAGCGTTTATAGAGATGTATTGGTCATATGTGTGTGTGTTCATATGCATATGTATATATACATATATGTATGAGCAGGAAAAAAATAACAAAACAAAATGAACCAGACCACCGCCATCACCAACACTGCCACCCTCAAAATAAATAGAAAACTAAAAAGAAAATGAAAAAATAATTCGTCGGTTTGAAAAGATTTTTCAACCTTTTTGAAAATGACAACTGACAAAAATAAATTTCGATTTTTCTGGCTACAATTTCATAGAGTTCTGACAAAAATACAAGTAAAATTGCTTAAAGGATAAAATAGAAGAGAAAAGACAAAATAAATAATGCTGCTGATAATACCGGGTAAAAGGTTGGATGATTTTAGATATTTCCACTAGACGTGAAGATCATTTTTATGTCAATCGATCTAATATTCTTTCTTAACATTTTCCGCGGGAAACATGAATCTATAGTTTATATTAAAAGCGCAGTACAGGTAACCCCAACACGAACTTTATTAGATCTTATTTTTCTGATGGTCTTATCATTGGGGAATGAAAAAAGATTTTAGCAAAACGGCTAAGGCCCAACCAGTTTATTAACATTTTTCTGGATCCCCAATGATACCCGCAGTAGAAAAATAAGGTTTAAATTGTTTGGGTTTCGGGTTATCCTTACCGCTCTCTTAACTTGAACTACTACCATTTTTCTCCCAAAAACAAGACAGGGTTTAATTTTCACTCCGAATTATAACACTGGGGCTTATTTTAGGGGAAGGCTTATTCTTAATACATCGAAAAATTACATTTTGAAGTAGAAAATTCTAAATGAATAGAAATTACAAAAAAAAAACGATCTACGTTTATATAACATTAACATGTTCTTTTATTAAAAAATCCACATCGTCTTGATCATTAACGAAGACGATTGTTTGCATCGCAAGATGGGATTGTGAAGAATGCTTATATCTTTCATCTATCTTCCGCTCTCAACTAGGGCTTATTTTGAGGGAGGGCTTATTTAAAATCATCCTGAAAAATCACGCTCGGTCTTATTTTGCTGATAGGTCGTTATTTCTGGGAAACCTTGTAGTAATGCATTTTAAGATTTTTAAAATATATTTACGGGTAAATTCACTTGGTCATATATGACTTGTTCCTTATGCGATTTAGCGGTTGAAGGCGTGGCGTAGTGGATAACTGACTGGAGTACGACATCGTAGTGAATGCGTTCGAACTCCAGTCACACTATTATCGTTTAACACGTTAGCCACCACGTCATGGGGACTGTCCCCATAGCCAGAGGTGGACCTTTGAATTATGGCAACAAAGGAGTAACTCCAGATACCTCAAAGCTTTAGAACTGGAAACTTACCAAGATGCATTTAAATGACATACACATGGCACGTTATTTTATTGCATGGAAAATATAAGATATACATACATATATACAAACCCTCTGCACAAACTCCTAAGCGGAGTTAATCAGATTTGAATTCAGAATTTGTCTTCAATGACATGATGCGTTATTTTTGTTACAATTTTGGTCGCCATTTTTTCATATACCACCAAAGATATTCTAACAATTTTATTGCATGTAAAATAAAAGATAACATATATACATTGATTTGAATGATCGTATTTATTTTTTGATCAATTAATTATTACTGGTAATCATTGATGCTGCAAAGTCTTTGCATATACTCTCATCAAACTTTATTTAACCTTTCTTGTAATTAAGTAATTCTCTAATCAATGAAATTATTGGATTTCTCAGTTCGTGACTTTTAGTACAGATTATACCAACCTGTACTAAATGTCACGACTTATATTTTTAGTTTATACCACTTAGCAAAATTGGATTGACCAATCATAAAACACCAAACATGCATTTAAGGTCATTGATAAATTGTTCTAAAATTAGATGCCTAATGGATTGCTTTACAGAAGGATCAACAGCCAAGGATTAAACTGATACTACATCTTTCTACTTCAGGAAATAAATCAAACTGTATGCCACAAGTAATATCAAATGAAACCGCACTCAATACAACGGCGGAACTAACCGCCTAAAATGACGACGTAACAGAAATAAATGATGAAAATCCCTTAATAGCTTTACGCTCTAAAGTCAATATACTTTAGAGCGTAAAGGTATTACGTCTTCTTATACGTTCACGTGTTTCTTCCTTTTTTCTCCAAACTGTCTAGGGATCAAATTGAAACTTCCGGTTTGGTTGCATGTTGGAAAATGAGAAGGATAGATTTATATCCTTATTATAGAACAATATTAACTTACACACACACACACACACACACACACACATATATATATATATATATATATATATATATATTCTTTTGATAAGAAATAAAAACTTAATAAACCATAATGTGGCTATAATAGATTCCTTAAGGACCAATTGTGAGATTGCAAAATATACCTGGTAACTATTACTTAAACAGAATATTCATTATCTAGATGTAGATATAATGTAAATATTTTATCTATATATCTAGATATGATTAATAAGAATTAATTTTATCTATTTTGTTATTAAAATAACTACAATGGTTAAATTACACAAATACTAATAGTACCGGATACTCACTTGGTTACCTTATTTTGGGAATGTCCCTATTTTAGTGTCACCAGGTTCTTTTTAGAATATCCCAATTTTCCTTAAGGAGAGCCCCCTTTCTGTATACATGTATGGTATCTAAACCTTTACCCCCTCTGAGCAGTTGAAAAATAAGTACACAAATTTTATGAATTTATATAATTTCATTTTTGGTTAGGTAAGTGTTACGATATCATTTTTAGATTCAGTTTCAAAAGCCTAAGTGTTCAGATATATTACGAGTTAGGCTAAAACAAACATGTCCTGCCTTGGCCTTATTAGCCACAAACATGCCTGCAGTAAACGTGGACACCCCATTAATCTTTGTTCGCGAAGACCGAGCCATGAGCTTAAAAATCGCGCTATGGATAACTCAAAACCGAAATTTTAGTTCGTAATTTTCTGTTGCAGGTATCAGAGATTTGGTGAACGAGCTAGAGCTTGGCTAAACTTTAGTCCGATTACCAAAATTATCTCGTTCCCCTATGTTACTTGCATCTGAAAAAAAAAAGATCTAAAATTGTTCGGTTACGCTTTTAACCTAGACTATCCTGTCTGATTGAATAATATTACACTAGAAATAATAAAATCGCCCTATTATGGTGCAATGGTTAGCAAGTTAGTATCGCAGATCCATATACTACGATCATCACTGGTGGCCCCATACTTACGACCTTGTGTCCCATCCTAACCGTGGCCTACGTAATGGAATTACAAGCGAGCCTCACAGATCCATTACAACCGAATAGCGAGTTCAATCCTCGACACATGCCCCATACATACAACCGTGTTACATCCTAACCGTGACTGACGGGTTAGGTAAATACCTACACTAGAAAAAATGAAAATACTTGAACCTATCATATTTGCTTTTGAATATATATATATATATATATATATATATATATATATTTCTTATTATAATGGAGATTGTGTTTTTCTGTCTGTAGAAACTATATTCCTACTCAAGTCACAATTCTTTAGTTATTGACATCACATTCTCCATGATTTTTTTTATTTACCTCAATTATTAATAAAATTGTCTTACATTATTAATACTGTTAACCATGTCTACATACTGACAACATGCAATTATATTTATATATACAACAATATAGCGTTTACATGTAAACGGGAAGGCTAATTTGCATATTAATAAAAATCGAATTTAATAAATATGTGCTTAGTATTGTGATTTCTAACTGTTGGTTTTATTTTAATGAATATAAAGCAAAAATCTCTTCAATGAATCTTAAATGAAATCCATTAACAAGATAAATAACTGTCATTTTATTTTTACTTCCTCTTATAACTAAATACTTAAATTAGAAAAATAACAATGAAGACGAGAGTGATGGAAGAGTAAGTTTCAGTTGTTCCATTTTTTTTATTTACTCCCCTCTGTTTCAAATCTTTTATCTGTTTTTTTATTGTTTATTTTAGTTTCATTAGCCTTTCTAATTTAATACGATATTTTATTACATTAAAACTTAAATACTTGCACCCGGAGGGTGCGTATATTTGCTAGTATATATAAAATGTGTATGTGTGTGGGTGTATGTGTGTGGGGTATGGTGTGTGTGGGCTGAGCGCGATATTAACAAATCGGGAAACAAGACCCTACAAGAAAGCAGCTGTACGGCTACTATCACATAAACCAGATGAGTGAGACGAACAAGACATGATGGGCACTGCTGAAGAAGCAAGGACGAACTCATAAATTACGTTCTCCTATGGAAACCAGCATCTGGGCACGCCAGTGTAGGTCGTCCAGCAAATATCTGCGTGGATACTTAATTCTGCCCAGAGGATCTCCCTAGAGTGATGAATGATATGGACCATTGGAGAGATTGGCATGGATATTCGTGCCACTAGCGTGACATGATATAATATATATATATAGGTATATGTAAAAACAAAATTTTTTTATGATACAGTGCTCAATCACAGTTTGTAAGAGCTAATATTTATTTATTTTACACATAGATCAATGTTCATTATCACATGAAACATAATGAACATATCTATGAAAACATTGTAAAATAAATAAATAAATAAATAAATATATATATATATATATATATATATATATATATATATATAATATAATCATTTAAAAAGAAATGTCATAACTAGACTGCTTCAGTTCCAGTGATCTTTTGAAAAAGAGATATTATCTCGAAAATTCAAGAATTAAATACAGGTTAACACAGATCATTGTTACCGTATTATTTTTTCTTTACACATGCATTGTGATAGCCTTCTAAATCAACCTCCTAACACACACACACACACACACACACACACACACACACACACACACACACACACACATATATATATATATATATATATATATATAATATATATATATATATATATATATATATATATACGACTTCCTGGATCTACTAATTTTGGTGTTTTTAGCGAAAAGGTAAACTTGTTCTTACGTATAAAGCAGTTTTAATGAATTATTTTTTTTTTTTTTATTTTTTTTTTTTGTCAAGATTCGACTGAGAGTTAAAATAGTTTATCGTGTTGATTTCTTGTAGTGTAGATAGTGCTACTACCAATATTAGAAAAAAATCTTTTGCCGACTTTGGGTAACGCCCACTTTTGGAAAATATTCTTTTTTCCAATGAGCTCTTAGGATTGTTTTCATTATGAACAACACGTAGACATAAAGGAGGATTTTATTATTTCGTAAAAGTAATTTCTAAGAAAGAAAATTGAGAAAATATAAAACAATCATGCGTTGAAATAATCGTTGCAATATAGAAACCTGTGAAATAAAATGAATAAATGATAATAGTAATAATAATCAATAATAGGACCTGAGGATATACCACAGTGTGTTTATTTAATTATTACAACGTTTGATATGTTTACCTAAGATCTATATCGAAAATGTTCAATATATGAAAAAAAAAGTAAAATGTTGATTTAACTCTTTCACACTCTTTTTTTTTTCTTTGCTTCTTTTTATCTTTTTATAATTTTCGATTGAAACAGATTAGTTTTATCGCTTCCGAACGCCCAACCTCTTTCTCTCTCTATGTTTACCTACTCTTTCTTTCTTTCTTTTTTATCACATTTTCTGTGTAATATGTCCTCTTTCTTCCCTTTCATTCTTTATAATGAAAATGAAATGGTCCATTATTTAGCTGAGGTTACGATCCTTATAAGAAATAAGAATTACACGGATAAGCAACATCAGATAATCAGGGTTTACCTTTTTATATTTCCACTCGGACGATTTGGACGGTTTGCTTTTTAACCAGAGTGTGTTGCAAGATAAAAACGGTCGTAGAATTAAGGAACAGGAGTATTAATATATCATACAAAAATATAATAAAGCTGTAAAAAGGGTTTTTATACATTTCTAAAACAAACGGAGACCATTCGTGCTGTCTGGGGAAATCATAGGTTAGACGATAATGAATTTTTATGTCTTTGACGTTTGGTTGGTCGAAGCAGAGAAATCCCGCACTTTGGCCGGAAAGTGGCAAACAGCTTAGCCATTAGAGCTAGAGCAGTTTCAATCAGTGTCAGTCAGTTCGAGTTAGCAGTGAATCGCAGATACACACACACACGCACGCACACACACACACACACACACACACACACACACGTATATATATATATATATATATATATATATATATATATATATAGAGAGAGAGAGAGAGAGAGAGAGAGATCAGCGCCATAGTTTCATGTACCGTCTATATCACTATAAGTCGTCGCCGGGCGGCCTAATGTCGGTATCAGCCATGCAGCAAGGGAGTCTATCACCTTTTCAATAGCGCTAGACCAAGGAGATTATTTTAGCGTCTGAGGTGGAGCGCCACACCTACCCTCAGCTCCTTACTTTACCGCACATATCTCTGTGCTACTCATACACTGAGTTGGCGAGGGCGGGTATCGAACTAGGAACCTTACGGTTTGTAGCCGAACGCTCTACCGACTGAGCTAACCTGGCCGGGTCAAAAGCTAAATGTTACACACGCCACCCCCACCCCGATTTTTCTTTGAGGGGATTGTGACAAGTTTTTCATCAATAAAAATGGCGGTTCGACCTTTTTATCGATTTTTGTTTTGTTCCCGTTCATTTTGTGAACCAGACCCGTGGCTTCTGTAGTTCCAAGCATCACCAGTAACCATTTTTTTAAAAAGCTAACACAACGTGGAGGAAGATGGTTAGTCGGTAAGACTGTACGGATTGAGGATCATGTATCATACATGCAAATTATTAGAGAATAAATTGTTTTTGGACTATCATGCGTATATATATTTACCAACCCCTCCATACGAGCAGGATGCGACACAAGGTCAATTTCCTTCTCTTAGACTGTTACCTAGCCATGGTTAAAGAGTCCAGTCTGCCCTGCTATTTGCCCATAGCTGGAGGGAAAATTGAATTCATACAATTCCCAACGGTAAAATACCAACAGCTTCGTCCAGGAATTGAACTCGCGTTGACGAGTCCATTTCCTATGACTCTAACCATTAGACCACGCGCCTCCACGCGACTATCATGCGTATAAGCTGTACAGAAAGTCACCACTTATTTATAGACTTTCACAAATAGCACGAGCGGGTATTGACCGATCAAAAACCGTATAGAATGCATATAAGTCGTTGCTAAATTTCCCTGAATCAAGTTACTAAGTAATGGACCATTCAGTTTTTACCATAAAGAAAATAAAGAAAAAGGACATGCTACATAGAAAAATATAATAAAGAAAGAGTAGGAGAAATGTAGAAAGAGAAGCGAGTGCAAGGAAGTGATAACATTAATCTGTGTCAATCGAACATAAAGAAAAGATCAAAAGGAAAGAAAGAATAAAGGAGTGAGAGTTAAATCAAGATTATTATACTTTTTACATATTGAACTATATCGCAATAGCTCTTAAGTAAACATATCAAACGGTGTAATAGTAAAATTAACATACTGTGGTATTTTCACAGGTCCTGCTAGTATTGTATAATACGCTAAGCAAATTAAATGAATAAATTATTTAAATCTGAAAAGACATTGATAACAACTTGGAAGCAGAAAAACAAAAACATTTATAATTGCTTAATATCACCACCCCCAGCATCAACTCGTGTTGATAACACAGACTCCATCATTTTCTCTCGCCATCTGTTTCCTGTCGGTCATCGCTCTTTGCAATTCCTCTAGACGGCATCCAGTGCCGGCATGGGTATTCATCCAATTGTGAACACACCATGATTATTTTTCTTCAGTCCGTTTTAATATTTATTGATTGTTGAGATAACGACTGCTATATCTCCAAGTCCTTTAAATAATATACAAATAATCATTGATATCTACCCTGGTCTATAAATAAAACTGCAACCCTATATCATCAATGAGTTGGGAAATTTAATTGTTTCCTTCAGGCTGTCATCTTTATAAATTTCAATTGAATCGTAATAGACAAAATGCAGATTCTTGATTCATCACTGAATATCACTTTCATCTAATTGTCAACACGCCATGATTATTTTACAGATCGATATTTTCTTTCACTTTCGCTTTTTCTTTATGATTTTTTGGCTTTATATTAAAACATTAAAATACAAATTACGCGGGAGAATAAAATATTCTCGGCACATTTGCCCTAACATATCTTTGTTATTGTTTGGGGTTTTAAGGGCTCAAATAAGAACAAAACGACGGATAACAAATGTAGGAAAATGAATTAACAGAAAGTAGATAAATACAATACAGATAAGTGGAAATTACGTCCGACAAATAGAGTTATTGGCTTACTCGCATTAGCTTACTCCCAAGCCACAATTATCCCTGTTACTTATAGTAACCTGTCGGCGCATTCCATTAGTCTTATAGGGTGTATCGCCTATAACACCCCCTGCTAAGATTTCACTCCACAGGAGTCTTAATATCTTTTCTTTTGGGGTTTATGTTGATAAACTCCGTCGCTCTTCGTTTCCTTGAAGAATGGCATTGTTGAGGGGTTGCTTGTGTTTCAGTAGTGTATCACCAATAACAGTTATTGTCACACTGCGTTCTCAGCATGCGAAAACACTCTACTTCGATCCGTACTTAGGCTAGACGGACATTCGAAGAGGTTCCCTCTGATCAATTGGCTGGTCACACCAAGCCCTAGCATCTATATAATTATAACCCTTTGCCCTCATAGCAAGACCCAACCCTTTTTATCATATATGTGCTTGAAGGCTGTGGCTAAGGGTCTTAGTTTCCTTGGTATGAAAGTAATCTATATCTTATGGTGAAGTTCTAATTCTGGAGCTCTGGGGAAGGTGGAGTACCCCTTCATCATCATTACGACTGGATCCACTCCAACCTGGAGTGGTAGTACCTGACATGGTCCCATTTATGAGTAAATAGAAAAAATTGAGATTAAAAAATATGTTTTAAAAAGTTGATTACTCATCAAGACTGAATAGAACAAATCGTTTTCGGCATAAAATGACCCAACAAGGGTTGACATGCCGTAAAATCCAGCTAGCCAACCAACCAACCAACCATCGTTTTCACCTTCTCCTTCACCATTTTCTCCCTCCCGGCATACTTAAGACGTTTCCTCATCTCTTCTTGCTACCTTAGACTTTGTTAAAGTATCCTCTTTTATAAAAGCAGCGGAAACAATATAGCATGAACGATAGACAAATGGTTAGGAAGGTAGAGACGTTTGTACGAAGTTAGAAACAAATGTATTAATATGTTGATAACTAAATATATTCTCTAAAAGCTTGCGCAAAGATAATTCCTATATGAATTGTTATAAAGCCATACGCATACTAATCCCTAATACATTAAGGAGAATATAACTCTATCCTGTATGAAGTAAATACAAGGGAGATGAATAAAGACATCCTTTACAAAAGAAAGAAAGGAAGAAAAAGAAAGACTTCCTAAAATACAGTTAATTCAAGTTGTCCTACCCACTACGGCATCCATTTTATTTATTTATTTTATTTTATTTATTTTTTTTTTTTTTTTGAAGAACCCAATCTCATATATAAGATACAGATTATGTTCATAAGGAAGCGGTTTTCTTATTTGAAGATGAATAAAGGAATAAATGAAATAAATAAAAACAAATCAATCTCTGTTTTTCCCGATCTGCGATTTTCAGGAGAATTTCATAATTGACAAAGTTGCTATGGTCTTAGAACAATTTCGCCCGGCTGTTGGAAATATTTCACTAGAATACTCTTTATTAATGGAATAAATAAAATAAGGGCTAATCAAAGAAAATATAGATGATACGCCGGAAAATAGCAAGTGTAAGCTTTATGGTGATATAGTACTAGCATTGAACACAATCTTCGATACTGCTATGTTTCTCCTTCTTTTCTCATTACATAGAGTATAATCGTATCTGTAAACGTAACTCATGCAAAATGCAAACAAATAGCTTTGTTTGATTGGCAGGGAAGATAATGAGGGGAGATTTTCATTCTTGTTTTCTGTTACTGTCACTGATGTTAAAGCTTGTTTTAGAAACCGTACAAAATGAGGCTCCTATGTACAGGATTAGACGGTGTGGATGATAGCAGGGAATGTCGACAAGGTTTAGAGTTTGATTTGAATGTCAGTGTAAAAGAAATAACATTCACTGAATTTAAATGATTTTAGAGTTAAATTGGCAGAGTTTGACAAAGAGTAGAAAATATAGGGGAATAACGAAAATAAAGATATATATATATATATATATATATATATATATATATATATATATATATACGATCACAGTGTATGATTAACACTATCTCATTTGGTGAGACAGTAGTAAGCCAATATGTACAGTATTGCTAGAATAATACTCAATATCTGTGTTAGAGCAATAATAATAATAATGAATTTAAGACGAGTAAGAAACCAAATAGTAGCAGATAAGCATCCATGTAATGAAATATATATCAAAACACACAGACACACACACACACACACACACACACACACACACACACACACACACACACACACACACACACACACACACACATATATATAAATATATATATATATATATGAGAGAGAGAAGGGTAACAAACATGATTTTCAAAAAGAATGAATGAAAGAAAAAATGACTAACAGATGAATGAACATTAACAAATACTAAAAATGATTACAGATAACAGAAAGAAGTTAAGAAAAAAATGAACAAGGAAGAAAAGTGAAAAGAAAATCACTTTTTCCCAAACCTATTGTCCTTATGGCAAGCCCCAATGCTTTGTATCCTATAGGGTCTCATCAATGGATTAAATTGAAAAAAAATGAGTTTAAAAAATGTTGAATACCCATCAAGTACGTCTTTGGCATAAAATAACCCAAAAAGGATCGACATGTTGTAAAATCCAACCAACCAACCAATGAAACATTGTATTGTCAGTATATTTCCTCGCCTAATTTGATCAGGTTCCCCTAGTAATGACATCGACTTAGTCAAATATAAGACAGGATCCTGATGAGATCATTTAGATCGAAACCATAGTGTAGTGTCCTGACATCGCGACCTAGCGAGATTAAGGGAAAATCTCGATTGAGCGAGACCCCGGAAATAGGGACTTCACTACTACTAACGTGGACATACAGCCACACGGACCTCATTGTACATGTTCCCGGAATAAAACCTGTTTTTAAACGTTAACCCTGAGTTAGTTCTCTACAACTTGCGACGAAGATGATACTACTATAATTCGGACAAACAAGGACAGAAATTACGAAAGAAAAATCCTTTTAGGAAATTTTTAAACAAAAGAAAAAATGTCCGTTAACTGACCGCGTGGAAACAAAAAAAAGTACATTCAAGTAAATACTAAATTCCTGCCTACGCTAAAAGTTTAATTACTGAAATTAAACAACTAAAGCACAGGAATAAAATAATTTACTACTTTGTTGTTTTTTTTAAACTTTTGTTGTTTTCGTTCCTTGTTGAATTAAAAAAAATGTTTAAAATTATTCCATTGTGAGGATTAGACTCACCAGGAAACCTCGATACCGAAGGCGAACCAGAAACTCTACACCGAAGATATGAGGATTGGAAAATAGATCTCAAAATCTATATTACAGCAACTGGTGTATGTAACGCGGAACAAAAAAGAGGAATTCTACTCGTAACAGGAGGACCAGGCGTTCGTGAAATTTGGCGAAATTTTACGGAACAGGAAAAGAGCGAACACAAGGGACGCATACGAAGTGGCAATTAGTTTGTTTGACAAGTATTTCGCCCTAAAAGAAAATATACCAAAAGCCCGCACTAATTTTTTAGAAATGGAACCAAAAACTTGAGAGACGGTGAATAACTTTGTTACCTGCTTAAACGTACTGGTCAAGCCATGCAACTTCAAAGAAGATGCCGTCAACTTGGCCAGAAACAAATTTCTCCTCCATATTAAAGATAAAGATTTAAAAACCAGACTATTTAGAGAAGGAATTTACGGAAATAATTGGGACATACTACAAGAAGGATGCACTAATTTTAGAACCAAAGTCGAACACAAACCGGGTATCCGGCAAGGAGTCGAATAAAAGCTCCAAAACGACACCTTTATACTACAAGTGTGGAACACAAGGTTATATTGGGCCGGAGTGCATAAAAAGCAGAAACCACAAATGTATTCATTTCGGAAAAAAAGGGCATCTAGACGAGTTCTGTTTCTATAAAAGGAAACCCATGGAAAAAAGAAGCAAAAATTATAACAGACGTAGAAGACACAGCCCAAGCAGCAGTGGGTTATTCAGAGGCCAAGGAAAAGAAACCCAGCGTAGCGTGGAGGAAAAGGAAGACACTACCTCAAATGACATCTATCTATTCAAGCTGTCGGAAGCAGAAGATATCATAGAACTGTCTATTAATGAGACAAGTGTATCCTTTGTGATAGACTCAGGGCTCATCACAACACACTTTCACTGGAAGACTTCGAAAAACTAGAAAAGACCAGACCCGAGATTAAACTTCAGCATGCATCCACAAAGCTGTAACCTTATGCCAGTAAGGAACCTCTAAGAATTTTGGGGAAAGCCACACTGAAAGTGCAGGTACCAAACACTGGACGATCTATCACTGCTTCGTTCTACGTCATCCCTCAAGCACAGGCATCACTCCTTAATGGTAGAACAAGTAAAGCCCTAGGAATTCTAAAAATTGAAATACATGCCGACATCATACAGAAATCCATAACGGATATAAACAAAGCAGATCCCTTGAGCCTACAGCTAATTAACGAGGCCGATCCAGCTGAAGGAAAAGAACTATCCTCCTGAGAAGTGAAGGAAACTTCAAAGGATGACCCTAAATGCTACCCATGTCAGGTAGGAGGAAAAATGCCCCACCAGAGGAGTTAAAGAGCACACAACTACCAGATAAACCATGGAACTATGTTGCAGTAAATCTACTGACTGTCTCCAAAGGAAACCATCTCCTTGTCATCATGGACTACTACTCCAGATTGCCAGAGGTAGCATATATGGAAAACATGAATGCTGAAATTATAATGCACGGCCTGGAATTAGTGTTCAAAACACATGGGTACCCGAAGTACCTGTTGTATCCAGAGAAATCCAGGAGTACCTAACCCTTCATGGTATTATCCAAATAAAAGGGATTCCATACTGGCCTCAATCTAATAGAGAGGTAGAACAGTTCAACAGAATAATCCTAAAAGCAATTAAAATTGCAAAAGTAAGGAAAAAGAGCTGGAAGGAGGAAATAAAGAGATTCCTATTGAAGTACCGTACTACCCCTCATACGGTAACAGGAATGTCCCCAGCCAAACTACAAATGAACCGTGAACCTCGAGGAAAATTCACGATGTTATAGAAGCATCTGCTGTACATGAAAATATACATGATAGAGTTGCCCCCCACAAATGGGAGCGTAAAATAATTGAAGATCAAATGAGAATACCCAAAGACTAGATTAAAAATAAATTTAAAAAAAAATGTATTAAAAAAATAAAAATAAAAAAAGGAGACACTGCTGTGCAAGAACCTGCATAAAAAAAGAGAAATGCAGCTCAAGTGGAAAAGTTGGTGATACACCTAATGATACTGACAACCACTGTGTGCCAGCCTCTGATCAGGTTACTCCTGATCCAGTCTCCCACTACCATTCTTCTACAACACACCCCAAACAGTACAACTACCCCAAACCCAAACACGGACAAATCACCCAGAGTTAGACAAGCACCAGCTTGACAGAAAGACTTTATCATGAAACCCTTTAATCAAAAGGGGAAAACAAAAAAAACATAACTGGGGAAGATGTAGTGTCCTGATATCGCGGCCTAGCGAGATTAAGAGAAAATCCTGATAAAACGAGACCCCGGAAATAGGGACTTCACTACTACTAACGTGGACACATAGCCACACGGACCTCATTGTACACGTTCCCGAAATAAAACCTGTTTTTAAAATGTTAACCCTGAGTTAGTTCTCTACACATAGTAGACCCATAACTTTTTTATTAAGCACTTTTGGATAATTTACTATTGCCACTGCAACGGGAATGTTAATTGGATACTATATATATGCATATATATAGACACGTTTGTATGTTGGCTCCTAAATTATATATATATATATATATATATATATATATATATATATATATATATCCATATATATATATATATATATATATATATATATATATATATATATATATATATATGTCAGATCGTGTTTACATATGTTCTTATATCAATCTATTCGTCTCTGAATCTTTATTTATATAAGACTAGAAGAGGCTACCCCGCGTTGCTTGGGTAGAAAAAAAAAATGGTGTATTGATTTGTTTACTTTTAAGATTCACAAATGCAGGACATTTTTAAGTAGAATTTTAAATTTTAATGTTATTTCTATGCATACTCTAATTTGTAAATATATTCGAATATAAATCAAATCTTCATAATGCATCCGGTGATATATATATATATATATATATATATATATATATATATATATATATATATATGTGTGTGTGTGTGTGTGTGTGTGTCATTAATTGTTTTATTTACGTAGTTTCATCCGGTCGTACATACTTACATACTCACCAACTGCTCGTTATATACATGCATAAGAGGTCTCTATATGAGCCCTTTGATAATGATACAACTGTCCAAAATAAATGAATACTTAGAGTGAAAGTGAAAGTGAAAGTAAAACAGAAGCACGATGAATAAGAATGATTAAATAGAAAAGAAATTAATAGAAAAACCAACCAAAATGAAAATTCTTGTTAATGAGAAACAAATACAGAAAAATAGTCACAAAACAAAAGTTAATTGGCATAAACATAGTAAGAATTAGAGAATGAAAAACAAAATACAAGAAGAAAGAGATAAGATTGAAAACAATAAATAATATAATAAGCATGAGAGAAGAAAACCTGTGGTACTTTTAGCGGAAGACCAAAGGTAATTATGCAAAATATTGCGATCTAAAAACGTCAAAATTGCATATTAACAAGTGTCATTAATAATATGCGAATTACTTAGCTTTTCATCAGCACAGAAGAAATTATAATAATGAATTAATTATATATCTCATTTCTGACCAATTTTCATGATTTGTGGCAGACAAAACGCCTTTGTTTTGTATAGATGAGCCGAATAAACGCTACAACGGCCACGCTTTTTAATAAAGTAATACACCCTCTTTGCTTAATAGTCTTTCAATGTGGTAGTCGCATTTTTGTTTCGATTCATTTACAGTGTTAATTTGCCATAATTCTTAGTTAACACTGTTTTATTTAGTATCTGACGTTGTTCAAATAGACACGAGTAATTTCTAAATAGTTACTTCTTTTCATGTTTTCCTATTCATTTGAGTATAGTAATTGGAAATGTAAGTGTATTTAGCGGCTTTTATCGTAATTTTAACATCTTCATCTAATTTCTCGCCGTATTGGTACTTTTTCTCTGGAAAATAATTTTTATTTTCATTTACGTTCATCTTGGATGTTCTTTCCTTTATTGTTTCCTTTTTTGTTACTAGATTTCTTAATTCTTATTATTCTCTCATAATTAATACCATTATTATCTTATTGTTTATAGACTTCTGGCGTGTTTTTACAATTTACAAATAGAACGCAACATATTACGATTTATTAAAACAAACATATATATTTAAAAAAACATATACAAGTCCCTCAAGCAATATCAGTTAGAGTTTATAATAACTTACACGTTTCTTGAAAAACAAAATGCCTTTATTATTGCTAAAGAAATAATTTCTGTTCCAGTTATTTTACAGTTTGTCACGTATTTTAGAATGAATTATAATCCAACTACTATATTCATGTAATATAGAAATTAAAAGCCCAAATATCGTGATACCGATGTTTGATAGTAGTTTTTGTTTTCCTTGTTAATTCTTGTTTATCATATGCAGTCAAATTAATTATAAAAGAAATATTCGATTGATGGATTGATTTATTTAAATGGCATGTCATCATGTATAGGGTTATTTTACGTATAGGGGTAGGAAATTGCGTTTATTTTGTGTTCTCATTTACATTTTTGTGTAGTTTTTACATAAGTGCCTTTTTGGCTCGTGATCCGATCGAGTATGACTAATATATTTCACCTATATATGGTTGGTCTGGTTGCTTGCTTGAACTTTACGGAACTATTGTCCTTATCTTTATTGTTATCTGTACAACATTTTGGCTGATGTACCCTCTGGCCTTCTTCAGGTATTTTTTGTCAAACTCCTGAACCTTCACGGAACTCTGAACCCAACCCTTTATTCAATCCACAGGGGTATGCTGTTCTCATTCCACTGACCATGACTTGGTACAAATGTTAAGCTGTGTTAATTATTATTCTATGTTACTGTTGTCCTTGACCAGGATTGAACCTGCAGCCTAGAAATAACTGTCACTTAGAACTGTATTCTCTCAATACCTATATCCACTATGCCATGTGTCCAATTGCATATAGGTTCCCGAGTTCAAAAAGAAGGTTCCCGAGTCCGACAAGAAATATCTGAAGAAGGCCGGAGGGCACATTGGCCAAAATGTTGTACAGATGACAATAAAGATGAAGACAATAGTATGAATAATACAAATAATACAAATTGATGATGATGATGATGATTTCTTATCTGGTAATCATATTTTTCTAACAGATCTATTTGATCTATAGGTGGGACCTTAATAGATTCTACCATTTTGGGTTAAATTAGATCTGAGAGTAATGGCAGAAAAGACCTCCAGAACTGGAGCCTCACCACCAGATGCTCTTTAGTATCATTACCCATTACACTACATTCAAAGAGTTATGTACATATGCAGTAAAGTAAAAAATTGTTGGGTTATTTTATGCGAATTTTTGTTTATTCATTCCTGATGGGTCTAGAAATCTAGAACTCAAGCCTCACCATCAGATACAATTTATTGTCACACTGAAGACAAGCATACGTAAAAAAGCTGGAAAGATTTTGAAACAGAATCTTAGACTTTCAATAATTGTTGGATGTTTGCATCAAGCAGCAGAAAAAAAGTTTAGAAACCGGCGTCGCACAGTTTGAATGAAAACAACGCAAAATAAAATACCACTGTTACTGGGGATGACTCCATTCCCGGCAAAAGGAGAAGACTTCACCCCCCCACACACACACAAAAAAAGGATATGACACTATGCTGTATCTTGTAGTGAGGACTCTTTCTAGAATTCTAGGTAGTATGAACTCACACCTACATCGCCATATCTACCAGTTCCACTCTGACCTGGAGTGTTAATGCCTATTAACGTTCAATCTAGGAGTCAAATAGATCTGTTTGACAACTATGAGTATTACATAGGAATAATTGAAACCATATAACACTCTACCATCAAATGCTTATAATTAAATAGGTACAGTTATTTGAAACCATACAATTGTATATATATCCTTAGTATTAAAAATATTTACTTGAAATAGAATAACCTAACAAGGGTTGACATGCCATAAAACAACTAATCTATTTCAAATTAGTAATGTAGATTAAGTAATCTTTCCAGTTCGAACGTGACTCCTTAATTATTTACGGAGACTACAAAAATAAAACAAAATATGTATGAAGTTTTATATAAATGAAAGTAACAGACTGGCACAGAGAACAGTTTTAAAGCTACATGGTTAGAATTGCCTTGTATCTTAACAATTAAGTAAGATCTTTCTTTATTAAAAGTTGATGATACCTATTTTCAAAAGAAGAAAAAATCAGATAATCGCTTTAAACGGATTTACTACTTGGCTAAGTTAGACAATAAAAGTAGATTAAAAAAAGGGAAATTTTATGGTTTTCTAATTACATTACTGTATTTTTAATTAAATTTGTAAAAGAAAAGAATTAAGACAAGCTCACCAAATAGACAGGGTGCTAGTGGGGGGCATTGGAGCTCCCTCTTTTGTTGGAACTGAGAACTAAACGGAAGACTTAAATTTTGTATTATCTCAACGTCAATCTTTGAGAATGCTGTTGAGCTTAGCTGTATCATTTGTCTAAAATCATTTCTCTCATTAGAATTCTTCCTTTCAAAATTTGAAAATCCTACAACTTTATTTTCAATTACTTTTTCCTTTTTTTAATTAAATTTAATTTAATTTCAATTTTTTTAATAATAATGGGATTCAAACAAAACAAACAAAATAAAAGAAACCGTGACTCCAGTGGTTCCCAGTTTGAGAAATTTTACTTTTTCTGAGAAAAAAGTTAATGAAGAAAAATGTATCTCCTTTACTTTTTCTTCTCTTCTATTCCTCTCTCTTTTCTCTCTCTCTTTTCTCTTCTATTTCTTCTCTCTCTTTTTCTTCTCTTTTTTTCTTCTCTTTCTTTCCTCTCTCTTCTCCTTTTTTTTCCTTCTTTTTCTCTTCTATTCTCTCTCTTCTCCTTTTTTTTCTTCTCTTTCTCTCTCTTTTCTCTTCTATTCTCTCTCTCTCTTTTGTTTTTCTTCTTTTTCTCTCTCTCTTCTATTCTTCTGTTCTTCTTCTTTCTCTCTCTTCCTCTTCTCTCTTTTCTTTCTCTCTTCTCTCTTTTCTCTCTCTCTCCTTTGTTTTTCTTCTTTTTTTCTTCTTTTCTTCTCTCTCTCTCTTCTTTTTCTTTCTATTCCTCTCTCTTCTCCTTTGTTTTTCTTTTCTTTTTCTCTCTCTTCTCTTCTTTTTTCTCTCTCTATTTCTCTCTCTCTTTTCTTTCTGTTTTCTTCTTTTTTTCTTTTTTCTTTCTCTCTTTTTCTCTTCTATTTCTTTCTCTTCTCTTTGTTTTTCTCTTTTTTTCTTTCTCTCTCTTTTTCTCTCTTCTGTTTCTCTTTGCTTCTATTTCTCGATTTTCTCGTTTCTCTTATTTATTCCTTCTTTTCTCCATCTATTTTTCTTTTCTTCCCTTCTATTTATCTCTATCTTCTCCCATTCTACTTTCTCTCTCTCTCTCTCTCTCTCTCTCTCTCTCTCTCTCTCTTCTACCCTTCCATTTTCTCTCTCCTCTCTATTTTCGCTCTTTCTTTCTCTTTCTCTCTCTCTCTCTCTTCTCCCTTCTATCTCTCTCTCTCTCTCTCTCTCTCTCTCTCTTTCTTCTTTCTCTTTCTTTTTCTTTTCTACTTCTCTTGCTACTCTCTTATTAAGAAAAGGAGAAAAAGAACGGCAAGTTTAAAGAATTGATAGATAGAACTGATGAAAATGATGGACTTGTTGGGATTATCTTCCCTTTACCTGGAAGAGTTATCTTCCCGCTGGGGTTTCCATGCCGACCACCAGGAGGTATTTAAGCGCGAGGTTCAAACTCTTTTGCCCCTTTTGTGCTTGGTCACGAACGAACTTACATAGGCTAGACACTGTCTACCCCTTTCTCAGTGGGGGCTTCTGCCCCCATCACTAGTAAGTGAATTATACTGCATGAACTGTCCATTAACTCCTATATTTTATATGTTCATTTAGGTATCTCTTTTATACCTAAACATTGTATTTCTATTCAAGAATGTGTCCTTTTATTATATCTTATTTGTATCTTGTATTTCATGTTATATATTGTTCCATGTGCCTGTAATAAAGTCCATCTTGTTATATGTTTAACACCTGGTCGGAGTTTGTTCGTTTCAACAAGTTATAACATTGTTATAACCTTGAACCTTACAGACTGATTAATTGATTGAACTTAACAGCATTTCAACACGTCTAGGTTTATTCTATCCCAAGAGGTTAAGGAAAGGCATTAGAATGTTCTGTGTGTTTTTAAGACTTTTCTTTACACATGATCCTATCGAATACGAATACTTTAAACATAACTCTTTGACCCATATACTACCACTGCGATAGTAATGGTAATGAAGGGTTACACCACACTCACCAGAACTGGAGCCTCACCATCAGATAAAGTTTATTATCATATTCAAGACACTCCTTTGAACATCATATTCTAAGCCCCACCGACATGGTGTGATGGAAATGAGATGTGAATTAAAACATGAAGGAAATACTAAAAGGGAAAAATGTAATGAAAATATGAATAAAGAATGGAGATTCTGTGTTTCTCTGTCTGTAACCAAAAACTACGTCACTGCCTACGTCACAATACACTTAGTAATGGAGTAAGTTTAATAAGTTTAATTTATTCAATTTATAGTCAAATAGTTTATGGTCAAAATCATTAATACATAAATAAATCTTATTTGTTAACGATGTCTCTTTGAAAATCTGGGTTAGATTTGTCACAAAACAGCCCATGTTATTAGTGCTTTTAAAATCCTGCAATATGTCTTATATATTTCTAAGAAATAAAGGTTTACAAAATATATGACGTGGTCAATTTGTATACTAGTTTTAACAAAACTGGGTTTAATGAATAATTACTTGGTGCTAGAAACCACAAGGTTCCTAGTTCGATACCGGTCCCCGCCAACTCAGCGTATGAGTAGCACAGGGATGTGCGGTAAAGTAAGGAGCTGATGGTAGGTGTGGCGCTCCACTTCGGAAGCTAAAACAATCTCCTTGGTCTAGCGCTATTGAAAAGGGGATAGACTCCCTCGCTGACTGGCTGATACCGACTTTAGGCCGCCCCGTCGACTTTACTTTACTTTTACTTATTGATTTCTAATATTATCTTATTCTCGAATGTATTAAAACAATATTTGAACGATTTTATATAGACGGCACTTAAAATATAAGCAAAATAAATGCAAGCTTTTGGCCTGTGTTCTTATTTAATTTCGTTATTCTTTCTAATGTAATATATTTCATTACATTAAAACTCAAATACTTATGCCCGGTGGAGGGTGCATATTCTTGCTAGTATAAATAAAAAAGGAAATTTACAGAAAATAATGGGAAAAAGCGAAACCTATGAGTTGTTGCATAACATACTCATGTTGCATCGCATCTTACGCACAGTGCAGTATAGTAGTGTATACCTGCATACCCATGGTTGTACACTGGTGTACTTGTCTTCTTTACTTAGATAATTTTCTTGTATTTCTTTTATGGCTTAATCTTCCATCCTAGATTTGGCTGATATCTATTTCAGCATGGTTTGGGCTGGTAACTTCTTCGCTGGATTTCTCAATAAGAGTGGATATGTCTGTCTTTGAATTTGGTGGCTGTTCCTTAATCTTCAGTTGTTGTTTGTTTGTTCTTAGTTACGACACAATGCTAACTTCCCATATTCGCACTCGCGAACGGAAACCTAGGTCAACAAATAGTTAATGGATGTCAATCATCCCTTTCGTGTTTTCCACTAACCGGTATTTTAAAATCTACGCTACTATACATAACTAACAGGCTAACTATAAGTTATGTGACAGAGTTAATTAGAATAAAATAATAAACGTAGCCAATTACAAAAAGAAATGTATGAAAATACGAGTGGAATAATTTGACAAAAATGAAAAAAATACATTAATATGATAAAAAAAATAAAAGAATAGAGGCGAATGAAAAGCATGACGAAAAGTTGAATAAAGGAGACGGTATTTTTGTTTAAATAATTAAAGAAGAAAGGAGGGAAGAAAAGGCAAGGAAAGATAATTTAGATAATTAAAGAAGGAAAAAAAAAAAAAAAAAAGAAAATCAATAAAACAAGAGTTTCAAGAGAATAAATTTTGAATGAAAGAGAATAAAAAGAAAATAAACAAAAAAGGCAGGCATGCAGACGAAAAATAAACGAAAGAAAAAAAAGAAACAGAAGAAAAAATACAACCCTGATAAAATCAATGAATGAAAGTGGAAGAAAAATAAGGACGAATTGAAGAACAAACGAGACGCGTAAATTTAGTAAGACACTAGTAGAAAGAAAGAATGGAATAAAATAAAAAAAGAAAGCGGAACATAAAGAAAGGTAGAAAGGACAAATGAAAAAAATGTGGATAAAAAATAAAGAAGAGAGATAGAAAGAAAGAAGGAAAGAAAGAGCAACAGCAGAACATAAAGAAAATAGAAGATACAAATCAAAACAAATGTGTATAAGTAATAAAATAAAAAAAGTAAGAATGAAAAAAAAAAAGAATAAATGAGTGGCAGGAAAAAAAAAGAAAAAAAAGAAAGATTCTGAAATCTGTTATAAATAAATAAGTAAAATGCGAGAAAAAGAAAAAGAAAGAATAAAATAATATAAAGACAAATGAAATTACAAAAAAAAAATGACAGAATTAAGAAATGAAGAACAGAAAGAAAGAATGAGATAGGAATTGAGGAATTAAAAGAAATAAAAAATGAATAAACTCACAAGAGAATACAAGAAAAATCTTGAATAAAAACTACTCGATGATTATAAAAAACAAAAACTAAAAACTGAAAAACAAAAAACAAAAAACCAGAGATAATAACAGAAACAAATGGACTCAGATTTGTAGATAGACCCAACCCACACGCCCACAAAGCAGGGTGAGATAGAGCTTAAATTTTTCTCGTTTTCCTATTTCCATCTAAATCCAAACTTACTTCAAGACTCCACAGATAAATAAGTAAATAGATTTAAAGAAACACACAGACAAAAAAAAAGTTATTTTGCTTTTTTGCTTTTTCTAATTTACCAAAATTGAAACCATCTAATTCTGAAAAGACAAACGTGAGCAGAGGTTTTGTATGTTTACAAAGAAAATGTTCAAGTAAAGATAATAAGTAATGAATCTCTCATGACTCTCCTTTCTCTTCTCGCCTTACTCTCCACAATTTTCCCTCGCTTTTTTACTTGAGTTTTTTTTTAATCCTTCGGCGATTTGTGCAGCTGATGATCGTAGCCTAAGGCGAATGTGGCTTTAATGAAAACAAGCCTAAATTGTAAGCATTATTAAACGCGTGTTCACGATCTCTGATAACAATACAGTTCGACTTCGATATTTTTAGTATTGCATGAGTTTTAAGAAACATTTTAAAGCACACGAAATCATAGAAACTAATCCTATACTTATCTTAAAAGCACAATGATATACTTTTATTTATATATATATATATATATATATATATATATATATATATATATAATTTACACACACATATAGCTTTATACATCTATGTATATATATATATACTTTACACACATATATAGCTTTATATATATATATATATATCTATATTATATATATATATATAAAATCATACACAAAACACACACACACATATATATATATATATATATATATATATATATATATATATATGTGTGTGTGTGTGTGTGTGTGTGTGTGTGTGTGTGTGTGTGTGTGTGAATGTTTTCATGTTTCTATGAGTTTATAAATGTAAATCCATATAACTGACTTGGAAATTGTTATACGCGAGGCAATATATAAATGCTCTAATGATTAGATGTATAGAGGAAAAATACTTACGTGCAAATATGTGACAACATTTCGTATTGTCTGAACGGAAAATTCATCTTAGAAGATTTAAGGACAGGGAATACATGGAAAGAGATATAATGGCAGATCTTCATACCCATTCAAAATAGGAAAATGCAAGGTTGTATTGACTAATGGAAAATATGCTGTAATAAATATTATGAAAACCAAGGGCACTAACGTCGTATTCATTTTTAATTTCAATTTTAATTTCATTTATATATATATATATATATATATATATATATATATATATATATATATATATATATATTTCAATTTTTTGAGAAAGATTTGTAGAAAAATGTCTGCGCTGCTCAACCAAATACGTCTGAATGCAAGCTAATTATATATATATATATATATATATATATATATATATATATATATATATATATATATACAGAAAACCCGTGACCTGCTGGTTTGAGCTCGTTAAAAATCACAATAATGTAAAATAAAATCAGGGAATTTTCCAATTTTAATGAAATTTTTCAATAAATAAATTTTATAATGCATCAGTTATTTTATTTCAAAACTTTCTGACTTAATTAGGTATTTACGCTATGGTAAATTGATATTTAGAATTCATTTATAATATGAAACGCCTAATTTTAAGTTTCAAATTTCCTATTTTCATATTCTAAAAACAAATATTTATTTAAAAACTACTTTAGTTTATTATTGCTATCTAACACTTTTTTAGAAACACTATATTGAAAATTTAGGACCCCTTCTTTTAGAACAGAACAAATATTGATGTATATTTTTTCTTTTATAATATAATAGTAGGATGGCCCATAATTCGTCTGCTCGCGACAGACTTTTTGTTTTAAAAACGAATTAAAATTAATTAAATCAATTATTTAAGGTTAAACTTTTGTCTAAAATGATGAGTAGTTACATAATGACCATCATTAAAAAAGAAAAATATCATTACAAATACAATTTAAAAAAATAAACATTTAAAACGATTTTTCGGTCAATTTCCATCGTTTTCGGTCTGAGACCCTGGTTTAAAATAGCTTATAATTGCTTTTTTACAAATTTAATATAACATTCGCGATTGCAAAAAAAATTACCAAAAATCAGGGAATTATCCGATTTTAATGATATTCTCGGTATTGATTTATCAATTAATGAATTTTATAACGCATCAGTTATTCTATTTCAAAACTTTAATTTAGTATTTTTGCTATGAATAATTAATATATAAAATTCATTTCAAATATGAAAACCCTGATGTTAAGTTTAAAATGTTATATTGTTAGTTTCTAGAAATATATATCTATCTAATGCAAACCTTATTTTAGATACAAAATGTAATAAGTCTTGAGGAAAAACTCTATTGAAAATTTATCCCCTTTTTTAAGCAGAAAAAATATCGATGTATATTTTTTTCTTTTATAAGATAATTAAATAATTATCGAAATGAGTAAAAAAGAAATCTCCAAAAAATTAATTAATTATTGTTTTTTTTTACATTTTATTTTTCGATTTTCGGTACTGATTCTCGCATAGAAAAGCCACCGTAAACATTTTTGTTGTTTCTATTCATAACTTTGGTCTTTTATCTCTTTATCTATACTGTAATTAGTACAGAAAATGACCAACTCGCAAAAATGTTACGCCCCCAACATAAGGGGGTGGGGGTCAAAATTAAGTGACCTGAAAAAAATGAGAAAGTTTTGAAATAAAATAAATCATGCATTATAAAAATCATTCATTGATAAATAAACACTGAAAATTTTATTAAAATCCGATAATTCCCTGATTTTTGTTAAATTATTTTCTGTAGGGGGGACTAAAGTAATTTTGTCAAAAAAAGCATTTTAGGCTTCCCATGATAAATTTATGTAGATAAAAAATAACAAAGATATATATATATATATATATATATATATATATATATAGAGAGAGAGAGAGAGAGAGAGAGGGAGGGAGAGAGAGAGAGAGGGAGAGAGAGGGTTAAATTCAGTCAACAGTCAGCCGCAGCTACAAATATTTTTTTCAAGCACAGTAATGTTTTTCTCTCCTCATTCTATCCTCTATTCTACATTATTCTAGATAATCTGTATTGAGAGAGGGTGAGAAATGTAAACTCTACTTATGACAGAGATTGGTCGGTCTTTGACTTAATTGTAAATTACGATAATTAGAAGCAAATGAAGCGGGATTTTTTTTCAAACATTGATTAGATTTATGATAAGATAATATTTTGAGATAGTTTTTATATCATTAGTATGCATAGAAAAAACGCCTTTAGCTGGCAAAGTTGGATTTGCTCAGCTTTAGTATAATATATATATATATATATATATATATATATATATATATATATATATATATTTCTAAGTCAATATATATATTATATATATATATATATATATATATTTCTAAGTCAAGATATATATATATATATATATATATATATATATATAATATATATATATATATATTGTGATGGAAGTCAATGTGGTAAAATACCTTCATCCCCATCGAGTCCGGCTTGTATCTTCTTCATGTTGGTTGGATCAAAAACGGTAAAGTATAAAATTGTTTTTGTATGCAAAGAGCAGGACGGAATCTGTTTATGAGGAGGGCTTCGAGTATAGCCAGTTGCAATTCATTGAATGAGGATGCCAAAATCGCAACTGGCTATACTAGAAGCCCTCCTCATCAACAGATTCCGTCCTTTATACTTTACTCCTTTTCGAACATACTGTTTTTGATCCAAACAACATGAAGAAGATACAAGCCGGACTCGATAGGGGTGAAGGTATTTTACCACATTGACTTCCATCATAATATATATATATATATATATATATATATATATATATATATATATATATATATATATATATCCTTGTTGGCGGTTTAACTTTTTCCGTTGATATTATCAAATTATCAAAATGTGCCGCATTGTTGAAAAGAATTAAGTGTCTACAATGGTTTCGATCTAAATGATTTATATTTTAATCATTTAGACCGAAACCATGGAAAAGCCTTAACTCTTTTCCATTTATACTACTAGCATAACAAATTAAACTTTAAAAAAATATAGCCTGATCGGAGTGGGATTTAAAATGTCAGAGGGGTAGTATCCAAGTAAAATTAATAAATTAATTAAAGTAATAAAAAAACATCAATGCCAAAATATGCCAAAACTTTAAAAGGATATTTAACATTTAATGATTTTAGTAATTAAAATCATCAAATTCATTAAAAGGAGTGAAAAGTAAACAATTTGAAATAGAAATTAGGAAAGTTAACTTTCTACACCAAAATTTTTCCTGAAATAATATTTAATAATAAAATTGAATTTCAATGAACAATTAACTATACAAAATGATTTTTTATTGTTTTGATTATTTCTAAAAAAATTTGAAAAAAAATAAGCATTCACCTTATTTATTTTACATTTAACAAACATTTAGTTTTAGTGTAAATGAATATTATATAAAATAGAATAGAGTAATGATACTTAAATCAATTTTTAAATGCTAAATAATACATAATATTATTTTTTTAATCGGGGGAAATAAAAATATATAGTTTATAATTGATTTTCAACTAAATTTTATTTGGTACAATTCTGTAAAAATATAAATTCTTTAAACATTTTCTTCAATAAATAAAATCTTTTGATAATAGATTCAGTATCAATTTGTCTGTACCTAAAACTATGTCACTGTAAAATTAATAAATCAATTAAAGTAATAAAAAACAACAATGCCAAAATATGCCAAAAACTTTAATCGGACGTTCATACATTTAATGATTTTAGTAATTAAAATCATCAAATTCGTTAAAGGAGTCAAAAATAAACAATTTGAAATAGAAATTAGGAAAGTTAACTTTTCTACACCAAAATTTTTCCTGAAATAATATTTAATAATAAAATTAAATTCAGTTTATCGAAAAAGTAAAAAAAACCTTCGGGCGGTGTAAAAATAAACTTTTGAAAAATATAGCTTGAGGGGAGTGGGAGTTAAAATTCAATGTTAGAGGGGTAGTATCCAAGTAAAATTAATAAATCAATTAAAGTAATAAAAACAACAATGCCAAAATATTTTTTTTAATTCTTCCTTTTATTTTAATAGATAAATCTGTAGAGTGAAGATGATAAAAAAATGTTTCCTTTTATTTTGATAAATAAAACACTGAATGATAATAAAAAAAAAAACTCTTCCTTTTTTCGTAACAAATTTATTAAAATAAAAGGAAGCTGTTTTTTTTTAATTATTATTAGTGTTTATCTATTAATAGATAATACACTACACTGAATATAAAAATATAGTTTTAAACAAAATTTATAACAAAAACAAAAGATAAGTTTGTAGGTTTACGTTTTTTCAAAGTTAAAAAAAAAGGTGTTACAGTTACATTAATAAAAGTTTGGACGGACCTGAACTTTTGACACCCCCTCTAAAAATTTAGTTTTTTTTTTCTTCTTCCAATGGATTATTATCGATTGCACACTAATCTATCAGACTGTAAAAAAATAATTCAAAAAAGTTATTTATTTTTCGAGTTTTCATGTGTGCTCAGTTCCCCGTATAAGTTTATCGTAAATCGATCCCCCATATCGGAACCGCTAAAAAATGTTATTTATTTATTTATTTATTCATTTTTTCCTTCAATGGATTATTATCGATTACACACCAATCTATCAGATTTTAAAAAAAATTCTTAAAAGTTCTTTATTTTTTTAGTTTTCAGGGGTGCTCATTTCCCCCTATAAGTTTATAGTAAATCGATCCCCCATATCGGAACCGCCCGAACTGAACTTGCGCAAAGGTGTCAAAGTTAGGGTGGCCCAGAAAAAAACGGAACCCAAATTATTTATTTCCCCATTAAACTAACCTTAAACCCCAAAACCAAATTCAACCCTAACCTTAACCCCAAACCCTAAACCCCCTTATTTAAAATTAACAGTTTTATTACAAAATTTGTGGGTTCTGTTTTTTCTGTGTCACCTTAATTTTGACACCTTTGTGCAAATTCAGCCCAACTGTTAAGATAGAGCGGTTCCGATATGGGGGATCGATTCACTATAAACTTATACGGGAAAATGAGCACCCCTGAAACTCAAAAAATAAATAACTTTTTAGAATGTTGTTTTTACAATCGGATAGATTGGTGTGCAATCGATAATAATCCGTTGAAAAAAAAATTAAAAACGAAAATTTTAGAGGTGGGGGGTCCAAAAGTTCAGGTCCGCCAAAGTTTGCAAATACAAAATTAAAATATATTGAGCAAAAGTTATAAATAAATTTCTGTAATTGATCAGTAAAAAAAAAAATAAATAAATAAATAAACAATGCTTCCGTCTACATGTTATATTTTTGAAGTAAAATCCGAAAGAAATATATCTCCGCAAATAACTTATTTTCCTTCCTTAAATAAAATAAAACTTTTAATAAATCTAAACTGAAAGAATTGAATAATAAATTAAATAACAAACTCACATGACAATAACATTTTTTTTTTTTAATCAATTACTGTTTATCACGTCTTTTGAAAAAACAAACGCTTTTGTCAAAAGCCTTTTGATAAACAAACATGCTTTCAAATTTTAAAAAAGAAATTACATGTAATGAAATATTATCATAACAGGTACATAAGAATAGAGGGTCATTTTTTGTTTTTACACCGATTTTTTTTATAAACAAACCGTTATGCGAAAAAAAAGTTTTAAAAATAAATATTTTTTACACAATTCTACAATTTCTATTTTAATTAAATGAATGGGTAAAAAAAAATTACTTTTTATTATCTTACAACTTATTAAAACTTTAAAAATGTTTAAAGTTTTAAAAAACGGAAGTTACTGGCACGGAGAAAATAAGACACATAAGAATTTAAAGTAAGGTATTTAAAATCGCTATATCTAATATAAATATCGCTAAAGTCGCGATATATATATATATGTATGAACAAAAAGTAATAAGACAAACAGGAATATTTCTTATATGTTATTTATTCTCAACTAGTTTCGGCCTTAGGTCATCATCAGGAGAAAATTTCTTATTTGAAGAAATTGTTTTTAGATTTTTTGAAAGGGAGCATTATAGAAGAACTATAAAAATTGAAGTATTTTTGAGGGTTTGACATGCTATTAAAATCCGGGTAGAAGAGTGTGTTAGTAGTAGAAATAAGGAAACGGTTTATCTTAAATCAAAAATGTACTCAAATATTGGCTAGTACAACAGCATAAAGCCTGAAATAAATTCAGGAAGGTTTTCTCATTATTAATTTAACTAGCAAGAATACACACCCTAAGTATTTCAGTTTTAAACTCATTAAATTATATTTTAATTGGTTTCTATATAAAAACCCTTCTTATGATTGATTAAAATAAATCCTAATAATAATTTGTATATATTTGAGAATAATAATGAATGAGCGGCATTTAATAAAAAATGGGAATTTAAAAAAAAAAGCAAAATAGATATTTCTTCAGAATTAATTTTCATATATGTAAATTCTGTATTTTTCTCAAATTAGTTTAGAACAACAATTATTCTAATCTAGCAACATTTTTTGAGTCTATTCAAAATAGGGTAAATCAAACCGTACTCCTGGTTTGAACAGAGGCTTGTCATAAAAATTTTGGTGGCTGAGAAGTGCAAACCATGTAAAATTTTCAAAAGAATGTGTGCTGTGTATGGAGAAATTGGATTAGAAATTGCTTAATTCTGTAAGTTCGAGCATTTTCATGTTATCGATTTTTAAAAAAAGAAATCTTGTTGTGTTATTCTAACATGCATGTGAAAATCCGATCATTATATTTTTGTCATTTATGTTTTATGCGTGGAGATTCGCATTATCATTTGTAAAAATCCATATCAACGAAAAATGTATTTCCCGCAGAAAGACAAAAATTAAAAGAAGATATTGTTGGCTGATAAAGAAATTTAAAAAAAAAGAAAAGTCGGAAAAACGAATTTGTCGAGCACGTGACACACAATAGCATGAAAATATTTTAACTAAATCTATTTAAAAAGAAAAAAAAGTAATACATCCCTTTGTGATAAATAGTAGAATATTCAATAATGAGATAAATACATCCACTTAGAATGAAAAGGACACACACACACACACATAAACACAAACACAAACACAAACACGAACACACACATACACACACATACGCATATATATATATATATATATATATATATATATATATATATATATATATATGAACCAAGACTGATAAGACAAACATAAATATTTATATTATATTTGTTTATATATATATATATATATATATGTATGTGTGTGTGTGTTGTGTGTGGTGTTGTGTGTGTGTGTGGAAAGAGGAGGAGGGGATTGGCATTGTGTTGAGAAATTTAATGATGTAAATTGAGTAAGAAAACCGCACTTATCAAGAAAATTTATGTTCGTTTAGATTTCTTTTTTTAAATTCTTACATGCGATTATATATTTGGTTTTTAAGAATTTGCTCACAAGAATAAATGCCTTTATCATGGTCATCCTGATTCGAGTTTATATATATTATATATATAATATATATATATATATATATATATATAATCACGTAGCTGTAAGTGAGAAAGAGAGGAAAAAAACTACACCATCGTCTAAAATAGACGGAAGGTTGCCAACCATATATATAATTATAGTCATCCACACACACTGTGTTTCGACCTATTACGTCTCCTCAGCTTCCAATCAAGGGTGATAACATTACTGGTGACAACGAATACGATAAGGGTAATTCCATGTCAAATCATCCAGTAAAAAATTAAAATCGTCACCCACCACTATCAATTTTTTTAAACTTGTGTACAGGTGTGTTAAAGTGTGTTACCTGTGTTAAAGTTAGACAATACCCCAAATTTGAGCTTCCAATTCCAAGAATTGGCGGAGTTATGTCTATTTTTAGCTCTCCAAATTTGGTGGGGTTGGCAAAAAATGACGGTTTTTTATTATCTATTTTTGTCTGTAAAATACTTCCCTACTCCTAAAAATTCGTTTATAATGGCATTTTTGCCCAAGGAATAAAAAAAAAAGTCGGAAAGTCAACCAATTTTAAGTTATTGATGATTTCTGATTTTCCCTAGCAAGATCAATATCCCGATGTGGCACTGAATCTAAGACAAACTTTTTTTCTTAAATTTTGGGAATTTTCTAACATTAACACAGTCCACACCTGCACAAAATTTCAGAAAAATGGAAGTGGGTTGGTGACATGGCCTGGGTGATTTGACATGGAATTACCCATAAGAAAACCGAGGATATAGCTTAATAATCTAATAACATGTTTTAATATGTATTGACCGATGGTTTTTCTAGATTTTTTCTCCCTTTTCATATCAATGAGTTTTTCACGCTATTTATTTTTCTTTCTTTCTTTCTTTCTTTCTTTCTTTCTTTCTTTCTTATATTGTCATCGACACTTTCTCCCTTTTACTTTCTTTATCTCGTCATTCATACCTTTTTATCTTGTCATTTATACTTTCTCTCTATTTCTTTCTACCTTTCTAATTATTGTCATTCGCTCATTTCTTTTTTTTTTCTTTTTACCTTTCTTCATCTTGCTATTCATACTTCCTCCCTATTTCTTTGTTTTTTGTTTAGCTTATTGTCATTCACTCGTTCTTTCTCTCTTTCTTTCTACTTGCTCCTTTACTGACATTTTTTATTCTTTTTGTTTCCTTTTTTCTACTTGCTGTTTCTTTCTTTCTTTCTTTCTTTCTTTCTTTCTTTCTATTTGCTTCTCATTCACTTCTTGCTTTTTCTTTCTTTTTTCTTTTTGCTCCTCATTTACTTCTTTCTTTTTCTTTCTTTCTTTTTTCTTTTTTTCTTTCTATTTTTGTCTTATTTGTTTCTTTCTTCTTTAACCTTTTCTTTCTTTCTTTCTTCTTTCTTACTTTATCTCATATTCTCTACTTTTTCTTTCCTCCTTTCTTTATCGTTTTCTCATTCATTTTTCCTATTTTTTCTTCCTTCGTCATTGCCTCATCCTTCCATTTGTCTTTATTTCCTTATTATTTTCATTCACTCTTTCTCTCTTTTTTCATTCACTCTTTCTCTCTTTTTCATTCACTCTTTTCTCTCTCTCTTTTTTTTTTCATTTTCTTATTGTCATATATTCTTTTTCCTCATTTTCTCCTATTTTATCGTTTATACTTTCATTCTGTTTTTTCTTCCTTTCTTTATCTTATTCTCATTGACTATTTTTCCTTTTCTTTTCTTTATATCTGCATTTATGTCGTTGTCATTCACTAGTTCTCTTTTTTATATATTTCTTCATCTTATTTTCATTGAATCTTTTCCACTGTTTCTTTTTCCTATCTCTATCTTATTGTCATTCACCTATTCTATTTTTATCTATTTCTTCCTTTTCCCATCTTATTGCTATTAACCCTTTCCCTCTTTTTCTTTCATTATTTCTTTATCTTATTTTCATTGAGCATTTTTCTCTATCTAATTGGTATTCACTCTTTCCCTCTTTTTATCTTTCTTTATGTAATTTTCATACATTGTTTCTCTTTTTCTTTTTTTCTGGTATCTCATTGTCATGCATATTTTCTCTACTTTTTCTTCCTTCCACTCTTAGTCTAATTATCATTGACTATTTCTTTCTTTCTCTTATTTTCATTCACTCTTTTCATCTTTTGTCTTTTTTCCTCTGTTTATCTCCTTGTCATTCATTCTTTTATTAATTTTTTTTCTTTCTTCCGTTCTTCATTTCATTGTTTTTGAGTTTTTCTCTCTCTATCTTATTTTCATTGAGCATTTTTCTCTTTCGTTTTCTTTTTTCTTTTCTTTATCTTATTGGTATTCACTCTTTCCCTCTTTTTATCTTTCTTTATGTAATCTCTTTTTACCGAATTGCCATTTAACTCATTTATTTTATTTTTATTTTTTTGTCATTGTGACTTTTTTTCCCTTTTTTCTTTACTTAACTCTGTTTTGTATCAATTTATAAAATTTTTCATCTGTCACTTTTATTTTTTCTTCTTGTTTTCTTCGCATTTTCTACGATTTTTTTTTTTTCTTCTTTGATGATTTGCTAAAAAAAAGAAGTAATTTTCTTTCTTTCTTTCCCATGATTTATTTTACTTTTTTGCGGTCATAATTATAAGTCCTCTTTAATGATCGTTTTTGTTTCTTTCTTTGTTTCTTGTGTGCCTTTTTATCCTTTATTCATTTTGTGGTTTTCTTTCTTTCTTTCTTTCTTGTCGTTTTCTTTTTCTTCCTTTTTAATTTAATTTAATTTCCTTTATCCTCTAATCTCTTTCTCTAACTTCCCCTCTACATCTATCTATCTATCTATCTATCTATCTGTCACAGTCTGTTCGATATACAACATAATTATAATCTATATTATTCCTTTTGTGCTTTTCTTCTTTTTTTCTCTCTTTTTTTTTCTTTCTTTTCTGTCGTTTGATTTTTTTCTTTTTCTTCCGTTTTTGATATTATTTTATTTCCTATATCACCTAATCTATCTTTCTTTCTCTCTTTTATTTACATTTATCTATCAATCACAGTCTGTTTAATATACAACACGCTTATAATCTATATATTTTTATTCATTTTTTCTTCTTTATTATTGTTTGAGTTGTCTTTTTCTTCTTTTTTAATTTAATTTATTTTAGATATCACCTAATCTCTTTCACTCTCTCTCTCTCTCTCTCTCTCTCTCTCTCTCTCTCTCTCTCTCTCTCTCTCACTCTGTCTCTGTCTCTGTCTCTGTCTCTGCCTCTCTCTCCATCTATCTATACCATATACATAATCTATATATCTTTATCCATATCTATGTATTTAAAGCTAATCCTGTCAATCAAGTTATCTACCTTTATAAAATACTCTTCAATTTCAGAGATGCAAAATGCCTAGAAGGGTCTAATTACAGAGTATTCTACTTTCCCCGCGGGCAAATGCATTTGCGGAATATGAACTTTCGCGCCAAATGTTGGCAAATGACAAGCCGATGTTGTGAAGCCTTTTACACCCTCTAACCGATTATCGTTTAACAGCGACCAAGCAAGTACACCGGTTTCAATTAACTAAGCCTAATGAAGCCGAACAAAGCAGTTAATTGGTCCAAGCTGCTAACTCAAAATAATCAATTAACATTGCTTAACGTGAATAATGATTAAGATTATTGTAATACTCTTGTGGGAGTTACTAAAAGCATAATGATATATTTTTTTAAAGAATTTCAACTTTAGGAAAAAGGCACTTAAGAAGAATTCCAAACATCTCAAGGAATGTATTATCTTTCGTTAACATAGTGTTTCTATCTATATCTTATTAAAATGGAGATTCGGCGTCTGTTTTTCTGTAGCACGAACTACGTCACTGTTTACATCACAATACTCCCAGGAATTGCGTAAATTTATCAATGAGTATTTGATAGTCAAATCATTAATGCACGGAATAAATCTTATTAATTAACGATGTCTCGATGAATATCTAAATTAGATTTGCCTCAAACAGCGCATGTCATGTGCGTTTAAATCCTGTAATGTGTCATATAACACTATGAAATAAAGGTTTGCACAATATATGGCGTGATTAATTTGCATACTGGTTCTAACAAAACTGGGTTTAATAAATAATTACATAATTCTATTGATTTTTAATTTTGTTTTATTCTAAAACATATCAAAATCAACCCTATGAATATTTTTATATAAAACCAATTAAAATATAATTAAAATAAGTGTAATCTTCTGATATGCGTTCTTCAATTTCGTTAGTCTTTCTAGTCTAATATATTTTATTACTTTAAAACTTAAATAATTACGCCCGGAGGGCGCATATTCTTGCTAGTGCATATGAATCAACCGAAATTCATTAATAAAAGGGGTATAATTTCAAAGCAACAAGCAGTGTTCAGTGCCTATTTATAACAGACAGAACTGCCTTAAAATTGAACGCATGTAACGTAACTATAAAGATGACTGTTGTCCTGAAACTGGATAAACGCATAGGTGCTATGTGTAGTACGGTGTTTTGGTTCAAAAGACAAAAAGCTAACAAATTAACCGTGTACATATTTATGTATACGGCAGTCTTAATAAGCAGACATTCGTCTGCTGCAGTACGTTCACGAAGAGACAATCTGAGCGACGAGCCCCGTGTTGGGTGTTCACGTTTATCAACAACAGAAGACAAGATTGCACACAGTGTGGAGCTTGGTCTTTCAGTCGTTCATGTTTTGTTATTCAGAGGTTCAAGAAATAGTGCACAAATCGTTGGTATTTCGGAAAGTCTTCTCGTTGGTTCCCAAAATGAACGCAAGATCCATTCCCTAACCTTATAGGATTAGAATGTTTTACAGCATTCAACACGTGGCCCCAACTCGGCTCCTTCCTCAAACATCTTTTATCCAGGTAGCTACATATGTGCATTGGTGACTCTATTTGCTTGACACGACATTCTTCAAAGAGAGTATTTATGTATACTAGTACAAGATAAAAGAAACACCCTCCGGGCGATGTAAAATAGATTTTTGAAATATATTGCCTGAGGGGTGGGAATAAAAAATTCAATGCCAGCGAGTTTCTACCCTAAGTAAGTAAAATCCCCAAATTAATTAAAGGATTAAAAAATAAAACAATTTAAAATGTAAACTTTAAATATGTATCAAAATAAAACAAACTATATATAGATATATAATACCAGTCATGTATTTATTAAGACTTGTTTTAAAAAACAATGAGGACTGTCTAATGTTGTATGTTCAAATTGTGAGTGTATTTATTCTATATTATGACGCGATTTTGGGTAATGTGATGTAAGCAGTGACGTAATTTTTGTTACAGACAAAAACCGGAAGCGAATCTCCATTATTAATAGATTTACCAACCCCACCGCACAAGTAGGATGTGGCATAGGGTGAATTTCTTGAGTTAAACATGTTCGAAATTAGTTTTCTTTCTGTTACAATGTTTGCCTACTATTTACCCATAGTTAGAGGGAGGATAGTTAGATGCATACCATTCCTAAGAGTATATGGGGTTATTAATACCTCTGTTCTCTAACTTAACCAATGTGACAATCACAATGGTAATCCAGGTTATATATGCAAGGTTTTATTCCTGTAGTTATAAAGGTGTTGGATGATAAATATTTTTGTCATCCTCCATATTGACATTTTTATTTTATGACGAGTGCGTGTTTTATAGGTGCGTGGAGGAAGCCATGCCAACGTGTTTTGTCTGTTTTGTTTTAGAAGATTAAGTTGTTGAAAGATGTCATAAGTATTTAAAGTGCTTTCTGAATGATTATGATATTTCGGACTGTTGTTCTCATCTCTATTGTGTATAAACACAACGTTCAGGCCACTGTAACCTCGGACTCTGTTTTAGGTATTTTTTATCTATTATCTTATTAGAGTTTTGGGGGCTAAATCATTAATGCATATTCAAGCTTCAAAACTGCGTTTGAATTCATGGGTAATCGTCTGAAGATGACTTATTTTAAAACAATTAAAATGATAAAGAAAAAAAACATCTAAAATAGAGCCCGAGGTTACAGTGGCCTGAATGTTGAGTTTATACACAATATAGATAAGAACAACAGTCCGAAATATCATAATTATTGATATGAAGCCACATCTCATGAATTCAAATATATAGACGTGATTTCCCTTGAACACAATCGACGGAAAACAGCGAACAGATTGCAGAAAAGTACATGGGAGAAAGATCCTAGAATCCCGCAGCGTTTGAAAAGGTCCGGGACGAATTGAAATACTCTTAATGTTTTTTAAGCCTATGCCTTCGTCATTCGAGACCCACGTTGAGACACATGTCGTCTGGCGAACCACGAGAGAAGATATCGTTTCACTGCGTGTGTCCCCAATCTATTCATTATCCGTGCCAAAAGAAAATGGACGAAAATAAAGATGGAGTTTTATCGTACACTAAGGCACGTGACAATTACACGTGATAGAGGATCGCAAATGAATAGAAGCATTTAAGGCTAATGTTTTTTTTTTTTGTTTGTTTTTTTTTAGTTTTTTGTCCGTTGCAGTGTCAGTTAAAAACATTATTCACCTGTACACACACACACACACACACACACACACACACACACACACACACACACACCATACATTTCTTTCCATCTGAAAATTAGGTGATCCACATGTAACTTAAAGTAATAGATTCACCGAATACAGAATTTGGATATTTTAGATTATATGCAGACACATATGCACAAAGAGAGACAGGCAGACAAACAAAGAGTTAACATGAAAACAACTTAAAAACAGATTTAAACTTAATTTAAAATCAGAATTCTGTTTTTATTTTAGAATATTTAAATTCAGTTTTAAATTCAATTGTACATTCAGTTTTCAAGTTACTCTTATCATACAGGTAGCTGACCGTAAATTGTCATTCATATATCCAATATATATATATATACATATAATATATATATATATATATAATATATATATATATATATATATACACACACACACACATATATATATAGGGTGTTCGGGATAAATTTGACAGTTTCATAAGGAAAAAAAAGTGCTTGTTAACTACAAAATTTAATGGATTGTAAAGAAATTCAACAGGCACGGAAATTACACTACATTCAACCGGTTTCACTTAAAATAACCACCATTAACGTCGATCACAGCCTCAATCCTGCTCCGGAACCTGGGGCAAGCTGATGTTAGTTTCCCTGGGTAGGGTCCCCAAAACTACCTTAATTCTGTCGATTAACTGGGCTTTTGTAGTACTGGCACGGCGATTGATGTCTGTCTGTCTCTGTCTGTCTGTCTGTCTGTCTCTCTCTCTCTCTCTCTCTCTCTCTCACACACACACACACACACACACACGGGGCCATCGTCTGTGTTGAAAATAAATTATTGATAATCAGAAGTATGCAAGCCTCTACTTAAAGTGTATTTCGGTTTCTGTTTGCCAATAATTTATTTTTTTACTCAGACGATTGCCCTGAAGATGATTTGATAACCAAATCGAAACGCTCTAGCGTTGGCTTAATAGACATCACCCGTCAATGCATTCTTTTTTGATTATTATAAAATTACATACTGTCGGATTCACATAAATTCTTTCCTGATTATATATATATATATATATATATATATATATATATATATATATTATATATATATATATATATATATATATATATATATATATATATATATATATATATATATTAAATGAGATAGGAAAAGAAGAGCTTAGACATATTTTTTCGTCATTTCTTGTTTGCTCATAAATGAACATCAATAGGAATTAGATAAGAGTAAGTACCAACCATATAGTTTTTTTTTCTGTGGGTTAAGAGTTTTTGACTGCCCCTGGACATTTTCAAGAGCAAGACTAGGACGTAGTTGTTGTCTTCAGACAAACGCTAATGTGGAAAAGTCGTCGGTATTAAGAATTTAATTATATAAATCAAGGAAATATATTCATCAAATCTTTTTTCCATGAAAACGTCACACGTTAGGGAAGTTGCAATATTAAAATTATATACAGGGTGATTAAATTGTAACTCCCTATTTTAAACTATTTATATTTTCTCTCAATTCTTTAATGTATGATCCTTAATATATAAAAGATGGTGCCGCTCCACATTTTGTTATTATTGTTCGTGAATGGCTGATTCCCCATTTTTGGGGGGAGATGAATGAGTAGACCTGGTTTGCATGAGTAGCCAGCCAGAAACCCTGATTTAACACCCTACGACCTTTTTCTTTGGTTTAGATGGAAGGAGAAAGTTTACTGTAAGAAACCAATGACTTTGGAAGAAATTGAAGGACGAAAAAGAGAATCTATTTCTGCCATTCCACAAGAGTTTCTGGGAAGATCAGTTGATACGATTCCCAAGCGGCTTGAGTGGCTGGATCTCAAAGCTGGTGCCCATGTAGAATTCTAAATAAACTCTATATTATGAATGTTCTTCTCATATTTTTTTGTAAAAATAATGATTCAGAAATAAATTATAAGATTTTAAAATAGGGAATTATTTTACGATCACACTGCACACACACACACACCACACGCACGCACAATACCTCTACAACTACCTACAGCAATTTTCACTCTCTCTCTCTCTCCATCACACACACACACACACACACACACACACATATAATATATATATATATATATATATATATATATATATTATGTATTCAGGTACACATATTAATAGAATTCTCTAGGTATCCATTATTTATAAAGATCAGCAGGAAATATTCTGTGAACATATTTATCGTCGGAGATAAATATCACTTAAAAGCTAATTTTCTATCAATATTCCCAACTTTGGTATGGCCTCAGTGCATTTTGGCGTAAACGTTCACAGAGAAATTAACGCTATCTAACGCACACCATGATACCTCTTATATGATCACTCTTACTCAGTCTACACTTTATTTGGTGCAATGGGTGTGGGGGGAGGGGAGGGGAAAGACGTGTGTTGAAATTGAACAACCGAAGCGTCGAGTATTTTGGCTCAGCGTTGTTGTTGTGTGTTTTGCCTGATTTTGCCGCTTGAAAATCACTTGTTTGAAATCTACAAAGAATCTGGGAATTGAAAGACCATGAAAGATGAAGAATTCTTACCCCTCCCCCTCCCTCCTCCTCCGGCCGCCGGCGGGAAAACGTAAATCAAAATTAAAGAGAAGATATTTACAAAATTACAATAACAAGAAAAATTAATGTTAACTCATCGTCAGCATGATGCTGTTCATCAACATCATCATCATCATCGTCATCATCATCTTAACAAGAGCATAATGCAGGAATAGATGTTCCGTACTTGTACTTTTTGTGGGTGTGATTTGGAAGCACGCTGAACTTTAGGATACGCTCTTCTATATAAGGAATGAAGCACTCTGTGACGGCCTTTACACACAAAGCGATGTGTGTATTAAAACAGTTAAAATCCACTTCCCATTCTGTAAGTGTAGACAACCTAATGGTTAAGGTGCCAGACTGACACCCAATCGATCGGATTTGAATTCCGGTTGTAGGTAGCTTACAAAATGTCTAGCCACACTGAAGAGACTTGAAAAGTCGAAACACGTGTCTGTGGATGACCCTATATATGCTCCCCATCTCTTAGGGTTGAGCACTCTGGGGGGATTTCGCTGACGGCCGCCAACTCAAGCGTAAACGCGACGCTCTTCTATATAAGGAATGGAGCACTCTGTGACGGCCTTTACACACAAAGCGATGTGTGTATTTAAACAGTTAAAGTCCCCTTCCAATTCGGTAAGTGAAGTCACCCTAATGGTTAAGGTGCCGGACTGACACCCAATCGATTGGATTTGAATTACGGCTGTAGGTAGCTTACAAAATGTCTAGCCACACTGAAGGACTTGATAAGTCGAAACACGTGTCTGTAGATGACCCTATATATATATGTAGCATGTTGAATTAAACAAAAGACACATTTCCTGTTTAACAATTTTATTTGTGATCTTTTCAAGTTTTCTGGCTAACTTTTTAATATTTGGGTGGAATTCGTGGATTAGTCCACCAAATATTAAAAAGTTGGCAAAAAATTGAAAATATCACAAATGAAATTTTTAAACAGGAGATGTGTCTTTTGTTTAATTCAACATGCATAAATGAAAAAATGCTGCCCAAATACACACACACACACACACACACCACACACACACACACACCACACACATATATATATATATATATATAATATATATATATATATATATGTATATATAAAAATAAAAAAACAAAATACTAATTTTAAAAAGTGCATGAAAAAGTGCGTCATGCTACTATAGCAAAGAAGGCTTAAAACCTAAAATAAAAGTATCTACTCGGTTTAGCTCAGTCGGTAGAGCATTGGCCTAGGAAGTGCCAGGTTCCGGGTTCAATAAAAGTTCTCCATAATTCAACTGATGAGTAACAAAGCTTCGTCAATACCATCTGTGCGGTTGGTTGGCTGGTTGGTTGGTGGTTTAACGGTCGATATTTGAATGTAGAAGTCAGTTTAACAGTTATGGTCTACAATTATATACGATTTAAAATGTATAAAAACATATATGAAATTATTCCTTATTTTAAACATACCATTAGATTAATCGACGAGACACTAACATGAAATACTAGTACGAATCAGAAATGACCTGGTAGTAATAGCAAGAAAAGTGTAAACTCCATACTCTCCAGAGTTTCAGAACTGGAGCCTTAAGAATATATTCAGTTTATTGTCATACCTAAGATTCCTTTTCTTTTCTTTTTTAGCGGGGGGGGGGGTCTTACTCGTCTGATGTTCATCATCATTATCGTCATCATCTCAACAAGAACATGATGAGCAATTCCATGTCAAATCATCCAGAAAAAATTAAAATTGTCACCAACCCCATTCAAGTGTGGACTCTGTTAAAGTTAGATAACCCCCAAATTTTAGGAGTAGGGAACCACTAGAACTCATTTTACAGACAAAAATAGATTACAAAAAGTCGCTATTTTCGTGACCCCTCCCTCAAATTTGAAGAACTAAAAATTGACATAACTTCGCCAATTTTTGGAATTGGAGGCCAATTTTTGGAATTGGAAGCTCAAATTTTGTGGATCGTCTAACTTTTACATAGTCCAGACCTGTACAAAATTGACATAACTTCGCCAATTTTTGGAATTGGAGGCCAATTTTTGGAATTGGGAAGCTCAAATTTTGTGGATCGTCTAACTTTTACATAGTCCAGACCTGTACAAAAATTGACATAACTTCGCCAATTTTTGGAATTGGAGGCCAATTTTTTGGAATTGGAAGCTCAAATTTTGTGGATCGTCTAACTTTTACATAGTCCAGACCTGTACAAAAAATTGACATAACTTTCGCCAATTTTTGGAATTGGAGGCCAATTTTTGGAATTGGAAGCTCAAATTTTGTGGATCGTCTAACTTTTACATAGTCCAGACCTGTACAAAAATTGACATAACTTCGCCAATTTTGGAATTGGAGGCCAATTTTTGGAATTGGAAGCTCAAATTTTGTGGATCGTCTAACTTTTACATAGTCCAGACCTGTACAAAAATTAATTAAAAATTGAAGTGGGTGGGTGACATGGCCAGGATGATTTGATATGGAATTACCCTGATGCAAGAATAGATGTTGAATACTTGTACTTATTGTCGACGTGATTTAAATGTATGTTGAACTTTAGGATGTTGGTTGGTTGGTTGGTTGGTTGGTTGGTTTAACGGCATGTCGAATCTTTGTAGGATTATTTTGTGCCGAAGTCAGTTTAACAATTATGGTCTACAATTATATACGGTATAAAATGTATAAAAATATATTCTAAACTCTTCATTATTTCAAATATACCCATTAGACACACAAACGAAACGCGAACATAAAATACAACTATGAATCAGAAAGGACTTTGGAATACTGGCAATAGAGGAACTTGTGTTACGTTGCAATACTCACGGTACTAAAACTCCGATAAAAAATCATAACACGAGAAACATGTCGTCACAACTCCCAGCCTTTATTAACGTGCTCGTCTAGTGGCTTCTACCAGGGAGGAGGGGAGGCAGAGAGAACGAGAGAGAGAGAGAACACTACTAGATTACTCCTGGGCTCTAATCAGGTCTGTACACTAGGCCCGCCACTGGCAAAAAGAGGACGAAGCCTTTCTTCCTTCCCCCACGTCACCACGTGACTTCCGGTCAACACCCGACTTCCGGTCAACACCCGACTTCCGCTTGCCCCTCAATTCTTCGTTCGGGGTCACGCTACGGTCAAAACCATCGCTCTCCTCTTTTGGGTCATCACTATTTTTTAAGCCTTTGTTATTTATTCCTCCTCCTTCCATTAGCAGCTAGCTCACAAGGGTCATATTGCTACACTTGACTGATATATACAATTTAGTGTCATACCTCGGAGAGCCGTTTCTTTTTTTAAAATTGGAATTGTGGGACTTGTGAGTATACCCCAATATGATAATTTAATTATTGCAACGTTTTATTTGTTTACTCAATATGTGAAAAGTATAATAATCTTGATTTAACTCTCTCTCACTCTTTTTTCTTTCTTTCTTTCCTTCTTTTCATCTTTTTATTATTTTCGATAGAAACAGATTAGCGTCATCGCTTCCGCGCGCTTCCCTTATCTCTATCATTCCCCTACTCTCTTTCTTTTTTCTTACTATATTTCTTTCTGTGTAGCATGACCTTTTTCTTCCTTTTTTCTTTATAATAAAAACAGAATGGTCTATTATTTAGCTGGGGTGACGACGCTCATAAGAAATAAGAATTCGGCAGATAAGCAACACCAGAAAATCAGGATTTACATTTTTGCATTCCATCTTGGACAGTCTCATTTTTAATCAGAGGGTGTTGCAAGATGATAACGGTCGTATTTTAAAGGAACAGGATTATTATTATTTTAGTTGGATTGGAGGTTCTCACCCATCTGTAGGTGATGACACCGTATTCTATGACTCGCTGACAGTTTGTTAATTTAGAAGGCAAAAGTTAAGAGTTATCATTCCCTGTCATTACTATTAATAAAGAGGTTGACAAAACTTTTTTCTTCCTTGCGCCCCCCCCCAATGTTTTTAAATGGCGAAAGTGTAATAGAATAAGCATCGTAGAATATGCACATGTGTGTCTCTGTTTGCATAAATTTAGTTTATGTGTGGAAGTGTGTATTTACCAACCTTTTTGCACATTTAGGATGTGGCACAAGGTCAATTTTAAGTGGAATTTAACAGGTTTTAATTCAGATTTTTCCTTTTCCTAGACTGGTTGCCATGACTATTTTAAAGAACTATTTACCCATAGCTAGATGGAGAATAGGTAGATACATATATTTTCCAGGGATATAGTCGTCCCATCGCAGTATAATAGTTAGCAAGCTAGTCTCACAGATCCATTACTACTGAATAAAGAGTTCGATTCTTGTTGGTTGTCCCATACTTGCGAACTTGTGCCACATCCTTTCCCCTTAGCGAAGGTTTGGTAAATATCTGCCTTTCCCGAGGGTATTAGCGCTATGAGAAATGCAAACAGCCTCATCCAGTTGTGTAAATATAAATTTCCAATGCTAAACAATAAACCTGGATAATGAAAAATGTTAAGAACTTAATCAAAAATTATATAACAACCACAGATTTATTTTTTTAAATGTTGGCAACTATTTCACAATAAAATCTTATTATAATGGAAATTGTGTGTATGTATATGTGTCTGTAACCGAAATTACGTCATTCATGACGTCACAATTTCCATAGTTATTTACGTCACATTCTCCATTCTCCATTTCTATTTAAATCTCAATTATTAAGAAAAATATATTATTAATACTGTTTGCCTTATCTACATACCAATTACATGCAATTGCACTTATGTATAGATCCAAAAAGGTAGAGCGTTCAACTAGAAACCACAAGGGTCCTAGTTCGATACCCGCCCTCGCCAACTCAGCATATGAGTAGGACAGGGATCTGTGCGGTAAAGTAAGGAGCTGATGGTAGGTGTGGCGCTCCACCTAAGATGCTAAAACAATCTCCTTGGTCTAGCGCTATTGAAAAGGGGATAGACTCCCTCGCTGACTGGCTGATACCGACTTTAGGCTGCCCAGTCGACTTTACTTTTTTTTTATAGATCCAAATAGTGTATTATAGTGTGCACGGGGAAGATAATTGCCATATTGGTCTTTAAAAAAGGATTTTAATAAATATTTGCTTTGATTTATTGAGTTCTAATTGTTTAGTTTAATTTTGTTTTAAATCAATTACCAAAAAAATGTAATTCTATTATTTAATGTCTGATTTAGCCAAATAGTTTAATTAGGAAAATTTTGAAATAAAAGTCGGAACTGAGTGAAAGAGCTATTGTTCAAACTGTTCTATTTTTCGAATATACCCCTCTGTTTCAAATAAGTTTAAAGTAACGTTAATAATAAATAGTTAATGATTCATATTGAAATCAATAAAAATAAATGTAACCTTTTTATATGCGTACTTATATTATTTCGTTGGTCTTTCTGATTAAATATATTTCCTTACATTAAAACTTAAATACTTACGCACTGAAAGCGCCTATTTTTGCTAGTATGATGAATAAACTTTAATCCAATAGCCATGGATCCATCACCTATTCCACAAGCTATGGAAAAATGATAGGGCAGACTGGGTTGTTATCATTGATAGGGTAAACGGCTATTGAAGGAAAACTTAATTCGAAACCAAAAAGGTATTATGACATTGGCTTCAACCTCTTAGAGCAACATTGATGACAAGTTGTACATCCTATTTCACTGGGGAGATCTATTGCATGGGCAACTGCTAGTCTTCCATACAAACTTTCACAGGCCTCAACTAAGATCCAGGTCTATGGGGTCTTGCGAAAATGACGGGTGCTATATTATACAATTATTTCAATGTGAATTACCCTAATCAAAATTAAAGGCAGTACAACTGAAAGGGGGTCATTGAGGTGTATCGGCAAATGTGTTGGATTGTGAAATCTTAGTGAGGTATCGTAAAATCAGTAAAGGCTGGCACACATGTAAAATACCAAGGGGGTTTATTTCCGAAAATAAATAGGGTAAATAGTTGAATACGTCAACTAAGGTAAAATAGGATTAGTTATATATTGCACTTAAACTGATCTGCCAGCTCCGAGAGTTGACCGCTAAAGAGTCCCCTGAGTAGTTCATCTAGTGGGAGTAGACTGTTGACTCCACAACACTTAGTAAGCAAGTGTTACATAATCTATGTGGCGGCATAGATTATTGGCCACAACCTGTAATTCTGCAGGGATGGTCCTTTTTCATATCACGGGCGGCCTTTCCATGGAATATTACAAGTGAATACCGAAAGTCCTGCACGTCACGTGATTTTGAATTAGCTAGTCAGTTCCAACGAGGATCCTAAGCAAGAAAGACATTCCTTGCTTTAGTTGTTGGACTCGCCTGCACGCGCGCTGTAGTTGGTAAGAAAAGAAACTTAGTTTGGAATAAAAGTCTTAAAGAATAACATGGCGTTGTTGATTGATGCATGTCTTGGCAAGAAGACTGACCAAGAAGAAGAAATGAATCAAAGACAAACAACCAACGAAATAGACAGAAACTAGACATCACACGAACGGCCAGACGAAGAGACAGAGAAAGTAAGTTATGCATAGCATCTCTCTGTCTACCTGTCTATCTCTCTTCCCTCTCTAATGAAGAAACTTCTATTTTGTATATACTCAACATGGGTATATGTGTATGAGTATGTAACACAAGTTGGAACTCCAGTGGTGCGATTAGGTTCACTTTCGGATTAATACCATTTGGAAATCTATGAACCCCTTCATACCCCTAACTATAGGTTAGATAGTACTAATACTGTTCGTCTATAGGGATAGCTTTGGCATTAAATAACCCACAAAGATTGATATGCCATTAAATCAAACCTTTAAATAAGTACAACTTAATAATTTTCAAGTGCAAAACGAGCTAGATATGTGCGTTTGTATGCGTGTGTGAAAGAATATAAACGTTGCGTATCAGCATGTGGTTATGTCGTATGCACACTCGCAAATGCACTTTTGTTTGAGCATTGTGGTTGCATTGGCTTCGATATTAACATTGCAAGGTGTCGCCGTCGGAGAGTCCCCTTGTTAGATGCCCTTGTCTCGGATAAGCCGATTGTGACAAAACAACCCCCACAAATCCGGACGTAATTTTACCCCTACGGCTATATCCCCGTTCGACTTCCATTCCATTGCTAGTTAATGAAATATGCCTATTTAGCACACTTCAAATGGTCCAGGAAGGCCCGGTAAATGCTCATTTGAAAAAGTGCTTCCCACTATTGGCTCAAGTAACTGAAAATCAGGGAGGCTAGTTTCATCTCTAATTCTGTGACTTTGTAAGATTTCATTCAGCTGGATCGTTGTCTTTCGTTGTCAATGCAGGAAACAGGAAAGCTGCTCGTGTACATGTAAAGGGAGATAGAACTTTTGAATAGTTCTGGGTGTGGGAGACAGTATAAATGGGATGAGGATGCTAAACAGAGATATCCCCTGCATACACGCTTTTATAGATCTGTAGACAGTCAATGTTACGTAGATAATCGGAGGGAGGGTAAAGTCTAGCTACTGGACATGCATGCCGAAAAGGTGGGTCCCCTTAAAATAAATTGTGATATTGTAAAAAAAAGTATCTGGTACCTCTAAAAGACTCGGCTTAATTCCTGAAATGAGGTAACCAAGCGAGTACATGGTACTATTAGTATTTTTTGTAATTTAACCATTGTAGTTTTTTTTTTACAATAACAAAATTATTCTAGTCAATTACTATTTCGATCAATCCATTACAATCTATGAGATTTCCATGTGTCACAGTTGAATGAGCTGTATATCTTTATTAAATTATAAATATGACTTGATTCCTCAAGTTAAAAGTTAAAGTTAATGGAAACAATTATATCGTGACATGCGTTAAAAAAAAATAATTAAAATAGTTTATTATAAATTATTCTAATTTATTATCTAGATATATAGATCAATTATTTATATGATATCTACATCTTATTATAATGGAGATTGTGGGTTTGTCTGTCTGTAACCGAAACTATATTACTATATAAGTCACAATTCCTTTCGTTATTTACATCATATTCCCCATGATTTTACTTTTATTTAAACCTCAATTATTAATAAAATTGTTTTACATTACTTACACTGTTGACCATATCTACATACTAATAACATGCAATTGTATTTTTATATACAACAAAATAGAGGTTTACAGTGTGAATGGGAAGGCTAATTTGCATATTGATCTTAAAAAATTGATTTTAATAAATATATGCTTAGTAATATTGATTTTTAATTGTTTGGTTTTATCTTATTGAATATGAGCAAAAATCCCTACAATAAATCTTAAAAGAAATCCCTTAACAAAAAGAAATAACTGTAATATTATTCTTTACTTCTTATTTTAACTAAACAATTTAATTAGGAAAATTTACAAATGAAAGACGGGAGTAACGGAAAATGATGGAAGAGTTAGTTTCAAAGTTGTTCTATTTTTCAATCATACCCCCTCTGTTCAAAATCTTTTTATCTACATTCTTATTCAGTTTCATTAAAATTTAAAATGATATTTTATTATAAAATTTAACTAAAATACTTGCACCCGGAGGGTGCATATATTTGCTAGTCTAGATAATAAATGTTATGCTTAAGTAATATGTACTTTTCTTCACAATAACTCCTTTTCACTAGCGCTATATCAGGGAGATTGTTTTTGCTGTGCCACTCCTTCTCTCAGCTCCCCACTTTACTGCATAGATCCAAGCTCTGCTGCTCATTCGCTAAGTTGGCAAGGGCAGGTATCGATACTAGAACATTGTTGTTCCGGGACGGAGGCTCTACCAACAGAGCTAAACCGACCCTTTGTGTTACTAACCTTCTAAATGTGAAGCATATTAGATAAGTATATCACTTAGTTTTTATTTTGGTTATTTCCTATAAGTCTAACATAAACAAACCACTCGTGACTGATAAATTATCTATTTATTTATTGATCTAATAGGAAAAAATAAGACGGTGTTAGTGTTAGGGTTAGGGTTGGGGTTAGGGTTAGTTTAATGGGAAAATAGATAAATAATTTATCAGTAAAGTGTGGTTCCTTTTTGTTTATGTTAGACTTATAGGAAATAACCTTTATTTTTTAAAACCTGCTCTCAGCCATTATCAAATGGGTCTTAGATTAATGAATAGCCATTGATATCCGCGTGCATTGACTTTCCTAATCACATTTCCATCGACAGCCAATGGTCTGAGTTTCTTCCGTCTTCTTTCTCCAAGTGCAGATGATTTGATATTTTACAGATTTTTAAGAGCTAGACAATAATATTTTATACAAACTAGCATGAATATGCCCCCTCCGTGTATAAGCATTTAAGTTTTAATTTAAGGAAATATATCAAATTAGAAAGACTAACAAAATTAGATAAGAACACATATAAAAACATTACAATTCTTTTAATTATAATTTCATCATATTTTAATTAGTTTCTATATAAATTCATTCATTAAGATTTATTTTAATACTTTGGAGGGTAAAACAATAATATTAGAGATCAATAACACGAAGTGCTTATTTATTAAACCCGGTGTTGTTAAAACCAGCATGCAACTTAACCACACCATATATTGTAAACCTTTATTTCATAATTATGTATAAGACACATTGCAGTATTTTAAACGCGCTAATAACAAGAAGTGTTTTGAAGCAAATCTAATTCATTTTCATAGAGATATCGTTAATAAATAAGATTTGTTCTATGTATTAATGATTTTGACTATAAATCATATATTCATTGATTAACTTACGCAGTTCCCATGGGCATTGTGACGTAACTTCGGTTACAGACAGACAGGCACCAAATATCCATTATAAGATGTATTACGAGGGTCATTCACAAAGTTCTAAGCCTGATGCAGATACTCGAGCCTCTGTTTTAGATATGTAACACACCTCTCAACATTGTCAGAGTCGGAGCTATACATGAATTAAGATTGAAATCTGAATTAGGTTTTCGATCTTCTATTTTTATAAGAAGTGTCTCTCTGCTTTCTGTGTGGAGTTTGGAACTTTTTGAACGACCCATGTATGGGGGTCCAGTAAGAGTTCTATTTACGTTTACCCATTTAATAGTGTAGTCCTCTTCTACTTTGGAAATTACCAGGAATATCTAAACGATTTTAAACCTGCAGAATGCATAAATATAAGCTTGATTTTCTTATTTTCTTCAATATATACTCTTTATTACCCCGATAATTTTGTAGCACGTCCCATTTCTTATTCTTTACGTTCCCTTTTCCGATTTTCCATTTCTTTCTTTCTTTCTTTCTTTCTTTCTTTCTTCAAACCTCTTCTTCCTATTAATTTCTTTTCTTTTCTCCTTTTCTTTCTTCCTATCATTGGACAACATTTATCTCCCCTCCCCCATTTCATAAGTGACTATTAAAACAGACCAAGTGATGCTTGGCCTAAAATGCCGTTACATGGACGGCTGCGTTCGGCCATTAACAGACCGGTCCGAAAATGCCCAATGGCCGTCTCATTCCATGTGCATTATCCTTCCTTAATCAAATACTTCCACAGTCAGCCAATGGCGCCAATTTCTCCCGCCTTCCTCCTCCAAGAACGCTCAATATGGATTAATATACAGTGAAATATTCGCGTTTATCTTCAAGCGATATTACAAGCCAGCTGGGGATGGGTCACTAGAAAAATGTAAAGTTTCGGTCTGGATGCCCCTCGACGAAGACGTGATCTTTTTTTCCCTTCTTTTTTGTTCATAGAAAATAATGAACTGTCGCTGTAGTTGTTCGTGTGGAAAAGATAGAGGAATTGGAGAGTAAACAAAAACGAGAGAAGATTGTTTCATAGTTTATATTTCAAGAAATCGGCTACATAATACATAAAATGAGGGTTCCGTTTATTTTATGGTAGGAATTTACGAGGAAATTGTTCTTTTTTACCATAATTAGATTATCATACTGTGGTGTATCCTCTATTCCTGCAAGATATTGTTATTATCATATTATTATTATTATTATTATTATTATGAGAGTTTTTCTCACCAGCGTTAACTTATGGTTTTTCACCGGAGTTTGAGTTACAACAAGTCTCCTCAGGTTTCCAGTATTCTCCTGAGTATTCAACTGATTTCTACAATGCAGTAGTCTGGATGGTTTCAATTCTTCCTTTGATTTCTAGTTCCTCAAGTTTTTTTCTAGCTTTTGGAGACCGTTACTAGTGCCCCAACTATTATTGGTATCACTTTCACCCTCATATTCCACAGTTTTTTTAATTGTCTTGCGAGATCTAGGTATTTGTCTATCATTTCGTTTTCTTTCATCTTCCCCCTGTGATCTGCTGGAACTGCAAAATCTACCAGTTGACAAGTTCTCTTTTTTGTTAATCAATACTAGGTCTGGTTTTCTGGCTGGATTAAACCGATCCGTCTTCATTCTCAAGAAGAGATTCTAGTTTATGCATATACCATTTTGTATCACTGTTAAGGTATTGGTCTTGGTTTCCACTGTTTTCCTTAAATATATTTTAAGTATGTGTTTAACCAACCCCCTTCCGTCACGTGCAGGATGTGACACCAGGTCAAGATTTTTCAACGGAGTATACCTTTGTTTGAATTGAGTATTATCCTTCTTCTAGACTGGTCGCCTTTCCAATGTTACGAAACACAGTAGGTATTTACTCAGACTGGTGACTACGGGTTGGGTGTGACACAAGGTCGCAAGTATGGGGCATAAAACAGGGATCGAACCCACAATTCAGTATTAATGTATCTTGGAGATTAGCTTGCTAACCATTACACTACGTTGGGACGCATTTACCATTTGGAAAGACATGCATCTACTTAATAAATAAAATAAAGAATATCTGAATAATGCCATAAAATGAAAAGGGAGAAGAAAAGACAAATGATAAGGCTGAAAGGGGGATCTTTAGAAAAAGTCTAATAAAGATTAAGTGACAGAAATAATCATTTTTAACAGATACGTATAGCAGTCTTTGGAGTAGATGAATGTACCGGCTGGTAGTGAGTGGGAAAGTTGTGCTTGCGCTACTATTTCCATATCTTCGGATATCAGCCTTAAAAATCGAAGTCCTAAATACTGAATTTTACCTAAGCTAGAACACGGAGATCACTTGATATCAGATCGAAGAATAGATCGATAAATCACGTAGCGTTCGTATATTTTACAATTGTATTTCATATTATTGATAGTTGGAAGGAAGATATTAGTCTTGCGGGATTCGTGGGCTTTGCTGACGGTGACAATCAGAAATCAAATTCATAGCATTTTAGTTCCACGAAACAACTATGTGTATGAAATTATCTTAGTTTTCACAAGTTGATGGATGTACATAGACTGATATTCATATATCAACAATGGTTGTCTCTCTCTCTCTCTCTCTCTCTCTATATATATATATATATATATATATATATATATATATATATGAGAGAGTAAGAGGTGTGTTGTTATGAGTCCAACGGGAGAAAATTAAATATAATAAAGAAGGAGGTCCGCAAAATGAATTTCGTGTTTCGAAACATTTTTTTAACAAATTTTACTTTAGCTATAAGTGTTCAGATCTTCTGGTATCTTCTCCAGTCTTCGTTTAACCAGAAAGAGGTTAATCGAAACCCGAAGAAGATACTAGAATATCCGAAACACGTGAAGTAAAATAAAAAAGTCTTTTGAAAAACAAAATTCATTTTGCGTACCTTCTTTTTCCTAAGGTATATATATATATATATATATATATATATATATATATATATATATATATATATATATATGCTGTAGATAGAAGGAAAGTGGTCAAGAAATGAACAACTCAAAACAAGTCACAGGGTGATACGTTTCGTCTGTGTTCACAGACGTCCTCAGTCATTTGTCTGACTGAGGACGTCTGTGAACACAGACGAAACGTATCACCCTGTGACTTGTTTTGAGTTGTTCATTTCTTGACCACTTTCCTTCTATCTACAGCATATCGTCGGATCCTAAAGCCATCCACACTTCCTTCATATATATATATATATATATATATATATATATATATATATATATACACACACACACATATATACACACATATATATATATACACACACACATATATATATATATATATATATATATGATATATAAATTAATATTTAAGATGATGATTTATATAGATATGAAATACTATTAGATAGACGTGAAAAGATAGAGAGAAATAAATAAGCTGTTGATAAACATAGCTATTTGGCTTGCTCGATAGATAAACGTAATTCGAAATAGACAGAAATCATCATCATCATGGCACACCAGCAGTGCGAATATCCATATCAATCTCTCGCAACCATCCCATCATTCATTGACCCCGGGAGGTCCTCTACACAGCATGCAGTATCCGAACAGAACTGGTCCATGTAGGTCTTTGCTGGACGGCCCGCACTAACATGTCCATGTGCTAGCTTCCACAGAAGGACGTCGCTTATGAGTTCATCCTTATTCTTCAGCAGTGGCTGGCATGTCTTGATCGTCTTACTCGGATGGTTTGTGTAACAGGGAGCAGATGAGTATTATCTGTGTTATTCGGACTATTGTTCCCATCTTCATTGTTATTTGTCCAACGTTTCCGGACTTCTTCAGGTATTTCTTGTCGGACTCGGGAACCTTCTCGGACTCGGAAACCTTCTTTTCGAACTCGGGAACGTTCTTGTCGTAATTGGGAGCCATCACAGAACTTTGAACCTAACCCTTTATTTAGTCCACGTGGGTATCCTGTTCTCATTCTGCTAACCATAGCTGGGGTAGAGAGTTGTGTCAATCATTTTTCTAACTGCCTCTACTCAGGATTGAACTCGGGATCCAGAGATAACTGTCATTTAGAACTGTCTTAACCTAACTACCTGAATCCCGAGTCTGAGAAGGTTCCCGAGTCTGACAAGAAATACCGGAAGAAGGCCGGAGGGTATATCGGCCGAAACTTTGTACAAATAACAATGAAGATGAGGACAATAGTCCGAATAACACAGATGATACTAATCTTCTAGCCTCATCTCAAACATTCAGAGAAATAGGGAGCAGATGGCCGTATAGCTGATTTCTTGTGGCTTCCACGATTTGTTCAAGATTGCACGCAGCATCTTTGTGCATCCTTGTGCAGCTCCCATCCAGTCTATTTTCCAGGTGCCTCACCAGGGTCCAAGGGGGACAACCATACAACAGCACCGTATATATTCATAATATGCCTAGACTATGTACGATCATCATTAGATCCCATAAGAGAAAAAAAACACCTGCGCAGGCCGAATCATTGCTGCATAGCCTAGAGAAAGCAGCACAGAACATCAGTCTATATGTGAACTCCGATAAAAAAAAGGTGACATCTCCACGTTCGATGGTAAGCCTCTGAAAACCAGCAGAACAATTTACGTACCTAAGTAGTAATATCTCATCAACAGAAAGCGAAATTAACGCACGCATAGGGTCCGCTATAAACAGACTGTCAGTTATATTGAAGTCAGACCTTGCCGACAAGACTGAGATAGATGGCAGATATTAATATATATATGTTGATCATTCAGATAGACAGATAGTGATAGGTAAATATAGATGTGAATGATATTTTATAACATAATAGATAGATATGAATATAATGAAAGCGATATTTATGATGATAATTCACAGGAATGCACTTACACGCACACAATTAAAAATTCTCTGATGCGTCTTATATATCTCTAAGAAATTAAGGTTTACATAATTTATAGCGTGGTTAATTTCCATACTGGATTTAACAAAACCGGGTTTGATAAATAATTATTTGGTGTTATTGATCTCTAATATTATTGTTTTATTCTTTAACGTATTAAAATCAATCTTCTGAACTATTATATATAGAAACCAATTAAAATATGATTTTTTTAAAGTATAACCTTTTTATATGCTTTTTTATTTAATTTCTTTTATATGCGTTATTCAATTTCTTTATTCAATATATTTTTATTACATTAAAACTTAAATACTTACGTCTGGAGGGTGCATATTCTTGCTAGTAAATATAAAGCTTACCTAAGCCAAAGGTATACGACACTCGGTGAAGTTTAAACTTACTAACAATGGTCTGCAAAACTAGCTCGCAAATCATTAACATATAAGACGAACTAATATATATATATATATATATATATATATATATATATATATATACTTTATATAATAGTAATAAAACAAAAATAATATTATTATAAATTTTAATATTTCTGAATGAAATGATTTAATATTTCTGAATGGAATCACCCACCTTATATCAAAATAGGGAGTGTTGACTTTTTTGTATATAGTTATTTACTAAGCTGAGCTTAGATGTGGCACAAGGCCAGAAGTATGAGCCACCCAGTGAGGATCGAACTCACTAACAATGGTCTGCTAAACTAGCTTGCTAACCATTACACCAAATGAGATGCCGAACTTTTTTGTATATAGTTATTTACTAAGCTTAGCTTAGATATGGCACAAGGCCAGAAGTGTGGGGCGCCCAGTGAGAATCGAACTCACTAACAATGATCTGCTAATCTAGCTTGCTAACCATTACACCAATTGAGGTGCCCAACTTTTTTGTATATAGTTATTTACTAAGCTTAGCTTAGATATGGCACAAAGCCAGAAGTGTGGGGCGCCCAGTGAGAATCGAACTCACTAACAATGGTCTGCTAATCTAGCTTGCTAACCATTACACCAATTGAGGTGCCCAACTTTTTGTATATAGTTATTTACTAAGCTTAGCTTAGATATGGCACAAGGCCAGAAGTATGGGGCTCCCAATGAGAATCGAACTCACTAACAATGGTTTGCGAAGCGAGCTTGCTAACCATTACACCACGTGAGGTGCCCTTTAAAAAACTAAGCTTGCTTAGATATAGCACAAGGCAGAAGTATGGGGCACCCAATGAGAATCGAACTCACTAACAATGGTCTGCTAATCTAGCTTGCTAACCATTACACCAATTGAGGTGCCCAACTTTTTTGTATATAAGGTGTGTGTTGAAAGCCCACTCATACTTATAGACTCGGCAAGAACCATATGATCTCTCTTGGCCAATTACTGGCAGTACACTGCTGCTGATATAATACTTAAACCAACAGTACTGGCCATAACTACTTTGAACCTTCGTGGACGACGGACATAGGATTAAATCACTGGACCTTTAACAATACGCAGCATAGTACTTATTCACTTACCAAAGGATTCCATAACTCAGGACTTACTTACTTTAAGTCCTTTTCAACTGGCCAAGGATGGCATTTAAAACATAACAAAAGTTACTAAAAATGGTCTGCAAAACTAGCTCGCAAATCATTAACATATAAGACGAACTAAAATGCATAAAATCTTCCGTACACAGATTTTGCCGAACTTCAACAGAGTAGTATTTTTCTTTTTTTTAAATTCTGATTATTTTAATAATAATAATAACGTAAATCCGTATACATTTTGATAAACAGACCGAAACACATGTGTAAGTTATATCGATTAAAAGTGATATCGATAAAATTCATTTTTATCCATCTATATTTCTTTTCTTTACTCATTTTTTCCTCTTATATATATATATATATATATATATATATATATATATATATATACTCACAACCAATCCTTATGCCATTCACCATACGTACATGAATCACTACATCTTCAAACCCAGTATATTAAGACTCATCTACCCCCAACACCTAACACCTACGGCATCATTATCAGAACCCCATTGCTACACACCCTATCTGAGAAAAAAGGGAAATCTCCTACTACCAACCTCTACTAACACCACACCATCAACTGACCACCCCTCCCCTTATTCACGACCTCCTAATTCACCAGTATGAAAATGTTCACCACAAAACAAGAACTCAATCCTACGTCCAGAAGAAGGTCTAACAGACCGAAACGTTACAACGTCGACATCACTACCTACAATAAACATCCATTTTCTACAACATCCCGTGTTTGTCTACCTTTCTCTGCACACACAACACACACCACACATATATATATATAATCTCGTAATCTCGATGTATCGCATAGTCAGCCGCTAAGTCACAATTGTTGATGATCTCGTTAACCATAACATGGACGTTTCGACAAATTCTGTGTTTGTATGGATGATCCTCACCAAAAACACTCATGTTATGGGTAAATAATTGTATTTCAAAATATTCTCCGGGTTTTGCTGTTGCAGCTGTTCTCCAAGCCTTGTAGATTGCTTTATTTTTTTTTTTTTTTGTCGTCTTATTGTCAAAAGAAGTAGAGGCTGACTTTCCAGTGTCCTTTTTCATCTCTCTCTCTCTCTCTCTCTCTCTCTCTCTCTCTCTCTCTCTTCAGACTCTCCTCTCCCACCCCCGTCTTTACACCCCCCACCCACATTTCAGCGCTTGACAAGTCACGTGTTGAGATAATTGGCGAACTGTCTTGCATGGATGACATCCATATCGGAGGTCAGTAGGCTGGAGACGTCGCGCTGAAAAAGATGGACAGTGATTCTGAGGACACATCTGTCGAAGCTCACGTAATTGTAAGATTGATAAGCATTTGACGGGGTGGTGGGTGGTGAGGGGATGACTGAGACAGAAATTTAGATGATTGCAGGGAGGGGGAGTGAGAGGGTGTATTCAATACACATGTATGTATGGGTGTATTTTTGTAGGCACATCATTACATATATTCCGCTTATCGCTTCTCTTTTTTTTTCTTTCTTTCTCTGTGTGTCTGTCTGTCTGTCTGTCTTTCTCTTTCACAAACACACTCTCCATCTCTCTCTCTCTATATATATATAAATACATATAAAGAGAGAGAGAGAGAGAGAGAGAGAGAGAGAGAGAGGAGAGAGAGAGAGAGAGAGCGAGGGAGGGAAAGATAGACAGAGACCTAGATAGAGAAACGGATTAATGTAATTTCTTTCTTTCTCTTTCCCCCTCTCTCCCACTCTCTACATATATATATATATATATATATATATATATATATATATATATATAAAGAGAGAGAGAGAGAGGTGTGAGCGAGAGACAGACAGACAGACGGAAACACAGAAAAAGAGAGAAAGAGACAAAGAGGTAGAGCGAGACAACAATTAATGTAATAGTTTTTGTAGAAAAGCACAGTAGGAATGAGCCAACTTCTTTTATGAAGATGTTTGTTTTGTCTTGGAGAAAAGCATCAATCCATCTGCTTTTCCTTGGGTTTAGGTGAATACTAGGACAGACTGGGTTCCCTAGCCTTAGTAGGGTAACCGGTATAAGAAAAGAGAAAAATCTAATTTCAGTTTCCTAACACGACAGGAGCAGGTGAAATAGGGTAGAGGACATGACTCCCTATTTCTATCAGTTTGCGAAAAATGTTTCAGAGAAGACACGATATATATATATATATATATATATATATGTGTGTGTGTGTGTGTGTGTGTGTGTGTGTGTGTGTGTGTGTGTGTGTGTGTGTGTGTGTGTGTGTGTGTGTGTGTGAATGGTATCAAGTGTTTCCGTGACAGCATTAAATCAACATTAAGAACTCAAACGTACTTATTTAAATTTTGCGTATAAACATATAATCAGTGTATGTCCAGTTTTTTTTTTACATTTACAGAGTACATTATCAGTAAATATATGAAAAGCTTATTTCATCAGAAATAAATTTATTTCAGCTACCTTTACCTCTTCCATATTTACATATATATATATATATATATATATGTGTGTGTGTGTGTGTGTGTGTGTGCGTGTGCGTTGTGTGTGTGCGTGCATGTGTGTAAAAAGTGATTGTTTAAGATGTGAGTGTGTAAATTTTCATATAGAGATGGGTCGATACTGAAGGTGTAAGAAAAGGGAATCGCCATACAGGGTTACATATACACAAGTATTTGATAATTTGCTTGAAGCATTGTTAAGTATATTATTATTTAAATATATTATTATTTATTTATATTAAGAAGAAGAAACATCATCTTCAGATACAGTTTTTGAAAACAGTCTCTGAAGATGAAGTTTCTTCGAAATTGATTAGACACTGGACATTATTTTATATATTTCTATACGCATTGTAATTGCCTTATTAATATAAATAAATAAATAAATATAATATATATATATATATATTATATATATATATATATATTATATATATATATATATATATATGAGCTTGTTAAGTTTTTATTTTTATTTTACTTATTGAAAGTATTATATTGTTCTGTATATAATTAATTGGATGTATATCTGACATTGTGCTCACTTAGAGATTTGAAATGGTCCTTGTATAAATCTATCGGTATACATCTGCATAGG
>CM042144.1:10490510-10520510 GCA_023376005.1 Doryteuthis pealeii
TTAAACTATTTGTAATATCTCTTAAGTAAACATATCAAAAGTTGTAATTATTAAATTATCATATTGATGTGATAGTTGATGTCACTTCCTCCATTCTTTTAATTAATGATGCTCTGGACTTATTATTTGGAATAGGAAGTAAAGAATAGAATTACAGTTATTTCTACTTGTTAATGGATTTCTTTTAAGATTTATCCCCGAGATTCTTGCTTATATTCAATAAGATAAAACCAAAAATTAGAAATCAATAATACTAAGCATATATTTATTAAAATCAAATTTTCAATAACAATATGCAAATTAGCCTTCCCGTTCACACTGTAAACCGCTATTTTGTTGTATATATAAATACAATTACATGTCATTAATATGTAGATATGGGCAACAGTCTTAATGATGTAAAACAATTTTATTAATAATTGAGGTTTAAATAAAAATAAAATCACGGAGAGTGTGATATAAATACCTAAGGAATTGTGACTTGTCTAGTAAAGTAATATAGTTTCGGTTACAGACAGACAAACCCACAATCTCAATTATAATAAGATTATTATTGACTAGTTTACGAAAAATCAGACGACGCCGGGAAACAACAAGCATAACGGTGTCATGTCGGCCAGTACTACTTGACGCATCCACAGCGAAGAATTGAGCATCAGCAATTAATTACCCTTTTGCCTATTGAAATACGATAAAGGAAAAGTTATTGGACCCTTGCATAGGCGAAACCAGCATGTCAACCCAACAGTTTCATCAATGAGATGATGAATTTAGAAAAAAAAAGATAGATAGATAGATAGATAGATAGATAGATAGAGAGAGAGAGAGAGAGAGAGAGAGAGAGAGAGGGGGGGGGACAAATATTCTCTTACTTTTACGCACTCTTTTTTTCTTATCCCTCTCCATACACACGCATATACTATCACCTGAATATATCACTAAACACACATAGTTTCCCTCACCGTTACTCATTCGCTTATACCTGTAATTGATGAGAGATATTTGATTATAATGTCTCTAATCTGACCAAAAGATAAACTGTGTTAGTAACCTGAGAATGTGAGTTGGAGTTTTGCGTGAATGAATTTGACAATGTGTGCATTCAATTGAAAAGACGTTGGTCATATTTTTTTTTTTTTGAACGTCTGTGTTTTCAGCTTGATGAAATCATGAGGAAATATGAGATGCCAGATTTTGAGGATTGCAAAGCCGGGGAATTGCAATAAAAACGATTTGAGATGAAAAATGGAAACACAGACAGAGAGATTGTGTGAGGAAGAAGAGGAAGCTGAAGAGATAAAAAAACAGGGTTGGAATATTGATGAAAAAAAAAAGAGAAAGGAAAAAAGAAGGGAAGTATGATAGATTAGAATAGGGAGATTGGTAAGAAAAAGAAAGGAAAAATGACAAAGAAAGAAGAACAATGATGAAGAAAAAGGAAGAAATGAAAAAGAGAGGAATGATGACGAAGGGGGAAAGAAAAAAAAGAAAAACGAGATGAATTTTGAAAAAAGAAAACGGAGAGATAAAAGAGAGAGAGAGAGAGAGAGAGAGAGAGAGAGAGAGAAGAGAGGAGAGAGAGAGGAAAGATGATGACGAAGAAAAAGAATAGAATGAAAACGATGATAAAAAAAACGGAAGGCGAAAAAAGAGATAAAATATGAATAATAATAAAAAGGAAAGGACAAAAAAAGAAAAAAACAATGAAATGAAAATGTCAGAGAAACGATGAATAGGAAATGAAAAAATGATAAAAAGAAAAAAAAAAAAGAACGAGGATGACGACAAATGGAGGGATAAATGATCTATTTAGCTGCGGTGACGACACTTATAAGAAATAAGAATTCGGTGGATGAGCAACGCCAGATAATCATGATTTACATTTTTGCATTTCATCTTTAACGATTTTAACGGTCTTATTTTTAAGCAGAGTTCCTGCCAGATGAAAACAGTCGTACAAATAAGGAACACAAGTATTAATATATAGATATGTGTAAAGCAGGAGGTGCGTGGTGTAATGGTTAGGTAATGGACTCATGGACGCGAGTTCAAATCCTGGACGAAGCTGTTTGCCTTTCACATAACTTTATATAACATATGCATCCAACTACTCTCCTCCAACTATAGCTAAATAGTTGAGAGGATTGGACTCTTTAACCTTGGTTAGGTAAAGAATCTAAGAGAAGGAAAACTCTGAATTCAAACCTGTTAAAACCCGCTTAAAAATTGACCTTGTGTCGCATCCTACTCGTGCTGCTGGGTTGGTAATGAAATATTTTATGTATTTGTTTAATACATTCAGACTGTGATAGCATATAAGCAGCTAATTAATTTAATCATTCCAGAATTATCAAAATCATCTTTTATGAAATTGTCCTAGATTTCCTTGTCAACAGCAAAAACTTTTGCTCTATATCTCATTATGATGGTGATTCAGTGTCTGTCTGTCAGTAACCATGACACTGCTTTCGTCACAATATTCTCAAGAATTGCGTAAGAATATCAGGTAGTATATAACTTATTGTCAGAATCATTATTACATAGAATAAATCTTATTCACTACGATGTCTCTATGAAAATCTGAATTAGATATGCCTCAAAACAGCCCATGTTATTAGTGCTGTGATATGTCGTATATCACTAGGAAATAAAGGTTTAAATCATATATGGTGTGGTTAATTTGCTGGTTTTAACAAAAACGGGTTTTATAAATAATTACTTTGATCTCTAATATTATTCTTTATTCTCCAATATATCAAAATTAACTCTATGAATTTGAATCTAGAGTTTTCCTTCTCCTAGACCAGTTGCCTAACCAAGGTTAAAGAGCCTAGTCTACCCTACTATTTATCCATAGCTGGAGGGAGAGTAGGATTCATACCTTTCCCAAGGGTATTAGCGCAATATGAAATGCAATTTTCCATGACTTTAACCATTACACCACGCGCTTCCATAATTCTTTTATAATATCTTTGTTGGTATATCTAATGTATTTTAATTTTAAAGCTTATTTCAGATATGTCTACGTATATCAATGCTTTTTTTTTGTTTAAATCTAGAGAACGATTCTCCATATATGAATATCTACAACTGCTAATTATTCATTGAAGCCATTTTCAAGCACCTATTTAGAAGAGATCACAACGCCTCTATTTCTTTTTGCATCATTTTTTAAAAGTCCCTCCGGAACGAGACACTGGATACTCGCCTTTCGGCCGGAACGTAGCAATCAGATTTAAAGAACTAATGTGTTTTTTGTGAGGTAGGAGGTTAAATTAATGAACTAGTGCGTTCTGTGCAGAAGCCGAACCTAATGTTGATAGAAGTTAATTGTGCTGGTGACAGAGGTTAGGACAGTCATATCTCCAGTGTTACTGGATGTAATTATGAAATACCTCGTGTGAATGATGCTGGTAGCGTTGACAACGAATGCAGGTGGTCGGGTTAAAGTCGAAACGACGTTTCTTTGAAAAATCCGTTGGGAGGTGAGCTCAGTGATGATTCGCTGGGCATATTTGTAGCTGCCCAGATGGTCACCTTGCGCTTCGTTATAGATTAATGACAATAATGGGGAACTGTCTTGTAGCTTGGTTAGCGTGATGGTGTCTTTAGTCATTAAGACGAAAGCGGGTGCATTTTCAGGGATCCCACAATGCAAAACTCTTAATAGAATTGGCTTAGTTGTCGCTTTCTTTCTCTCATTAAACGCACAGGCATAAAATAACCCAGATGGGTCGTCATGCCGTTAAAATCCATCCATCAATCACATAATACACACACACACACACACACACACACACACACACCACACATATATATTATATATATATATATATATATATATATATATATAAATATATATAATATATATAATGATAATCTAATTATTACAACGTTTGATAAGTTTACTTAAGAGCTATTGAAAAATAGTTCAATAAATAAAATGCATAATAATCTTGATTTAACTTTCTCTCACTCTTTTTTTCTTTCTTTTCTTCTTTTCATCTGTTCATGATTATGTTCATTCGAAACAGATTAGCGTTATCGCTTTCATGCGCTCACTATCTTTCTCCTACACTCTTTCTTTCTTTCTTTTTTTTCTGTATAGAATGTCATTTCTCTTCTCTTTCTTTATAAAAAAACGGAATGGTCCCTTATTTAGCTGAGGGGGCTAGACTCTTACGAAGTAAGAATTCGGTGGATAAGCAACATCAGTTAATCAGGATTTACATATCTGCATTTCATCTTGGACAATTTGGATGGTCTCATTTTTAACCAAAGGGTGTTGCAATATGATAACAGTATACAATTAAGGAACATGAATATATAAATTTACTTGCTATGTATGTGTATTTTTTTTATCTCATCATTAGAACAATTCTTTTTAATTCTTATTTTTAAAACATTTATCGAATTCCCTTTGTAAGATTTAGCAAAAACTAAACGACTTTATTTGCAAGAAATTTAAACGAATTACTATTGTAAAAATATATAAGAGCATTTTAAACAACTGAAACAAATTAATAACTTACGGGGGGATATTTCTTTTATTTATGTTGTACATTTCTTCTATTTGAATTGTTTCGTAAGGTCGAATTTAATAATATATTTGATAAAAGAGATTGCAGATACTTTTTGTCGATTTCATTATTTCAGAGCAGCCATTGCTGCTGAAATAAAACGATTTAACCGGTATCCAACCACGTGACCTGATATTGTTATCATCTCGTGGCGATTTCAAATTCTCGTATACTTTTAATTCCAACAGGCAAATATTTTATATATCAATCGAATTTAAAATTACATCGAAGACATATATGATATTTTCTCTTTTATTTTTCTTTAATATGTACACACACACACATATATATATATATATATATATATATGTATATATATATATGTGTGTGTTGTATGTGTATGTGTGTGTTGTGTGTATGAAATAATTGTGTTAAGCGGTGTTTGATAAAAATCATCATTGGGACGAATAAGGAAGATACAATTATTAATTTGACTTTTTCCATGCTTAATATAAGTTTTCGTTGAATTACAAAAACCTCGAGGGCCAGAAAGATTGTTTTCTAATTTACCAATAATGAAACCAGTGAATAAATATGTGAATAAATAAATGCGGCTTTTAATAGATTTCAAAATTCGATACAACACGAAACTGAAACGTTTACAGCTATTAAAATGGTATTTTTATTTTTTATTTTATTTTTCTCATCCAATTGACTTTCCACTGATACGATGCGGCCACAGGAAATATATCATGTGAAATTATTAGCATAAAAATAAGTGGATGTGAAGCGAAACTAAATCAAATAGGTTGGTTGGTTGGTTGGTTGGTTTTACAGCATGTCAACCTTGTTGGGGATATTTTATACCGAAGACGTTTGGTTCTAATCATTCTTGATGGGTTAAAAAAAAAAGTAAAGTCGTCGGGGCGGCCTCAAGTCGATATCAGCCAATCAGCGAGGGAGTCTATCCCCTTTTCAATAGCGCTAGACAAAGGAGATTGTTTTAGCATCTGAGGTGGAGCGCCACACCTACCATCAGCTCCTTACTTTACCGCACAGATCCCTGTGCTACTCATACGCTGAGTTGGCGGGGACCGGTATCGAACTAGGAACCTTGTGGTTTCTAGCCGAATGCTCTACCGACTGAGCTAACCCGGCCCCTAACTTTATTTAAAGCTCAATTATTTTAAACACATTTTTTTCAAACTCATTTTCTTCTATTTAACTCATAGATGGTACCTTTAACAGGTAATACCATACCGCATCAGGGTGGACGTAGGAGTAATGGTAATGAAGGGGTACTCCACATTCCCCAGAGCTCCAGAATTGGAGCTTCGCCATCAGATAGTTTAAAGTAATACCCAGGACACTACACCCCTCAGCCACAGCCTTCTAACACACATGATAGAAAGGGTTTGGGTTTGCCATGAGAACAATAGGTTGGGAAAATGATATAGGTGCTAGGGCTTGACGTGACCGGCCGATTGATCGGAGGGGGGGGGGGCTTCTCCGACAGCCAAGTAAGAGCCAAAGTGGAGAGTTGCATATTATGGACTGCTTAGCTACCACGATTTCATCCTTAAGCATCATGGGTCAACTTATCCCACTGCAGAGGTGCAGTCTGTCTATTCTACAGCTCCAGCCGACAGGGTGGATAGATTTTATTTAGGCAAGTTCTTGTATGTAGGGTTTCAATAAAGATTGTATATTGTTATCAGCGTATTTAGATATTTTGCTAGTGTGTCAATTTATTGCGTATATTACTACCGTGTTTCACCGATAAGAGACAGGTCTTATATAAATTTTATATTTGCTAGTGTGTCAATTTATTGCGTATATACTACCGTGTTTCACCGAAAATGAAGCTCTTATATAAATTTAGATATTTTGCTAGTGTCAATTATTGCGTATATTACTACCGTGTTTCACCGAAAATAAGACAGGTCTTATATAAATTTTAGATATTTTGCTAGTGTGTCAATTTATTGCGTATATTACTACCCGTGTTTCACCGAAAATAAGACAGGTCTTATATAAATTTAGATATTTTGCTAGTGTCAATTATTGCTATATTACTACCGTGTTTCACCGAAAATAAGACAGGTCTTATATAATTTTTAGATATACAATTAATATTACTACCGTGTTTCACCGAAAATAAGACAGGTCTTATATTTTTAGATATTTTGCTAGTGTGTCAATTTATTGCGTTATTACTACCGTGTTCACCAAAATAAGACAGGTCTTATATAAATTTTAGATATTTTGCTAGTGTGTCATTCATTGCGTATTTACTACCGTGTTTCACCGAAATAAGACAGGTCTTATATAAATTTTCACTCCGAAATATAACACAAAGTTTACATTCGGGGGATATCGAGTGTTTGCATTGCATGATGTGATTGTGATGAATGCTTATTTCTTTCGTCTGTCTGCCGCTCTCAATTAGATCTTATTTTAAGAGGAGAGCTTATAAGAAGCACGTGGTGTAATGGTTAACGTCATGGGAAATGGATTCGTCGCCCCAAGTTCAAATCCTGGACGTGGTAATTGCATTTCACTTAGCTCTAATACCCTTGGGAAAGGTATGAATCCTACTCTCCCTCCAGCTATGGGTAAATAGCAGAGCAGACTGGGTTCTTTAACCTTGGCTAGGTAACCATTTAAATTCATTTTCTTACCATTATTTATAAAATCATCCAAATTAATCTTAAAATGTTTTACAGTCTAGGAGAAGGAAAACTCTGAATTCAAACCTGTTGAACTCCGCTTAAGAAATTGACCTTGTGTCTCGTGCGGAGGGGTTGGTAAATGCATATAAGAAAATCACGCTAGGTCTTATATTGCAGGTAGATCTTATTTTCGGGGAAACTATTATTTGGTTTGTGTATTTAGCAAAATATATAAAAACGAACGGATTTAGTATTTACGATTTAAGTAATTACGGGTTAAGTATTTTTCTTGTTTTTTTTCTTCTTTAAGGTAGTTAATTATACGTATTTAGCATTCATCAGATGGGTTATTTAGGATTTCCTTTAAAACATTGTATTCGCTTTTTTTCCTTATATATATATATATATATATATATATATATATATATATATATATATATATATATATAATATATATACTTGCAACCTATTACACAGACCATCTGACAAAACATGCTGGACATTGTTCGGGATGCGAGGACGAATTCATAAGACATATATATATATATATATATATATATATATATATGTGTGTGTGTGCACCAACTCCTCCGAAGGATGTGACACAATGACAATTCCTTAATTTTAATTTTGACAGGTTTGAATTCAAAGTTTTCCTTCTCCAAGATTAATTACCTAGCCATGGTTAAAGGGCCCAGTCTGTCCAACAATTTACATGGATAGTTGGATACATACCTTTCCAAGAGTATTACTGCTATGTTAAATGCGAACTTGGTTCGACAAGTCCATTTCCTACGACTCTAATCATTATACCCCTCTCTCTCTCTTCTCTCTCTCTCTCTCTCTCTCTCTCTCTCTCTCTCTCTCTACATATATATTCTTCAGTGAGCCAATAGCTTAGGCAGGTGTAGAACATTTTAGTGGAGTGAAGTTTTGATAATGATGATGATTGTAAAACAATAAAAAATAAAATAAAGGTAATCAAATGTATATAAGTATAAGCATGGTATTGTAAGTTATCACATTAGCTCAAAGCTCTATAACTTTTTTAATAATCATAATGAAAAGATGAAAAGACGATAAGAAAGAAAAAATGAGAGAGAGAGAGAGAGAGAGAGAGAGAGAGAGAGGAGAGTTAAATCAAGATTATTACATTTTCGATGTATTGAAGTATTAAGCAATTATGATGAATATCCACCAAGTGTGAATATTCCATAATTTTCAGCGCTCGAACATTTATTAAATTATCAATTAAGCTCAGTTGGTAGAGCATCTATGTGGTAGAGTAGGGAGCTGATGGTAGGTGTGTCGCTCCATCTCAAAGTCAAAACCAATTTCCATGGTCTTGCATTAGGTAAAAGGGGATAGACTACCTCGTTGCCCGGCTGATACCGACAATAGGCCACTTCGTTTACTTTAATCTTACTTTATAGTAGAACAAAATATTGTGCGCACAGTGAGAATCGAACTCACTAGTAATGGTCAGTAAGACTTATTTGCTAACAGTTATACTACAATGTGGCGTCCAAACAGGCAGCTATGCGACAAACTCGAGGGGAATAATTCAGTTTCCATTCTCCACTCTTTCTCTGATGCAATAAAAATGACATTTTATTTACAGATTTTCACAAAGTAATTTCCCTACTACAGGAAGCTACTTTTCGGGGGTCAATTATTCAGAGTAGCCTTGCTTTCGCAAAGGACTTGACTCTAGAATTGTCGATCGTGCTTATTATCTAGGTGCCACCAGAGAGGTTTCTCATTCACTCGAGTCGGCTCTATTTAACGTTTGAGCCTACATCAGATACAATAAATTACTTAAATCACGAACTCATGAAGGACTAGCGTATCTCTCTCTTTCTAATACCAAGTGGTTATTATATCGCTTAAAGTGTTCTACTCGAGCAGCCGATTTATTTTAAGTAACGCTGTTTTTATTATATACACACAGAAAGTCTTTATGAAAGCTGGAGGTTTTAGGTTCAGGCTATGAGTAACTGACTTCGAAACGAAGTGTGTGGACCCGTTGTCTGTTTCGTCAATCGATCCCACGCTGAAAGCGGAAAATTAATGAGAGTGGGTTACAAGCGTGTGAGAGGCCGGGCCATTTTAAGACGTCTGCCAGTGTCAAGGGGAATGCATGAATCAGTCAGGCGATTGTCACTGTAAATAGAGGCGAAAAGAAATAGTTTTATTTCGGTTTGGAGCTATGTCGCCAAAAGATGGTGGACAGGTTTGAGGATAGGAAAAACCGGGAAAATAGAAAGAAAGAAAGGAACAAAAAAAAAAAGAAAGAGAAAAGACAGAAAGAATTTTGAAAGGTCACTCATATACAAAGTATTACGGAAAATAGTAGAATGAAAGTGTAAGAGATTTCACAGGAAAGAAAGAAAGAAAGAAAGAAAGAAAGAAAGAGTTAGATCAATTAAAGGAAAAATGAAAATAGAGAAAGGAAAGAAATAAATTTGAATGGTCACATATACAAATTGTTATGGAAAAAGAAAGAGTGAGAGACTGCACAAGAAAAAAGAAATAAAGAAAGATAAGATCCATTCAAGGAAAAATGAAATTAAAAAAAAGGATTTTGAATAATCACTCGTATACAAATTGTTATGGAAAATAGAAAGAAAATGTGAGAGAATGCACAAGAAAGACAGAAAGAGAGGCATAAAAAAAAAAGATAAGATCCATTTAAGGACAAATGAAAATAGAGAAAGGAAGAAAGAATTTTGAATGGTCACTCATACAAAATATTACGGAAAATAGTAGAAAGAAAGAGAGACTACACAAGAAAGAAAGACGAAAGAAAGAAAGAAAGAAAGATAAGATCCATTTAAGAAAAAAGAAAAATAGAGTAAAGAAAGAAAGTCTTTGAATGGTCACTCATATACAAATTGTTCGATTGTTAGACGAATTATTTCATAAAGGTTGCTTTTATCCGGAAAGCGTCGGTTATTTGTCCCTCGTGGATATTTATATTCCGGAATTCTATATGAATCTTGAAGAGAAGAAGAAGTTCACACGCAAAGGAATATTTTAGTTAAAGTCGATGCAAAGAAAGGAATGAAAACGGTACCGAAAATTCAGCAGAAGGTTAATAACAATGTTATTTGAGTTTCTGTCGCAAATGGACATTAAACGCTGAATCTTCAGATTCTTAGATAGATTTCATTTAATTCTACATGGTTATTCCTTTGTGTTTGTTCTCAAAACACGCAGTGTTACAATAGGTAATAGGTTTTTCAGTTGAAAATGGAAAATTCAAGATCTCGATTATTTTAATAACCTACAGAAAGGGACCGGGTTAGCTCAGTCTGTAGAGCGTTCGGCTAGAAACCACAAGGTTCCTAGTTCTATATCGGTCCGCGCCAACTCAGCGTATGAGTAGCACAGGGATCTGTGCGGTAAAGTAAGGAGCTGATGGTAGGTGTGGCGCTCCACCTCAGATGCCAAAAACAACCTCATTGGTCTAGCGCTATTGAAAAGGGGATAGACTCCCTCGATGATTGGCTGATACCGACTTTAGGCCGCCCCGACGACTTTACTTACTTTTACAGATACTAGGGGTCGGTTTAGTTCAGTAGGTAGAGAATTAGTCAAGGAATCGTAAGGTTCTAGCTTCAATAACGTTACACGCCAACTCGGCGCATTAATAGCATATTTTGGGTAATCTGATATGTGCGGTAGAGTCTCTGGGAGCTGACAGTATGTTACACGAGATCAATATTTTATGCGGGTACAGCAGTTTTGAATTTATTTTACTAGACTGGTTGCCTACCAAACCGCTAGATGAAAGACAAGTATCCCCATCAACAATAATTTTTATGCTACCCTGCCTCCTCTTGTAAATGGTCATCCATCTAAGTATGGAACAGGCTTAAGTGATCTAGCAGACACCGATGCTTTTAATGTGACTTGACTGGGGGTATATAGTTAGATTCATACATTTATCAAAAGTATTAGCGCTATGTAAAATTCAAAAAGCTTCGTCTAGGATTTGAACTCGGTTCAGTGTCCATTTCCTACGACGATAACCATTTCATCACTTCTTTATATATAAGACAAAACAATCCGTGAAATGCAATGGCTTCCCTTGTAGTTGCATTAGAGGATTATTATGATGACTAGCAACAAAAAACACCCTCAGGGCGTCGTAAAAATTTATTTTTGAAAGACATTGCCTGAGAGGGTAGGAGTTAAAAATTCAATGTCAGAGGGTTTGTATCATAAGTAAGACAAATCCTCATATTTATCAAAGGAGTAAAAAAAAAAGATAAAACAAATGAAATTAAAACTGAGCCCCGTCCCTCTCAAATAAAATGTTGCGTGCATGTAATAATCAAACAATTATTTTGAATATTTTCCACATCAATTTTACACAAAATCGTAGGTATTTATTTATTCATAAACTTTTTAGTTAACTCTCAAAAAAAAAAAGGACGAGAGTAAAAAAAACAATTTTAAAAATTGCTTATTCAAATTTTGGGTGTATATTGCATAAGAATATTTTGACGTAAGCTGTGACGTAGAGCTATGGCGTAGTTTTTGTTACAGATGGAAATACAGACAATCTCCATTATTAATAGATAGATGATTGTTCTCTGTGTTACGAAGTGACGGATTCTAATTTGGATTTTATAGATATTTTCGTTATATTGAGAGATAAGATCATTAAAAAATGGTTTTCAGCACCAATGAACATCATAACATTATCAGTCATTGGCAACTTATAGAAATTGTTTTATTCTCTAAGTCAGAGAATGTTATGTACATAGCTTTAATGAAAGAAATTTACGTGGGCTGGTTGGATGGTTTGATTTTACGGCATGTCAACCCTTTATAGTTTATCTTATGCCGAAAATGTTTTGTTTTATTTATTCTTGATGAGTATTCAAATTGTTTTAAAACTCAATTTCTTAAACACATTTTTAACTCATGTTTTGTGATTTAACCCATAGATTTTACCCTAACAGGTACTATCATTCCGGGTCATGGTGGGCCTGGGAGTAATGGTGATGAAGGAATACTTCACACTCCCCAAAGCTCCAAAATTGAAACTTCACCACTAGACGCAGTTTAATTCCATACCCAGGACACTAAGACACCTAGTCCCCGACTTCTAACACATATATGATGAAATGAATGGTGGATTTGCCATAATAGCAATAGAGTCGGGACAATCATCTAGGAGCTAGGGTTTGACGAGACCAACTGATTGATCGGAGGTGGCCTCTCCAACAGCCCGTCTAGCCTAAGTAAGAGGCAAAGTGGAGTTTTGCATGGCATGGACTGGTCATCCACCAGGATTCCATCGTTAAGCATCACGGGTCGCCATCCACGGCCATCAGGAGGCACCATTTGGGGATGTGCTACCAGTCGGTGTATTCTAAAGCCCCAATGCTGCCGGTGTAATTTATATATATATATATATATATATATATATATATATATATATATATATATATAATATACACCATATATATATATATATATATATATATATTATCATATATAATTACACATATATATATACATATATATATGTATCAGTGTATATATATGTATGTATGTTTGTATGTATATATGTATATATGTATATGTATGTATATATATGGATATATATGTATGTATGGGTGTGTGTATGTATATTTGTATATATATGTGTATATATACATAAGAGTAGTAGCCCCTAACTATTATTATTATTATAATTATTATCATTATTATTTTTATTATTATTATTATTATTTTCATTATTATTACTAGTAGTATCATTAGAATCATTATTATGGTAATTTTACAGAGCAAGATAGATATGTATATATATATATATATATATGTGTGTGTGTGAATGTTGATGATGTCTTATAGAAAAGCCCTGACCCTATATTTTAACGTAATGCAATATAACTTATGCCCTTATATCATATTTCAAACAATATATAGATGGATATTTATTTATATACACACATGTATGTGTGTATTTTTAAATATATGGATGGGTGAATAAAACATAACCACCTCGGATTTAGGCATACAGCATGTATGAGGCCCCTATATCAACCCTCCAAATAAAATGGAAATAATATTATTTTTTTATTTTTCATATATATAGCGTAATATATATATTTACCAACCCCTCCACACAGGCAGGATACGACACAAGGTCAATTTCTTAAGCGGAGTTCAACAGGTTTGAATTCAGAGTTTTCCTTCTCCTAGACTGCTTACCTAGCCATGGTTAAAGAACCCAGTCTGCCCTGCTATTTATCCATAGCTGGAGGGAGAGTAGGATTCATACCTTTCCCAAGGGTATTAGCGCTAAGTGAAATGCAATTTTAAAAAAATATAGCGTAATATAGAAATATATATGGGCAAAACTGTGTGTGTATATGTATGTATGCGTGTAAGTATGTCTTGGACTCAAAATATTCTTTTTAAAACCATTTTAAATATAAAAATTAAAAAAAGATAACGTTTTTCTTTCAATTATATTTTCAACAAATCTGTCGGATTCATTTCAATTTTTCGCACTTACACACACACACACACACACACATATATATATATATATAACAATCAGAAACTAAATGGATTCTAAAATTACAAGCACACGTGAAGGGATTGAACGCAGACATCGGAATTCTCCGTTATTATAAATATTTCACAGACGCTAAACAAAAGCCGTTAAACAGTAATAACATTCATTTGATAAAGGTTATCTAACGAACCTGAAAATTTATCACAAAAAATAATTTAAAAAAATAAGTGAATCCAATACTCCATAATATCGAGTTCATTCATTTATATATTTTTAATGCTTCGTAATAACGTCCAACTATTAAAAAAATATTTTATATATATATATATATATATATATATATATATATATATATATATATATATATATATATATATGCATCTGGTGATGGAGTAGTCAACATTCATCTAAATCTCCTGAAATAGTATATTTTGTTTTCAATTTAAATCTTATTTTTACTTATATATATATATATATATATATATATTAATATATATATATATATAAAACCAGTATAAAATCTTTTTTTGTAATAGATGGCTTAAGGATTAAAGATATTTAATTCTAGATCGGAGTTCAATTTTCTACACGTATGTATAAACACAAATAAATAAACATATCCCCATACGAGAAATAAAAAATGGATAACGAATTAAAAAAAAAATTCCTTGCATTAATATATCCAATCTAAAAAGCCTCCACACTGGAGGCGTGTCTTTTAATAATCTTTAAAAACCGCCACATGAAAGATGCCACCGTTTTACTCTGTTGAGGTAAACTGGGACAATTCTAGATTTAAATTATGGGCTCACCCAATTTAAAAAAATGAGGGGAAAACGTTTTTTTAAAATTCGACAAAAAAACATAAAAGAAACAAAGGAAAAAACATTGGCCTAGCTATTTATGAGGGATTAGAGTGTTATTATGCATTCGATAAATACATGAAGACGAGTTTACGCATGCGCAACGAGAACTGGCGTGTGAATAGACCGGAGATGAGCTTCGTGACCAAGTTTTCTAGTTAATGAAGGCTTCCTGGCCAAGCATTCATTTCCAATATGGTAACCCCCTAATTTTCGTCGTCGTCGTCGCTCACTCTTATTTCAAGACCAACTATTCTTTTATGTTGTTCGTGCAAACAGATTTGTAATCACCAAAAGGGAAACTCTTTTACGAGTGAAAAATCTGTTTATTATTATTTTTTTTTTTTTTGTCGTCCCATTGTTACCCGATTTTTTTATATGCCGCTATTGTTATTTCCAGCCCCCTAATTTCTTGCCGCTTTCTCTCTAACTCTTCTGTCTGTGTCTCTTTTTTTTTTCTCTCTCTCTCTCTCTCTCTCTCTCTCCCTCTCTCTCTCTCTCTCTCTCTCTCTCTGTCTCTGTCTGTCTGTCTGTCTGTCTCTCTCTCTCTCTCTCTCTCTCTCTCTCTCTCTCTCTCTCTCTCTCGTGCGCACACGCCTTTAATATCTGCCTTTTTTCCACAGTTCTTTCCCTTTAGTATTAAATTTTGGGACGGGGAGGAACCATTCAATTTATTTTTTATGTCGATAAAAGCAAGTTGTTATATTTTATTTTGTTATTTAGGGAAGAAAAAAACCCAGGATTTTTAAGAGACTAAAATGCTTCTCTTATTCATCACACACACAGATTTTTTTTTTTTAAATAGATGAAATTAATTGCATCCTTCATTCAGCGAATCAATCTTGTGCAAAATTCGTCTACACTGAACGTTTATTATACCCTGGATGGTTGTTTGGATTTTACGGCATGTCAACCCTTGTTGGGTTATTTTATGCCGAAGACATATTGTTTTATTCATTTTTGATGGGTATTTAATTTTTCTAAACACATTTTTGTCAAACTCATTTTTTTTATTTAACCCATAGAAGGGACCCTAACAGGTCAGAGTGGACCTGGGAGTAATGGTGATCAAGGATTACTCTACAATCCCCAGAATTGGAATTTCATGAGATAGAATTTAACAGCATTCCCAGGACTCCAAGACCCTCAGCCTCCACCTTCTAGCACGTTTATAAAAAATGGTTAAGGGGTTGCCATAAGGGCAATAGGGTTGGAACAATCATATAGATGCTAGGGCTTTAGGTGACCAACCGATTGATCGGTGGGGGCATCTCTGACTGCCCGTCTAGTCTAAGTAAGAGCCAAAGCGTAGTGTTGCATGTCATGTCATGGGCTGCTCAACCACTACGGCTCCACCCTTAAGCATCACGGCTCACAACTCACGACTCAAAATGATGGACTTTCCCGATTTTCGTCTGTTCTGATTCATGCGTTCCGTTTGAGATTTGGATCCGAGTCTACATGTTAAATCAAAGCATTCGTTTTCTTCCTCAATGTTCTGAGATGCTAGTGTTGGGTTTTTTAAAATCTCTTGATGACATTCTGTACCAGTTTCTGCTAGATCACCGAAGTTAAGCAGCGATGAGACTGAGAAAACTTGGCTCCGGACAAAATAGATTTATTATAGTCAAATGAAGGTTTGTTATTTTTTTCTTTTTTATCGAAAGCATATATATATATATATATATATATTAGAGAGAGAGAGAGAGAGAGAGAGTTAGAGAGAGAGAGAGAGAGAGAGAGGACGCGTAAAAGCATATGCATGTTGTAAAATAAGTTGTTTTTGTTTTTTGTTTTTTTCTTAAAAAGAAAAGTAAGGGTACCCTAGTAAGATTTAAAATCGAGATGATTTTTTCTTTTTTTCGCTCAATGCTCCTCAGAGAAAAATTTACATTGAAAGATGGTAATATAATTTAGTATTTTTTGTTGTTGTTGTAAACAACGGAATGGTCAAAAAACAATGAGAAAAAAGGGAAATTGTTTTTTTTTTTTGTTTTTTTTTTTCTCAATCATCTCGATTTTAAATCTTACTAGGGTACCCTTACTTTTCTTTTTAAGAAAAAAAAACAACTTATTTTACAACATGCATATGCTTTTATGCGTCCTTTATAAATTCTGTACTGCAAATAAACTTTTCATATATATATATATATATATATATATATATAGTTATCCACAGACACGCGTTTCGACTTATCAAGTCTCTTCAGTGTGGCTAGTCATTTGTAAGCAACCTACAACCGGGATTGAAATCCGATCGGTTCAGTGTCAGTCCGTCACCATAACCATCAGGCTGTCATCACCTACAGAAATGCGAAGGGGTTTTTAACTGTTTTATTACAAACGTCGCTTTGTATGTAAAGGCCGTCATAGAGTGCTCCATCCCTTATATTTAGGAGAGCGTTGCGTAGTGAGTGGTTATTTTGAAAGTATTCCGTATATATATATATATATATATATATGTGTTGTGTGTGTGTGTGTGTGTGTGTGTGTGTGTGTGTGTGTGTGTCTCTCTCTCTCTCTCTCTCTCTTCTCTCTCTCTCTCTCTCTCTCTCTCTCTCTCTCTCTCTCTCTCTGTGTGTGTGTGTGTGTGTGTGTAATAATTTCAAAATAACCACTCAATTTCACAGACATCCAACCGAAAAGATAGAATCGTAGCAACCCTACCGAATTATTATTCTACTTGACGATTAGTTCCCTCCTATAAATCAACGAATCATTTTTACGAGGGCGCCATTCGTCGTTTCGTGTCTTCATCACATTAACCCTAACGTACGCCTCTTAAATGCTATCTCAAATATCACGGGGGGCGGGGGTAAAAAAAAGTGTGGTGGGGAATCGAGAGAAAAAAATAACAATGTTTTACATCTCCTCTGTTTTTTTTTTGTTTTTTTTTCTACTTCATCAAATTATATTTTCTTTGCTCTGTTGGAGACATAAGCGACGTGAAAACTGTAATAAGGGGTTCAGGTCTCTTTCTTTCAACCCCTCAGATTTGTGTCTAAATATGAATACGTTTAACGGGACAAAAAAAAACGTACCGAATTAAATGTTACTCTCCAGACATTAATTCTTCCCATTCTGATCTCAGAATTATAGGAATATAAAGAAATCATAATAATAGGACAAAAGAACGAGCCAATGATAATTATGATAATTCAGGAAATATAATAATAATAATAATAATAATAATAATAATAATAATAATAATCCTGTATGAACACTTCTCATTAGCACTATTGCTAGAAATACCGGTAGTCATTATGTTACTAAAGTTGGCACGGTTGTAGATGATAAAGACCGTCCCAATGGATATTAGTTTCTTTTCGGATGCTTTCACATCTCTGTTTTGGGGATTATTGTTTTTTGTTCGATTGTTTTTTTTTTCTTGTTTTTTTTTTTGTTTGTTTTGTTAATGGCATATCAATCTTCGTGTGTTATTTAATTAGCAAAAGCTGTCATTGTAGAAGAAAGGTACTGGTACTATTTAACCCATAGCTGAAGTGGTATTAATGAACATACGATACTGTGAACATGTTTTTGATGAGGGGTATACAATTTAATGATGAGAATAATGATAATCTTATTATAATAGAGATTTGGTGTCTTTCTGTAACTGAAACTACGTCACTGCTTGCCTCAGAAATTGCGTAATTTTTTACCATGAGTATTTAATTCATAGTAAAAATCATTAATTAATACATAGAATAAATGTTATTTATTAACCATGTCTCTATGAAATTCTGTTAGATTTTCCCCAAAAAAGCCCACATCATTAGTGCGTTTAAAATCCTGCAATGTATCTTATATATCACTAAGAAATAAAGGTTTGCATAATATATGGTGTGGTTAATTTGCATACTGCTTTAACAAACCGGGTTTAATAAATAATTACTAGGTTCTCTGAATTTTTTGAGATACAGCTTGATGATTAGTATTATCTGCATTATTCGGACTATTGTCTTATCTTCATTGTTATCTTTACAACATTTCGGCCGATGTGCCCTCCGGCCTTCTTCAGGTATTTCTTGTCGGACTCGAGAACCATCTCGGCACGGAAACCATCTTTTCGAATTTAGGAACCTTCTTGTCGTAATCCGGAGCTATCGCAGAACTTTGAACCTAACCCTTTATTCAGTCCACGGGGTTATCCTGTTGTCATTCCGCTAACCATAGCTGGGGTAGAGGCGTTAAGCTGTGTTAATTATTATTCTATGTTACTGCTGCTCTTGGCCATGATTGAACCTGCAGTCCAGAGAAAACTATCACTTAGAACTGTCTTAACCTAACTTTTTTATCCACTAGGCCATGTGTTCAATTAGAACAGATATTATTGTTTACTCCTTTTGAGTTTTCACATCAGCATTAGCTGATGGTCTTTCACTGGAGTCTGAGTGACAGCAAGACTCCTCAGGTCTCCAGGACTCTTCTGAGTATTCTGGCAGATTGTAGCAGTGCAGTGTTCTGAATGCTTTCAATCCTTCCTCTGATTTCCAAACATTCCTGACCCTTTTCCAATCCTTTTGGGACTGTTCCAAGTGCACCAACTACAATTGGTATCACCTTCACTTTATATTCCATAACTTTTTTAATTCTCTGGCTAGGTCCAGATATTTGGCTTCTTTTTCATTTTCCTTTAGCTTCACCCTGTGATCTGCTGGCACTGCAAAATCCACCAGTTGATAAGTTCTTTCTTTTTTGTTTATCAACACTAGGTCTGGTCTTCTTGCTGGGATAAGGTGATCCGTTTTTATTTCAAAGTCCCAGAGAATTTTATGCGTTTCGTTCTCAAGAACAGATTCTGGTTTATGCATATATCATTTTGTTGTATGGTCAAAATTGAATTTTTTGCATAATTCCCAGTGGATCACCTTCCCAACCCAGTGGTGTCTATTTTTGTATTCTTGTTGTGCTAGTTTGCTACATTCATTATTATTATTATTATTATTATTATTATTATTATTATTATTATATTATTATTATTATTATTATTATTATTATTATCAATATTAATAATAATAATAATATCATAAAAATTCTGATGTTTCGATGGTTACGTTTCTTCCTCGGATTTCCAGTTCCTCCAGACTCTGTTCCAAACCTTTGGAGACCGTTCTAAAGACCCAGTTACAATTTGGTTCAACCTTTAACTGTGGAATAAAAAGGTAAATATCGTACCAATTGAAATTGGGCATTTGGAAAGGTTCACACAGGTGTGGAAATGAGTCTGGAGGAATTGGAAATCCGAGGAAGACGCGAGACCATCGAAACAACAGCATTGTTAAGATCAGCTAGAATATTCAGAAGTGTTCTGAAGACCTAAGAAGACTTGCTGTCACTCAACCTCCAGTGAACTACCAACTGAGGTGGGTGGGAAAAATCACATGGTGTTAAATGGTAATAATGAATAGAAGAAAGTAAAAAGCTGAAAAAATACCTGGACCTTGCCAGAGATCTGGAAAAGCTGTGGAACATGAAGATAACGGTATACTAATACTAATCATGATACCTGGGATGGTCTAAAAGAAAAAAGAAAGTGAGTGTGCTGGAGATCTGAGGGAAAATCAGGACGATCTAGACATCAGCATTTTTAAAATCAGCTTGGATACTTAGAAGAGTCCTGCTTTGAGATTTAACATTAAGATAAGTGTAATATTTTATATTCCTTCTTATTTAATTTCATTGGTCTTTCTAATTTAATATATTTTATTACATTAAAACTGAAATACTTACACCCGCCCAGGGGAGCGATTTACCTCAGTCTGTAGGAATCACAAGGAATAGGAATCACAAGGTTCTTGGTTCGATAACGACCCTCGCCAACTCAGCGTATGAGCAGCACGGGGATCTGTGCGGTAGAGTGAGAAGCTGATGGTAGGTGTGGCGCTCCACCTCAGATGCTAAAATAATCTCCTTTGTCTAGCGCTTGTGAAAAGGGGATAGACTCCCTCGCTGACTGGCTGATACCGACATTAGGCCGCCCCGACGACGACTTATTTTGATACCGATTCCATTGTTCTGTCCGGTCTAATCATAAGGTTTGAGACTTTATTTATCATTCAACTTTCTTATTTCCCCACATCGACTTATCAATAAAATCAAGAAGAGCAACAGGTTTCAAATCTGGGTGACGGGGGTGGGGGGATTGTGGCGGATACGGGGGTCGGCGGCTGGGTGTCTATTGAGCCGTCCACGTGATTAGCAAATTACAATTAGTGGGAATCCATCGTGTCTTTGCCGCGAGATTGACGCTGGTGGGATAAAGTAATGATTAGTCGCACAAATTGTATTAGCCTATCCATTGAAAGGCGATTGTGAATCTGGTAGCGGCTGGCTCGGTGGGTTTGAAGGGGCCGTTAAGCTGGCAATAAAGAAAACGTACGAGAGGATATTAGACGTGGACGCCTATGGATAGGGTAGGAAATTGATTGAATGAATTGGCGGCGATAATCTGTTGGCTTATCACGCACAATACCATTTACTCATTCAGTCTTTTGATCGTCCCCTGCTGGTTTGTCTTCTATTTAAACGTTCACTTATTCCACAAAATATATCTATCTTGATCTCCTCATTTCTACCTATCTATCTATCTATCTATCTATCTATCTATTTTGATCTCCTCATTTATATCTATCTATCTATCTATCTTGATCTCCTCATTTCTATCTATCTATCTATCTATCTATCTATCTATGATCTATTTCTATCTATCTATCTATCTATCAATCTATTTTGATCACCTCATTTATATCTATCTATCTATCTATCTATCTTGATCTCCTCATTTCTATCTATCTATCTATCTATCTATCTATCTATCTATCTATTTCTATCTATCTATCTATCTATCTATCTATCTATATCTTGATCTCCTCATTTCTATCTATCTATCTATCTATCTATCAATCAATCAATCTATCTATCTATCTATCTATCTATCTATCTTGATCTCCCCATTTCTATCTATCTATCAATCTATCTATCTATCTGTCTATCTATCTATCTATCTTGATCTATTTCTATCTATCTATCTATCTATCTATCTATCTATCTCCTCATTTCTATCTATCTATCTATCTATCTATATCTATCAATCTATCTATCTATCTATCTATCTATCTTGATCTCCTCATTTCTATCTATCTATCTATCTATCTATCAATCAATCATCAATCAATCTATCTATCTATCTATCTATCTATCTATCTATCTATCTTGATCTCCTCATTTCTATCTATCTATCTATCTATCTATCTATCCATCTTGATCTCCTCATTTCTATCTATCTATCTATCTATCTATCTTGATTTCCTCATGTCTACCTATCTATCTATCTATATATCTATCTATCTATTTAGATAACCTCATTTCTATCTATGTATCTATATTGATCTCCCCATTTCTATCTATCTATCTATCTATCTATCTATCCTCACTTCTATATATCTATCTAGATCTCCTTATTCTATCTATCTATCTAGATCTCATCATTTCTATATATATCTATCTGGGATCACCCCTATTTCTATCTATCTATCTATCTATCTATTTTGATATCCTCATTTCTATCGACCTATTGTTATCTCCGCATTTCTATCTATCTATTTATCTATCTTGATCTCCTCATTTCTATCTATCTATTCATCTATCTATCTATCTATTTAGATAACCTCATTTATATCTATCTATTTTTATCTCCGCATTTCTATCTATCTATCTATCTTGATCTCCCCATTTCTATCTATCTATCTATCTATCTATCTTGATCTCATTTATATCTATCTATCTATCTATCTATCTATCTATCCTCACTTCTATATATCTATCTAGATCTCCTTATTTCTATCTATCTATCTAGATCTCATCATTTCTATCTATATATCTATCTGGAATCACCCCTATTTCTATCTATCTATCTATCTATCTATTTTGATAACCTCATTTCTATCTATATATTGTTATCTCCGCATTTCTATCTATCTATCTATCTATCTATCTATCTATCTATCTATCTTGTTCTCCTCATTTCTATCTATCTATCTTGATCTCCCCATTTCTATCTATCTATCTGTATATCTATCTATCTATTTTGATAACCTCATTTCAATCTATCTATCTATCTTGATCTCCTAATTTCTATCTATCTAGATCTCATTTCTTTCTATCTCTCTATCTATCTCTCTATCTATCTAGATCTAATTTCTCTATATCTCTCTATCTATCTATCTTGATCTCATTTCTCTCTCTCTCTCTCTCTCTCTCTCTCTCTCTCTCTCTCTCTCTCTCTCTCTCTCTCTCTATCTTGATCTCCTCATTTCTATCTATCTATCTATCTATCTATCTGTATCTCCTCATTTCTTTCTCTCTATCTCTCTCTCTCTCTCTCTCTCTCTCTCTATATATATATATATATATATATATATATATATCTTCCTTGATTTCCTCCTATCTATCTATCTATCTATCTTGATCTCATTTATATCTATCGATCTTGATCTCCTCATTTCTATCAATCTATCTATATATCTTGATCTCCTCATTTCTATTCTATCTATATATCTTGATCTCATTTCTATCTATCTATCTATCTGATAACCACATTTCTATTTATGTCAGTTTGTCAATCTATCTATCTATCTATCTATCTATCTATCTATCTATCTATTTGTCTATCTTCATGCTCGCATTTCTATCTTTCTATCTATCTAGATCTTATCATATCTATCTATCTATCTATCTGTTTACAAGTATTGAATTTTCTATACTTGTATCAAACAAGCCCACATTTTAGTTTTGGTTACAGAGTTTCAGCTTTGTAGATTTTGGTAATAAATAGTGCGTAATAACATCCGTTTTCATTTTATAATATTCCACTTGAATAAGATCCTGTTAAGAAAAAAGATGTTTCATTAAAAATATTATTAGGGTGTACCTATTTTTGATCAATGTAGTCTCTCTCTCTCTCTCTCTCTCTCTCTCTCTCTCTCTCTCTCTCTCTCTCTCTCTCTCTCTCTCTCTGGAAGGCCGTCGAAGACAACGATGGCGTCACTCTATATCTTCAGTTGTGGACCCTCTGTTGGCTCGTTAGTCCAATTCTGGGCTTGCAGATGCGGTCACACACATTGCAAAGGAAATTCCCATCTACATTTGGTTGTTCATGATGACGAAGACGTCACCGCCCTGCAGTCCTGTTTTATCTCAATATTGAGCTGCTTAGCTCCTGTGCGGCAGGCGTCTCGTCAACCCTGTGTGTTGGAGGCACACTTCCATATAAGAGTATGGATAGGTATACAGCTTTATATACAGAGATCTTAGTATTGATGCTGAGATCTCTGTTCATGGACACTGTGAGATAGCCTACTAAAAGATGCTGAAACCATGCCAGTCCGAGGTTGCACTTCACTTGTAAGATCGTTTGTGTTGTTTGAGACAGATCCTATTTAATTGAACTCCTCTACATTTTTCAGTGGCTGATGGCTAATGAGGAGTCCATTACTCGGAGGTTGACACATGTTGAGAACTTCTGTTTTCTGAACATTATTGGCAAACCGGGGTCGAGAGTAGGCTTCAACTACAGCTTGGCAACCCAGTCGTCTCATCTTCTCCCTGTCACAGGACTAACGGCGGGACTGCCAAGATAGTGGACTGGGGATAAAGTTGAAACAGTTGTACGGTGTTCCACATGTCGCACGCGTTATTTGCCGGGTTTACTTGTCACGATTATTTTCAATAATTACAAATTTTATACGATATAGGCATTGTAATTGCCTTCAAACATATAAATAATAATATACTTTACTTAACAATGCTTCGGGCGATGCTGGTCATTTTGCATTCGAAACAATCTGCATAATGTTTGGGGTGTTCTAAGGTCCACGAATAATTTGGCTGCATACCAGAATTGGTTGGTTGGTTGTTTGGGAGGATTTTACGGCATGTTAACCTCTGTTGTGTTATTTTATGCCCAAGATGTTTTATTCTTGATAGATACTCATTTTTTCTTATAGATGCATTTTAAAACTCACTTTCTTCTATTCAACCCATAAAATCTGACCAATAAATGTGTCCCTAACATATCCCACTAATCTGGGACGGAATGGGATGGGATTAAGGGCAATCAAAGGAACTCCACTCTTCCCAGATCTTTTTCCATTTCTTTTTCATAATATGAATTTTTTTCTTTTATTTCATTTATCATGCATTTTTATTTTCTATAAAAATATTAATTCCCCTTTTATCTTTGGTTAGTTTAATTTCTTTATTTAATGGTATATCAATCTTCTTGGGTTATTTAATGTCAATGCTATCCTTTTAGAAGAACAGTAGTGATACTATTTAACCAACAGCTGGGAGGTAAGCGGGTACATACCTTTCCCAAGGATATTTCGAAACTGAACGTAATAGCTCGGTTAGAGTTCGAACTTGCTTACTAGGATGTCCCAGTCCAGCACGTTAACTACGGATACTCCCCTCCCTCATATATTTAAAAATGTTTCAATCTTAAACAGGTGAACTAAACCAATTTGAATATTTAGTCTTTTGTATTTTTTGTAATAAATTAAGAGGCTTTCTTTCTTTCTTTCTTTCTTTTTTTTCCTTCAGCTATGGTTTTTCCGTCTCTTTCTTAAGATTCTTTGAAGTTTACTGAATCCAGACTTCACTGTACTTTCGATCATTAAGAATCTCATTATATTTACAAAAATGGTTGCACACTGCAAAGATACTTTGATTTAACCGTCGTCTTCGTAGGAAGCAGTATTTAGAATTGCCGACATTTTCCAGGGTCAAATAACAAAGCGGCACCTAGAGATTCCGAGGAAACGCTGATTAAAACTAAAATCCATTGGTTTCACTTGGAACAAGAGATTGGCCATTCACCCCTACCCCACACACACACCGTGTAAATCTTTCCATTTCAAACCCTAGTATTGTCTCCTACCCTTATTCTATCTTTTCTTTCTATCACCTTGCGATTATCTGACCACCGCCGTTACCATTTTCAAAATGGCGGTGGTGGTGAGTTGTCTTGCTGCTGATCAAACCGTATCTACATGAGACTGTCTCGCTTAAAGAGCGCCAGGTAATTACAATGTTCAGTTTCCAGTTACAAACCTAATCACTTTCGAGAGAATCATCCGTGAATTACATCAACAATTCCATCGACCTCACTCCAATCTCTTTCTTTGTCTCTTTTTCGCTCGACAAAATTATCTTTTTCCTTTTCCCTCCATGATCGGACAATTTAGCCCCCGGACATTGGACGCGAACAAAGACACATAAAACCGGTCTAGAGAAAGTTGAAGATTGTCCTAGGTCTTTACTGGGAAAAAGGACTTTGAAATAGTCACCAAAGACGAAGACTTTCACTTGAAAGTTAATGTACTCTTGTGTATTTGTTGGCTTCTGGAAATCAACTCTTTAATTCAACGACCTTCCTTCATTACTTTTCCTGTTTATATCTGGATCATTTTTAGAAAAGTTCAGTTTATCTGTGCTGTTCGTTAACTTTCAATCCTATTTCCTCACTTTGTAATAAACGAGGTTTTCCATTGTCGGCTTCAGTACATCGTTTGTCACACTTCCTCATATTATACATTTACTTCTCATCTTTTATTTTCCTCCCTTGTTCTTTTATTAATTTATTCATTTGTTGTGTCTCATTGGGCATCGCTCTTTCTTTTCTGTGCTCTACCTTTAATAACCCTTTGCAAAGACCTTATACATTTTTAATATAACTAGCAAATAAATGCACCCTCCGGGTGCAAGTATTTTAGTTAAATTTTATAATAAAATATCATATTAAATTAGAAAGGCTAATGAAACTGAATAAGAATGTAGATAAAAAGATTTTGAACAGAGGGGGTATGATTGAAAAATAGAACAACTTTGAAACTAACTCTTCCATCATTTTCCGTTACTTCCGTCTTTCATTGGTAAATTTTCCTAATTAAACTGTTTAGTTAAAATAGGAAGTAAAGAATAATATACAGTTATTTCTTCTTGTTAAGGGATTTCTTTTAAGATTTATTGAAGAGATTTTTGCTCATATTCAATAAGATAAAACCAAACAATTAGAAATCAATAATACTAAGCATATATTTATTAAAATCGATTTTTTAAGATCAATATGCAAATTAGCCTTCCCGTTCACACTGTAAACCGCTATTTTATTGTATATATAAATACAATTGCATGTTTTTAGTATGTAGATATGGTCAACAGTGTAAGTAATGTAAAACAATTTTATTAATAATTGAGGTTTAAATAAAAATAAAATCATGGAGAATATGATGTAAATAACGAAAGGAATTGTGACTTGTATAGTAATATAGTTTCGGTTACAGACAGACAAACCCACAATCTCCATTATAATATAATATCTATATAAAGATCAACTTCTGTTAAATAATATCCGATAGTTCACAAAAATGCATTTATACATTTCTTTCTCATCTTTTATTTTCTTCTCTCTGTTTTTTTTAGATTAATTTTCTTATTTGTTATGCCTCCTTGGGCATCTCCTCGTTTTTAATCTCTAATATCAACCTTTTAAACAAACCTTTGCAAAGATCTTATATATTTTAGTATAATATCTATATACAAATTTCTCTGAATGTTTGAGATGAGGCTTGATGATTAGTATTACCTGCGTTATTCGGACTATTGTCCCCATCTTTATTGTTATTTGTACAACGTTTTGGTCGATATGCCCTCCGGCCTTCTTCGGGTATTTCTTGTCGGCTTCGAGAACCTTCTCGGACTCGGGAACCTTCTTGTCGTAATCGGGAACGTTCTTGTCGTAATCGGGAGCCATCACGGAACTTTGAACCTAACCCACTTATTTTCTGCATGTGTCGACCTTTCTTTATTCTATGACACAAAATAAATACCTGAAGAAGGCCGGAGGGCATATCGGCCGAAACGCTGTACAAATAACAATAAAGATGGGGACACTAGTCCGAATAACGCAGATAATACTAATCTATATACAGATAATACTATCTATATACAGATCAAATTCTGTTAAATAATTCATCCGACAGTTCCCAAAATGCATTTATGTATTTCCTTCTGATCTTTTATTTTCTTCTCTCGTTATTTTATTAATCTATTTATTTGTTATGTCTCCTCGGGAATCTTCCCTTTTTTTCCTATTCTCTAAAATCAACATTTAATACAAACGTTTGCAAAGACCATATACATTTTAATATAACTAGCAAGAATATTCGCTCTCCATGCGTAAGTATTAAAGATTTTAATGTAATGAAATATTTTGAATTAGAAAGATTAACGAAATTAAATAAGAACACATATAAAGATTACTCTTGTTTTAATTTTATTTAAATTGGTTTCTATATAAAAAACATTCAGAGGATTGATTTTATTACCTTGCAGAATAAAACAATAATATTAGAGATAAATAAGACACCAATTAATAATTTATTAAACCCGGTTTTGTTAAAATTAGTATACAAATTAACCAAACCATATATTATGTAAATCGTTATTTCTTAGTGATATATAAGACAAATTGTGGGTATCTCAGGTGGTGTAATGGTTAGCAAGCTAGATTCGCAGACCATTGTTAGTGAGTTCAGTTCTCACCGGGTGCTCTAAGTTTCTGTCCGTGTGACCTATCTAAGCTAAACTTAGTAAATAACGATATAAGACGCATTGCAGGATTTTAAACGCATTAATAACAAGGGCTGTTTTGAAGCAAATCTTACTCAGATTTTCATAGACACGTCGTTAATAATAAAATCTATTCTATGTATTAATGATTTTGACTATAAACTAAATACTCATTGATAAATTTACGCAATTCCTGACGGTATTGTGACGTAAGTAGTGACGAAGTTTCGGTTACAGAAATACAGACACCGAATATTCATTATAATAGGATATTTTCATAGAGATTAAATTCTGTTAAGTAATTAATCCGATAGCTCCCAAAATGCGCTCAAATTATTTTTATCGTTCTTTTTTTAAAGTAATACTCGATTTTTTTACACTGTCGCTGTTGTTGAGTTGATTGGACTGTTTTTTTTTTTAATAACTCGACTCGCTGAAATATACCCAATTGGTTGATAGACTTAGTTTTTGAAATACGTCTTTCCAGTTTGAAGAGGAATGTTAAAAATGTTTTACGGTTAATATTTTCTTTTTCACTTTTACTTTAATCCTTCTTTTATTTCTTTTTGTTTTTGATATTTTGTTCTACTTACTTCCTGTGAAGTAAAGTATAGAGGCCGGCTTAGCTCAGACAATAGCGCACCTGCCTAGTAATCACAAGCCTCCTGGTTCGATACCCGTCCCCAACAACTCAGCACATGAATAGCACAGATTGGGTAATCTGATCTGTGCAGTAAAGTGGGGAGCTGACTGTAGGTGCAGCACCCAATTTCGGCACAATCAATCTCCCTGGTCTAGCAGAAGCGAAAAGTGGATAGACTCCCTCGCTTTCCGGCTGATATCAACAATAGCCCACTCTGTCAACTTTACCTTACCTTAATTCCAGTGTCGTTTCATCCTTTTTTTTCGTTTTCCTTCACGATGTTACCTTTCTTCTCTTCATTGTTTTCTTCATATTTCTCTCTTCTTCTCTATTTTCTTTTTACATTCTGTTTAATTCCATATACTTCTCTTTTTTTTGTTTACCCTTCTTTCTTTCTTTCTTTCTTTCTTTCTTTCTTCTTCTCCTTTCTTTCTTTATTTCTTTCGTTCGTTTATTTATCTGAAATATGATCATACAGCTCTAATTAAACTCCATTGTTTGAACCTTAGACGACTTACTGTGGACACAAAGCCGATATAATTATCACCATTCGTCATATCATTTGATTTTCCTCTGTCTTTTACTTAAATCAATAAGTAAGTAAAGTTGCGGAGTGGCCTTTTGTCGGAAACAGCCGGACAGCGAAGGTGTCTATCCCATTTTCGCTAGCAATATACCAGGGAGATGTTTTTTGCTGCAGTGGAGCGCCACATCTACCCCCGGCTCCCCATTTTACTGCAATTCACATCTCATTCTATTTTTTTTCCTTTTATTCATAAATTATAAATTCGTGTAAATTAACCGTGTATTAACTCGTTTGTATTGTTTTTTATTTCCATATTTTCCCTTACTATTCACTTTTTTAATTGCTCAGCACTGACTACATCTATATATCCCTATATCAGCTTACTTTTATTGTATTTATTGACTAGAAGCGGCTACCTGGTTTCGCCTGGGTAGAGGTCTTTTTAAAGTTAGTCTCGTAGATCCATTATTACTAAATCGCGTGTTGGATCCTTGCTGGATGCCCCATAAAAATCACCACGTAAAAAGGACCTGGTGTTATTCCGATTGGTGGTAGTGAATATATATATATATATATATATATATATATATATATATATATATA
>CM042144.1:10525510-10543010 GCA_023376005.1 Doryteuthis pealeii
GTTTCGGTTTTTTAATAAACTTTCATCAAGATTTTAATATGGATGTCTTGAATGAATAGAAAACATAGAAATGAAGTCTCTTAATATGTATTGTTTTGTTGTTGTGAAACCTATGTACGTATTTTTGTTTTCGGACATACAATATCACAAAGGACAATGAAAATTATATATAACGGTAGTTTTCTTTTTGCAAAACTCCGATCGAAGGAGGAGGTATTATTGTTGATGACTAAGAGGTTTTAATTTTCTTGTAATTTTTTTTATTAGTGCTAATGCGGTTTATATTTCTGTGTATTACCTTTTTTAATATAATATACATCTTTTTTTATAATTATAATTATAATTATTGTGCATCTGGTTGCGATAAAAGTGTTTTATAAAATATAATATAGATGAAACTGTGTTAAAACGTTAATTAAAATAAATATATGCATCAATATCATTATAGTCCGTTGTTACAGCGAGAATCCAAACAGCTAACTGGTTGTACAGCCGTCAATAAAAGTTGAAAATACTCAAGGAATTGGGCTAAAGTCCCTTAATTCTCGATATAACGGACACAACTATGAAATACTTCTTGGAATCCCTCCCGACTTCATAATTATTAGCATCACTATTATCATAGTCCGTTGTTACAGCGAGAATCCAAACGGCTAACTGGTTGTATAACCACTACTAAAAGTTTAGTTGGTTGGTTGTATTTTACGGCTTTCTAACCATTGGGTTATTCTATGCCGAAAATGTTTTTGTTTTATTCTCGCTTGATAAGTACTCAATATTTTTTTAAAACTAATTTCTTTTTAATTGATTTTTCCTATTTGACCCATAACAGGTACTACTATTCCGTGTCAGTGGATCTGGGATTAATGGTTAACGTCATACCTAGGACACGAAGACCCTCAGTCACCGCCTGCTAGCACATATGATTAAAAGGGTCGGGCTTGCCATAAGAGCAATAGGGTTGGGACACTCATATAATTGCTAAGGTATAACGTGACCAGCCGATCGATCGGAGGTAGCCTCTTTGACCGCCTGTCTAGCCTAAGTAAGGCACAAAGTGGAGTGTTGCATGTCATGGACAGCTCAGTCACCAGGGTTCCGTTGTGAAGCATCGTGGGTCACCAGATATGGCTAACAGGTTGGGGGTAAGTTATACATATGCAGAGATGCAGTCGGTCTATTCTTATCTCGCAGCCGACAGGGTGGTAAAAAATAAATGTAATACTTTTTAGTATTATTGGCTAGTTAAGTAACTTTTAATCGTCCAAATTATCTATATAAATGACATAACTATGAAATATACCAGGGAGATGTTTTTTTTCTGCAGTGGAGCACCACATCTACCCCCGGCTCCCCATTTTACTGCAATTCACATCTCATTCTATTTTTTCCCCTTTTATTCATAAATTATAAATTCGTGTAAATTAACGGTGTATTAACTCGTTTGTATTGTTTTTTATTTCCATATTTTCCCTTACTATTCACTTTTTTAATTGCTCAGCACTGACTACATCTATATATCCCTATATCAGCTTACTTTTATTGTATAGAAGCGGCTACCTGGTTTCGCCTGGGTAGAGGTCTTTTTAAAGTTAGTCTCGTAGATCCATTATTACTAAATCGCGTGTTGGATCCTTGCATTCGGCTAGAAACCACAAGGTTCCTAGTTCGATACCGGTCCCCGCCAACTCAGCGTATGAATAGCCCAGGGATATGTGCGGTAAAGTGAGGAGCTGATGGTAGGTGTGGCGCTCCACATCAGATGCTAAAACAATCTCTTTGGTCTAGCGCTATTGAAAGGGGATAGACTCCCTCGCTGACTGGCTGATACCGACTTTAGGCCGCCCCGACGACTTTACTTTACTTACTATCATCATAGTTCGTAGTTACAACGAGAAACAAAACGGCTAACTGGCTGTACAGCCGCTACTAAAAGGTGCAAATATTCGAGGAATTGGGCCATCATAAAGTCTCTTTATATGTATTCTTTTGTTGTTGTTTTTTTTTAGGTTTCGGCATCCCCTTTTAAATTTAGGTTATTCTCTCCGTCATTTAACTTTGTTCATAAGGATTTCAGCCATCCGCTAACAGGATGTGGTCTGAAGAGGTAAAATATTTGCAATTAAATAATTGGTCTTGGGGTTTAGCAACAATAATGCTAATAGCAGGCAACCCATCATTAATCGAGTGACTTACTTATAACTTTAAATTGGAAACAGAAATTGACCATAATGTTGGTTGCTTATTGCCATGCAAAAAGACTGAGGCAAGGAATAGAAAAGAAAATTGCAGTTAGAGAATATGGTGGGTCTAAAAGAGATATGTCACGTAAAAAAGAAGAAAGGAGATGAATCATTTATGGACAATAGAAGAAACTATCTCTTATTTGGATAGTAGTCTCCATGGAGCAAATGCAACAAATATAAGTTGTGTCCTGAACCAATTAAAACGATCTTAAAAACAGCATGTACCGTTCCTTGGTATAACAATTTTAAAAAGAAGTTTAAATGAAAGAGAAAAATATATAAAAAGGAAAACGAAGCAAGAAAAGAGAAGTAAAATAGAAAATCAATAATCAAGAAGAAGAAGGAAAAAAAGAGAGAACAAATTTGAAAACTAAAAAGAAGAAGAAGAAGAAGAAGAAGAAGAAGAAGAAGAAGAAGAAGAAGAAGAAGAAGAAGAAGAAGAAGAATTTCAAGAGAAGAAGAAGAAGGAATTTAAAGAGAAGGAGATGGAAGTTCAGAAGAAGGAATTTCAGAAGAAGAAGAAGAAGAAGAAGAAGAAGAAGAAGAAGAAGAAGAAGAAGAAGAAATACTAATGATGATATTTAAGAGAAGATTCGTTGGTTGGTTGGATTTAACGGCCTTTCAACCCTTGTGGATTATTTTATGCCGAAGATGTTTTGTTTTATTCATTCTTGATGGGTACTCAGTTTTTTTAAACTCAAATTTTTAAACACATTTTTAAGAACTGTTTATTTTCAGCCTAATCCCATTGTCAATGTACATAATAGCAAATATCTTCATTAGTTCATCTAATCATCTTTTTTAATAATGAATGAGAATGTCAACGTGTCAGTGAGTCAGAATTTCTCCCCTAGATTCCGTAGCCTAACATATCTTACCATTTTGACATCAGCCTGACTTTGTGAGCAAAATAATAACTTTCTGAACCGATTCTGTGCCAGCAATCCTGACATTTTGGATTCTCAAATTTTAATTATTGCAATTGTTTTCGGCGATTTTTACGTGAATTTTGAATCGAATGAAACGTCACCGAAAATATTGTTCAAGTTTAATAAAATTTCATTTATGCTGAATGCATGAAGTGTCATTGTCAAGCCGATACCCAATTAAGAGATCTACGTGGGAGCTAGCTTAAAGGTTGCCCCCTCGGGCGGCTTTTAAGAGTTATATTCATTCTAATTGAATTAGTTTGCATTAGATACAACCGATTACAATAAGGGCATCATTGTTATATACCCACTTCTTTTACTGGGTATATATATATATATATATATATATATATATATATATATATTGAGAATCCGATTCTATTAAAATTATGAGGGCATCCGTGGTTATGTAAGATTCAAAGGTTATGACAAGGTCATAACTCGTTGGAACGCAAACAAACTCCGACAAAGGTTGAAGGACAAAACATTTTAAAGCACAAGAATTAACTGGGTACATAATACATACATACATAAGTAGTATAAAGTTACATGTAAAAGGGATAAACATAAAAGCACAGACATGAGACTAGGAATAGTCCATGCTGTATAAATCACTTACAGTGATAAGTCGGGCGTTGAGGTCCGAAGCCCCAACGAGAAGGGAATGACAATTGTCTAACCCATGCGGTCTCGTAGCGAGCAGCAGGCAAAGAGAGACAGAGAAGGTCAAATCCGCCGCTTAAATACACCAGGCCCCTAGCGGGAACCAGCGACACTATACGGGCAGACAGTTATACCCTCATATTTTGGAGAGACATCCATGGTTATATCGTCCACATATTTAAATATTTTATTTACTTGCTGGGAGTAGCTGGCTACTACCTTACTTTCTTCCCTTATGTTCTGTAATCTGTTGCTATCTTCATTTCTTCTAACTTTTGTTGACTGGCCTGGTTTCGCTAAATCTGCCATTAGTTCACTCAGAAGGCAAACATTTTGTGATCACATATTTTTAGTAAGTCAGAAACAGTACTCTCAACCACGCGAAGGACTGAAACTGGTACGTGCTTACGACGTCTCCGGTTTAACTGACCAAGTTAACAAACTTATTTCTCCCCATTTCTCAGCGGCAGGAAGTTGGGTCAATTTAATGTCACTGAACGTCAATTATCTTACCGCGTTTGAATTTGAATTTCAACAACTTTAAATTCAAAATGGAACATTCCGTTTTTGTTATAAAGAAAAAAAAAGGAAGAAAATGGACATGCTACACAGAAAAAATATAATAAGAAAGAAAGAAAGAGTATGGAAAGATAGAGAGATGGGATGCGCCTGCGGAAACAATAAGGCAATATCTTTCTATCAAACACAATGAGAAGATGAAAAGAAGGAAAGAAAGGGGGGAAAAAGAGAGAGAATTAAATCAAGATTATTATACTTTTTACGTATTGAAGTAGTTTTCAATAGCTCTTAATTTAACATATCAAACGTTGTAATAATTAAATTATCATACTGTGGTATATTCACAAATCCTGCCAATAGAACGTATTCTCTCATAGAGAATAGATTTTCAAATGAAGTTCAAGCGTATTTATTCTGCTGTGGAAGGAAGAGTTTGCATGTTTGCGTTGTTATTTGAAAATAATGCGAAAAAAATAGTTTTCTGGTCTTTAAAATGTTTAATTCAATAGAGACACTTAAATTGTCGATTTCTTTAAATCCTATTAACACGATTGATTGTAATTAAAATAGAAAATTAATTCTCACAATTATCGAGTTAGAAGATGATTAAATTTAAGATACAAATCGTAATTAAGTCTTTCAATAGCCTCGATTTGTAGCAGTTGTTTTTGGATTTTTCTGGAATTTCAAAAACTACTAAATTACTTACACGTGTATTTTTAACAAATTATCAAAAGTAATATTACTACAGGATAGCAAACACTTTTCAAGAAAAAGCAGAAAGTGTTTTGTAATGACAAATGATAACACCGATAGACTTTGGAAAGCTTTATTCTACTTAAAATAATTGCTACTCTTATTGAGAGTTTATATAGTCTAGTATTCACTAGAGAGTTCTCCAAAGGAGAGGTAATCATAAAATACTTATTACAGGCACCTCAAAGATACTCAATGAACAAATGACCTATTATATATTGGCCAACATATTCTAAAAAAGATGAGGAATGTAGCCAAGGAATGGATAGACTACAAAAAGCATGACATGATCTCGCACTCATAGATAGCAAGATATCAGAGCAAATCATAAACTTCATCACGAGAGCTACGGGAGATTATACAGTGAAACAAGCATCAGGATGATAAATCCTAGCAACGGTATAAAAATCATAAGGGGCATTGTAATAAGTTATTGAAAGTTACCTCTACTATTACATGATTACCTCCCATTTGGAGAACTCTCTAGTGAATACGAGACTATATAAGATCTCAATAAGTGTACCAATTATTCTGAATATAATAAAGCTTTCCAAGGTCTATCGGTGTTATCGTTTGTCATTACAGGCATCTTCCAACGAAACTTATCGCCACTACTACAAATATACAAATACTCAGTAAAAAGATAAACCATCTGATGTATTAGGATCATATCAAGATATTTGCCAAGCATGAACAAGAACTAGAAACCTGTATACAAATCATTAGAATCTTCTCCCGAGATAAAAGAATTCAATTTAGAATTGAAAACAAATGATCAAAAGTAAAATTACTAATTGGTAGCAAACACTCTTTTCATAAATGGTAGAATTTTTGTAATCTAGTTGATATTCTCTCATAAAGAATAGATTTTCGAATTAAGTTCTAGCGTATTTATTCTGTTTTTGGGAGGAATATTTCCAGATTTTATTTGAAAATAATACGAAAAACAATTTTCTTAAATGTTTCCACTGAAAGATAATGGTCTTTAGAATGTTTAATTCAATAGAGACACTTAAATTGTCGATTTCTTTAAATCCTATTTACACGATTGATTGTAATTAAAATATAATCTTAATTCTCACAATTATCGAGTTAGAAGATGATTAAATTTAAGATACAAATCGTGATTAAGTCTTTCAATAGCCTCGATTCGTATCAATTGTTTTTTGATTTTTCTACAATTTCACAAACTAAAGTACTTCAAAAAGAACAAACAATTTGTCCCCGGGGACGAAAACATGAAATTAAAACCAAGAAATACCCCAATTAGCTGAACCTTTTGTTTCATGTTTATCGTTTAATTTTTCTTCTCTTTATTTTGTTTGATTTTATTTTATTTTATTTTACTTATTTCTTTCTTTTTTTTCTAATGAGACAGACTGCTGGCAGACAATCACCAGAAACGCGTTTTGTTGCGACTCTTTTCGTCTTGGTTTTCTTTCGTTGGAATTTTCTCTTGAGCATCGAAACGATCGATTTTGATTGGCTGACGGGGGTTATCATTTGAAACCAAAGACAGACACACTTTCTTATCCAAAGGCCATTTTTAAAACGCAACGCACAAGCGCACTTACATGTACTGACACACAAGCACTATAACAAAGCAATGTATGTGTGTCCACATACATTGAGACTCACACTCATACATATTTTCATACAGAAGCAAACATAAAATTGGCTTACACGCATATCCTATTCATCCAACAAAGAAATCAAAGCTCTGATTAGCAAGTAGATATATGCACATACCTAAGTGGCTTGGTTGGTTGGTTTTTACGGCATGTCAAACCATTTGGGTCATTTTATGCCATATAACTTTAGTTTTATTCATTCTTGATAGGTACTGAATTTTAAAAACTTCTTTTTAAAAAACATTTGTTTAAAACTCGTTCTGTTCTATTAAACCTATAGATGGAATCTTAAAAGTACTACCCTTCCGAGTCAGAGTGGACCTTAGAGTAATAGTGATGAAGGGGTACGTCACATTCCAAACAGCTCCAGAATTGGGACTTCACAAATCAGATAGAGCTTACGATCATAGCCAGGACTCTCAGTCACCGCCATCTAGCAAATATATGATAAAAAGCGTTGGGGTTTGCTATAAGGGCAATAGCTTTGGGACAATCATATAGGTACTAGGGTTTGATGTGGTCATCCGATCGATCAGAAGGGTCGTCTACGACCGCTCATTTAACCTAATTAACGGTAAAAGTGAAGTGTTGCATGTCATGGACTGCTCAGCCATCAGGATTCCATTCGTGAGCATTAAGTGTTGCCACCACAGGTGACCCCATTGGGTAGTTCTTACAAGGTGCAGTCAGTGTATTCTAAAGCCAAAATCTAGAGTCTCTATAAAAAGAAGATTAAAAGTTATATAGATAGAGAGGCACATGTAGTATAGAAATCTATACATTCAATCAAATAGACAACAATACATCGAATAATAATGGGAAGATAGTTAATCCTATTAGTTAATTATTTCATAATAAGAGATAGATACATTAAATCTAAATATAAGAACCCTTTTTCAAACTCAACATATTTAGAGAAATTTCATATATTCACTTAAATTGTCACTCGTAAACATTTATTTTAGCTAAAATGTCAATTTCACTGATGCAAAAAATTCAACTGAAATCAATACATCATAATAACTTGCATGAAATCCTTTACACACACACACACAAACACACACACACACACACACGTATATATATATATATATATATATATATATATATATATATATATATATATATATATCACGCTAATAGCATGAATATCCATGACAATCTCTCGTCAACCGTTCCTATCATTCATTGTTCACGGAAGGTCTTCTGTGCAGCATCCAGTATCCACACAGAGCTGGTCAATGTAGTTCTTTGCTAGATGGCCCACACTGGCGTACCCATGTGCTGGTTTCCATCGGAGAACGTCCCTTATAAGTTCGCCCTTGCTTCTCCAGCAGTTTCCACCATCTCCTGTTCATCTCACTCGTATGGTTTGTGTGATAGAGGGCAACTAGCCGTACAACTGCTGTTTTTAGGGTGTGTAGCTCCAATCCAGCTGATTCTCTAGGCATTTTGTTTGGGTTCAAGGGGTGCAGCTATACAGTAGCACTGATACAACTACGGCTTGGAAGAATTGTCACTTTAACTTGTCAGTGAGATCGGATTAACATATACATATATATATGTATATCCTTATATATATATATATATATATATATATATATATATATATGTGTGTGTGTGTGTGTGTGTGTGTGTGTGTGTGTGTGTGTGTGTAGGCAGCATATTCACTTGTAGACATGTTTTATTAAAAAAATTACAGACAAGGATGTGGTGCATAGCTTCCTGGAATAGGTTTTTTGCATTTCCGTTTGTGTTAATACGCCCCCTGTAAATAGAACGTTAGATTGAACAATTTCGCTTTGGTAGAGCGAGCTGTCTAGAAGAAAAATTCTGAATTAATGCAGCTGTGCTCCGCTTAAAATTGACCTTAACTCGAATCCTTTCCGTCGTGGAGGGGTTGGGCAAACACACTCATACACTCATATATTTTTTTGTTTGTTTGAGGTTTGTTTGGCTGTTTGTTATTTGTTGTTTTTTGGGGGAGGGTGTCTCTTTCATATTTTTCAGAACTGATTTCTCTCTCTCTCTCTCTCTCTCTCTCTCTCTCTCTCTCTCTCTCTCTCTCTCTCTATCTATCTATCTATCTATCTCTCAGTTCCCCCTCTCTCTCTCTTAGTTCCCCCTCTCTCTATCTATCTCAATCTATCTCTACCTCTCTGTCTCTCTTTCTAGCTCTCTATTTCTCGCTCTCCCCCTCTCCCTCTTTCTCTCATTATCTCTCTCGCTACCCCCCTTTCTCTCACTTTCTCTCTTTCATATAGACATATTGGGGGCGTAAAAAAGTATTGGTCCAATCAATATTTGAATTACATTTTTCTTTAAATAATTATTAAATCTTGAGAGAAAGGGTTAAAAATATGATAAATTTTTCTTAAAGTGCACTGTATTGCACTATGATGTTGCAGAATAAGATGTCGGTTACATAGCTCTGGGCCATTCTCTCCTTATTAAATTTGTAACGCTAAAAGCGTTTTTAAACTGTAAAATATTTACAGCATGAAAATGCAGAGAAATATCACAATATATTTCAATTATAAGATAATCATAAAACAATGTATAAACTCTCGACTAAAAGTTTCACGGTCTCGATCCTCAGTTGAGCCAGTGTTCAACACATCTTTCATTATATATATAAAGAATGTAATTGATTAGGAAAAATCCGTCAAAATGTGAGGAAAAGTTATGGAAAAGTGAATAACGGACACAGACACACAAAAAAAATTGAATTATTATTTCGTATCTGTTGGTCTTTGAGACTTCTGATAAAGCCTTTGAAACCAACAGAGGCGAAATAGTAATTGAATTTAATTGTTTATGTTCCTTATTCTCTTTTCCACACACACACACACACACACACACACAGACATATATATATATATATATATATATATATATATATAAACCCTCTCTCCTCTCTCTCTCTCTCTATATATATATATATATATATATATATATATATATATATGAGGAAAATGGGATTGGAATGAATCCGACAGAATGAGTTAAAATAAGGAATGAAAGAACAAAACTCAGACAAAAATGTGTAGTATATTTCGCTGGAGGAATAAAGCAGAAGAAGATGAGGTCAAATCTCCAGCGAAATATACTACACATTTTTTTGACTTTTGTTCTTTCATTCCTAATTTTACCTCATATATATATATATATATAATATATATATATATATATATATATATATATATATATATATATATATATATATATATATATATATATATATATATATATATATATATATATATATATATATATATATATATATATATATATATATTTATGGAAGTAAGATGAGGAAATTAATCCGACAGTATATTTAGAAAATTTAGAAAAACAAACACAGGATGTTATATATAGTACGATGGATAAATTATCACCATTTCAAATCATCAATTTCGCGCATGTGTTTTGTTTATTTTCGATTTTGTCTACTGTAGACCAATCTATCCATATATTCCGTGCTTTTTATGTACCATCTTTTCGTACCACAAATGATTCTTCAGAAATGCAGCAGTGTCTGATTATCGTGTAAACTTGCAACTATTAACTGGGTTTAATTCATTTGATATCACACACACACACACACACACACACACACACACACACACACACACACACACACACACACAGTGTATAAACACTGGAAAAACAGCCTTGAGCCTTTTCTACACACACCAAGATGCCTTTGCGCGAATTCCAGTAAATTCAAATACGGCAATGCACGGTTTCATGCAAACACTTGAGAATTCCATGAAGCAATGGAAAAGCAAAAGAAAGAAAATAATCTTTTTGCCAAAGAATGTTCAAGGAAATTCGTTGCAATTCTTTTTCCTCGAGTCATTTACATAAAATTGTTTATTAACTCAATTAACTGTAATTCGGAATAAAAATAGAAAAAAAAAAGTAAAATGAAACGAAGGTTAAAAACAACACTAGCGCCATCTCGATTTCATCAGTGCCACAAGCGCGACTTTCATCAGCACTACCGCCACCACCACCATCATCATCATCATCATCATCATCATCATCATAAATTATAGTTTTATTGATATATCTGTTAATAATAGTGTAAAGAAGATATAAAGTTTAATTCCTAGAGGATAACAGAACCAAAATACAATTAAAGATAATACCAGTAATCATGGTCACGCATTTATTGTTGTTACTACAACAGATTTGATTATTATAAATTGTGACGATGATGGTGATATCGATTATAATCTTATTATAATGGAGATTGTGTGTTTTTCTGTCTGTAACCGAAACTATATTACTATACAAGTCACAATTCCCTTTAGTTATTAACATCACATTCTCCATGACTTTATTTCTATTTAAACCTTAATTATTAATAAAATTGTTTTTCATCATTAAGACTGTTGACCATATCTACATACTAACAATATGCAATTGTATTTATATATACAACAAAATAGCGGTTTACAGTGTGAATGGGAAGGCTAATTTGCATATTGATATTAAAAATTTGATTTTAATAAATATATGCTTAGTATTATTGATTTCGAATTATTTGGTTTTACCTTATTGAATATGAGCAAAAATCTCGGGGATAAATCTTAAAAGAAATCCATTAGCAAGAAGAAATAACTACAATTTTATTCTTTATTTCCTAATTTAACTATATAACTGGTAAAATTTACCAATGAAAGAAGGGAGTAATGGAAAATGATGGAAGAGTTAGTTTCAAAGTTGTTCTATTTTTCAATCATACCCCCTCTGTTACTAATCTTTTTATCTGCATTCTTATTCAGTTTCATTTGCCTTTCTAATTTAATATATATTATTATATTAAAACTTAAATACTTGCACCCGGAGGGTGCATATATTTGCTAGTAGTAATAATGGAATACCAATTTTTAAAAGTTACATAATGGTTACAGTCTACAGTATATTTATTATAAGCTGGTGGTTCACGGGAGGCTGAGAGACAGCAAGTCTCCTGAGAATTCCAGGACTATTCTGAGTATTCTTGCTGATCTTAACAATGCTTTTGTAGGACAGTTTCGATTCTTACCCGGATTTCCAATTTCCTCCAAACTGTTTTCCAAACATTGGTCCGGGAGCCTCAATTACAATTGGGACGACCCTTACATTCATGTTTCACTGTTTGTTTAGGTGCAAGTATTTTTCTATCTTTTCGTTTTCTTTCACCATCATTCTGTGATCCAGCAGGACGGCAAAATTCACGAGATGACAAGTTTTCGTCTCGTTGTTAACACTAGGTCTTGTCTCCTAGCCGCGATTAGGTATTCCATCTGTATCGCAAAGTACCAAATCATTTTCTGACTGGCGTCTGGGTGACAGCAAGTCTTCTCAGATCTCCAGGAATATACTTAGTATTCTGGCCGATTTTAACAATGTTGTTGTCTGTATGGTATCAATTCTTGTATTGCTTGGTTATGTCACGGTATCTTTTTGAATCTCCATTCTTTCACCAATATCTTTTGATTTATTTCTTCCAGTTGTATTGTCAGTCTTATTTGCAGTTGTCTTTTTCTGTCTTCCATTGTGCCCGCGTGTATTTTCCATTCTTTCGGTTGTTGCCGTAGTTTCTTTATTTGTCCTTCAAGCCTCTTCTCCCTTTTTGTGTATCTGTTCGGGTTTCCGTAGAGTCATGCCAATTTTATCACTGACTAATTTTACTCTTGCATAGATTAGGTCGTTTAGTTCGGCGATACTGTCTCTCAGGATACTATCTAATATTTTATTTATATTTTTGTTCTCTACCTTGATTTCCTCCCATGTTTGATTCCTTAGGTGTGATAATCTAACCTTTGCGGCCATGATTTTATTAGGAACTGTTCATTGTTTCTTTCATCTTGTGTTAACATTGTTGTTTTGAAGCTGGATTCCGAGGTGTGTTTTTTTTCTCTCAGTATTTTGTGTTTCATCTCGTATTGGGGACTCTTCTTGAGCATATATTTCTCACCTTAACTGTCCACATATTTCCGTTATCCTGAGATCAGAAAACCAACCTTTCTTTGCATCATCCTAGCTTGGTCTGTCAGCTTTTGTTTGGTATTGAAATTAGCAGCTTATTTCCAAATTTTTATAATCTTTTTTCCTAACCCCTTTGTGTTACATTTATGGGTTACATTTATGTATTTTCTATAGGTGTCTCTGAGATACATAGCTGTTTTTGTTTTTGTTTGTGTAACTGAAGTTAGATCATTCATCATTCCCAGTTTATCTACTGGGCCTCTATATTAAATATAGGGAGTGCATCTGAGTCCCACATTTATTGATTCTCATATTAGTCATAAATTTTAACTGTATATTGGGACCATAACACCCTGGTATTCTTACAATGAGGAACTCACTACGGGTCACGAAAAAAGTCCCTACCTCTTTAAAATTAAAGTTCTATCTTAGTTTACGTTTCCCTTTTTAATCCCTCAGTCTTTGTGGGTTAATATTATATCCTTATTTGTACTGTTAATTTTCCTTATATTGGGTTTTATTATTATTAGTTGTATTATTTAAATTACTGTTATGTACACAACGTTTCGGCCGATGTACCTCCAGCCTTCTTCATGTGTTTCTTGTCGAACTCGGAACCTTCTCATCGAACTCGGGATCCTTCATGGATCCTCAAACAGAACCCATTATTCAATCCATCGGAGTAGACTGTTCTCATTCAGCTTACTATGACCGGGTACAAGTGTTAAACATTATATATTCAATAGAATTGAACCTGCAACCTACAGATGATTATCACTTAGAAATGTACTAAGACAACACCTATATCCGTTGCGCCATGTTTCCAACTGGCAACCCAGAGTTAATTTTTTGAACTTATAAACCTACTGAACTTTTTCCAGGAATATTTACCTTTTTTATCTTGACTCATATTGCAATCTTTTATAATCTAATCTTTTCTTTTTAATTATTGCTTTCCATGCTGTATTATCTCTATATTTGGTTTACTTAAGAGCTTACAATCGCCTAGTATATTTTTGAGAGTTATTTTCTTCCCTATCTATTATCTCAACATGAGAGCCAGAAAGAGGGAGAGAAAACTGAAGCCACAGAAAGCATCACAATTTCTGTGTATCCAGTGCACCAAAGACTGTCATTGAAGGATAGGCCGGCGCAGATGCAGATAATTTTTATTTATCTATTTTAATTCCTTTATTTTTATTTCTTATTTTTTTTACACTACACCATCGTCCTTAGTGGACGGAAAGGTGCCAAAAATTATCTCAACTTCATTCAATACGGGCAGATGGTTTTTCTTTTCGTTCAAATATATCGTCAGCCATACCCAACTTTTCTATTTCCACTCGCACCACTACTCCTCGGCTTCCTCTAGTCTTATTTTAGTGGACGGCATGTTTCACCTGTGTATACTTTGCCACCGCTGCATAGGATGAAATATACACAATTGTTGCTCATGTAATAATCTGTTGGGAGCCTGACTCAGAATAAATGTTTACAAAGAGTTGAGCCACTTCTGAATGTTGTTCTGATGTCTTATGTATTATCTATATTTTTAATATTTTCAGCCTAGCCTTTGGCATAGTGCATGCAGACTGTGGTAGGTTTTCAGGTATTGTCCTGTCCTGTCATCCAGATTAATCGTAGCTGATGTTATGCTCTTGTTTCGATGAAGGGTATTTCTTATATCTCTTATCAAAAATTCAGACGAATTATTATTATTATTATTATTATTATTATTATTATTATTATTATTATTATCATTATTATTGGTTTTTCACACCAGCGTTAGCTGATGGTCTTTGACTGGAGTCTGGGGGACAACAAGTCCCCTCAGATTTCCAGGACTCTTCTGAGTATTCTAGTCAATTGCAGCAATGCTGTTGTCTGGGTGGTCTAAATTATTCCTTTGATTTCCAGTTCCTCCAGTCTTTTTTCCAAGCTTTTTGGGACCGTTCCAAGTGTACCAACTACAATTGGTATCACTTTTACCTTCATATTTCACAGCTTTTCTAATTCTCTGGCAAGGTCCAGGTATTTGTATGTCTTTTCATTTTCCTTCATCTTCACCATGTGATCTGCTGGAACTGCAAAGTTTACCAGTTGACAAGTTCTCTTTTCTTTTTGTTAATCAATACTAGGTCTGGTCTCCTGGCTGGGATAAGGTGATCCGTCTTTATCTTGAAGTCAATGAGAATTTTATGCGTTTCATTCTCAATAACAGATTCTGGTTTATGCATATATTATTTATATTCGCATCTTTCGAGTTTTTTCACGCCAACGTTATTTGGTGGTCTGTCACTGATTTGAATAACAACAAATCTCCTCAGGCTTCCAGGAGTCTTCTAAGTATTCTAGTCGATTTCAACAATGCTGTTGTCTGGATGGTCTCATCTTCATCTAGTCTGTTTTGTATACTTTTGCGGACCGTTCCAAGTGCACAAACTACAATTGGTATCACTTTCATAGGATTTATAATTTAATTCTCAAAAGTCGTTTAAAAAATTATCAAATTTGTATTACATTACAATTGATTGCTGCTGCTGCTGCTGCTCTTGTTGTTGTTGATTTTTAGTTTTGTTTGTTTTCTTCTCTTCTTCTTCTTCTTCTTCTTCTTCTTCTTCTTCTTCTTCTTCTTCTTCTTCTTCTTCCTTGACATCTGTCCTCATGAAAGATAGACTTCTCATTCGTGCCCAATTGTTGTGCTCTTGAGGGCAGATTACATTATATTCCATTATAATGAAATATAATATATGAAATATAATAATGAAATATATATAATGAAATATATATAATGAATATATAGCTTGAAATCTGAAATAAAAGGTACATCGTCTACGATACCTACCGTGATAGCGAGCTGGATAGGTATATATATATATATATATATATAAATGGGTAGATATGAACATACTATGTAAATAAATTGGATAGAATAAACGGAATTTAATTGATATGTCAATATATAGGAATACACTGAGATAGATCGATAGATAGATAGATATATTCGAACAAATTTGAGATTCATATATTGATAAGTAATGTTTCCTCTTCTTACTTAGATGTCAGGGAGAATGTTCTAAAATATTCAAAACTTATTTCTTATATACTTGCGTACGGCTTGCTTTTCGTCGTTTCTTATTTTTTGTTTTTGTTCATTGTTCTTTCTTTTTAACTGGGAAGGTTGTTACTTATTTTTGTGGGAGTCCGCCAGAATTGAGTGAAAGGCAAACCGTCCAAATGAAAATTAATGAAGTTATTAACGGCTATTTGCACGACAGAACCCAACCAGCGAGAATAGATGGCTTAAAACTTAAAACATCCATCACGATGGATTGTCAATTAGAAACAATTATCTATTCTTCCTAATTAGAGATTATTTGGACAATAAAATGTAAAGCACGCACATAATTATCGAAAGCAAAAATTAACTGAGTTTATTTAGCCATTATATATATATATATATATATATATATATATATATATATATATAGAGAGAGAGAGAGAGAGACAGACAGACAGACAGACAGACAGACAGACAGATTGAGAGATATAAGCATATGTATGTGTATAGAAATATTCATACAAATATATATCAGCATTTTATGCAGATATTTCGGTATGCCTGCACATAATTATCTAGGGCTGATATTAACTGTGTTTATTGGCCATTATATATATATATATATATATATATATATATATTATATATATATATATATATATATATATATATATATATATATATATAATATAATAATATATATAATATATATAATATATATATATATATATATATAATATATATATATATATATATATATATATATATATATATATATATATATATATATATATATATATATGTATATATATATATGTAAGAATGGAAAATGAATCCGACAATATGAGGAAAAAATGAGTAAAGAAAAGAAATGTAGATGGATAAAAATGAATTTTATCGATATCACTTTTAATCGATATCACTTACACATGTGTTTCGATCTGTTTATCAAAATGTATACGGAATTACGTTATTAGTATTATTAAAATAATCAGATCGAGTTGAAATAATAATAATAATAATAATAATAATAATAATAATAATAATAATAATGATGATGATGATGATGATGATGATGATCCGTACACAGAGAGATTTTTTACGACCTTCATCAGAGGGATTTTTTTTTTTGATAAAAAAATTTAAAAAATCACTCTTTTTTGGATAAAAATTTAAAAAATCACTCTTTTTAGATAAAAACAAAACAATCACTCTTTTTTGGATAAAAAAAATCACTCCGATGAAGGTCGTAAAAAATCTCTCTGTGTACGGAATATTTTATGCATTTTTCCTATTATTATTATTATTATTATTATTATTATTATTATTATTATTATTATTTCAACTCCATCTGATTATTTTAATAATAATAATAATAATAATAATAATAATAATAATAACGTAAATCCGTATACATTTTGATAAACAACTTTCCTTAATAAATATATATTTATATACAGGGTGTTCGGGGGAAATTTGACCGTTTCATAAGGAAAAAGAAAGCTACACAATTTAATGGATTGTAATGAAATTCAGCAGGCACGGAAATTACACACCTGTCAACAAGTTTCACTGAAAATAACCGCTATTAGCGTCGATCACAGCCTCAATCCTGCTCCGGAACCTGGAGCCAGCTGATGGTACAGTTTCCCTGGGAAGGGTCTCAAAAACTACCTTAATTCTGTCGATTAACTGGGCTTTTGTTGTACTGGT
>CM042144.1:10550510-10568010 GCA_023376005.1 Doryteuthis pealeii
GGAGACTGCTTCAGTCTGCGACAAATATTATTGCAGAACGGAACAAAAGTTGAACTCTTTAGTAAAAACAGATAAATAATATCGCATGAGTTCACCAAGGAGTCGAACTATAATGTTTTGGGCTTATTTTACTTCCAAAGATGTAGAAGTCAATCGCCTGGCCCAAATCTTTTGAAAATACATGGAAAGAGTTTAAATACAGAGTTCCTTAGAGGAATTTCTGTGTGCTAGGTATAACGTTAAACTGCATCTAATGGTGAGGTTCCAATTTTGGAGCTCTGAGGAATGTGGAGTACCACTTTATCGCCATTACTCCCAGATCCACTCTGACCCGAAGTGGTTGTACCTGTTAGGTCCTGTCTATGGTTTAAAGTTTAAAAGATGTGTTTAAAATTGAGTAAACATTATTGAATACCTATCAATAATGAATAAAACAAAACGTCTTCAGTATAAAATAACCCAACAAGTTTTGTGATTCCGTAAAATCCAACCAACCAGCGAAAGAAGATTATCTGAAATTTGTGCAACCTTATGGTGCTTTCTGTACAGGAGATCTTCAGCAAAAACTAATTTCAAATTATCCTAAACGCCTAACTGCTATCATTGCAAATAAGAGACACACGATTAGATTATTTGGATTATTCGGATTCATTATTATTTGTACAACGTTTCGGTCGATGTGCCCCCCGGCCTTCTTCAGGTATTTCTTATCGGACTCTGGAACCTTCTCAAACTCGGGAACCTTCCTTTTGAGCTCGGGAATCCTCCTTCGAACTCGGGAACCTTCTTGTCGTAATTGGGAATCTTCTAATCGTAATCGGGAGCCATCGATTAGTTCGAGAAGGTTCAAGAGTCCGACAAGAAATACCAGAAGAATGTCGGAGGGCACATCGGCCGAAACGTTATACAGATAACAATGAAGATGAGGACAATAGTCCGAGTAATCCAAATAATACAATTATCAAGCCTTATCTAAAAAAAATTCAGAGAAATAACACGATTAGATATTGAACACAGTTTTTCAATCTCTGTCCAAGACTTGTGCGTACTACTTAGATAGTGAATTGGTTAATAAATCTAGGTTGTAGGCAAATACTTTCGTATGCATTGTATATCTTAAGTATTTATCATTTTCTAGAGAATATTGAAGTAAATACCATCAATAGAAATTACCATTTACTTAAAAATACATAGACAATCCAATGTTTGACTAAGTAACGGCATGTCGGTTTTTAGGTAGGTATTTATATACGAATCTGTCTCCCTCTATTCACGCTCATACGGTTCGAAGATTGCATAGGTTAGAAACGAATATATATATATATATATATATATATATATATATATATATATTCGGCAGAATTTTTTTCCTTTTATGTACTGTGTCATATTCTGAATTAAACAAGACGGGCATTTCATGTGTGACGAGTTTCATTTTGATATTTTCTAGTTTTCTGGTCAATTTCTTAATTTCAGGGTGGATTTTGTTGATTATCCCACCAAAGTTTTCGTCCCTAGTACTTTCAGCACTCTGAAGTGCCATCATCAGGGTTAAATGAAATTGAGTTGATTCCAGGCTGTTTTTAATCACGCAAAATGGTTAAACAACCGAGTAGCAATGGGAGGGGAACTCTCTCTCTCTCTCTCTCTCTCTCTCTCTCTCTCTCTCACACACACACACACACACCACACACACACACACACACATATATATATATATATATATTATATATAAGAAGTTTCATAATTTGAGGTTGATTTAGAAGGCTATCACAATGCAGTTTGGAATAAATAAAAAAATAATAATACGGTAACAAAAAAAAAAAATAATTTGGGAAGAAATGCCATAGCTGGACTACTTCAGTTCAATTCTTTTGAGGTATTACCTCAAAAATTCAAGAAAGAATAAAAATACAGGTCAACACACAACACCATTGTTACCGTATTATTATTTTTTTTATTTATTCCATATTGCATTGTGATAGCCTTGTAAATCAACCTCCTAACCATATATATATATATATATATATATATATATATATATATATATATATATATATATATATATATATGGTATCAAGCAAGCGCCCACTATCTCTGATAGAATGGATGATCATTTTTTTCCCATAACTTCTTTTTTTTCCTACATTTTACCCCACTTAGCAAGTCTTTTGATTAGCAATATACTGTTGTGTGTGTTTCTGGTAAAATGCCAATTCCTTTAAGATTGAAAAGCGCCTCGTTTTGACCAATCTGTTTTGCGTGAGTCGATGACGAATAATTAATGCATTAAATGAAAAGGCGAAAAACAATAGGACACAGATGATTATTAAAGGAGACTCATCGGAAACCCACAGAAGAAAAGGAAAGAAAATTAAAGAAAAGAGAGAAATTAATAATGTCCATTTATTTTTCTCTTTCTTTAATTTCAGACTCAATGGTTCATTTGCCTTTGTTTTATTCGAAAAGGACATTTTCGTTGTTTATAAACATAACGATCGGATACTTTTTTTTTTCTCGCTTGGTATCTGGCAAAATATATTTTTTTTAAAACCCGCAAAAACAATGCATATTTCTGATGAAATAGCCAAAAACTTCGGCATAACAAACATATTAAGCAATAATAAAGTTAAGCTTTTCCTTTTTGTTTTTCTTAACATAGAACAGAAAAATCTATTACCAGAAAAATAAATAAGTATTTATTCGCAAAGATAAAAGTCCAGGTTTATCATATTATCATATTTTATTTTTCTGATGCACGTATCATTGGGGAACAAGAATAGTTTGGTTATTAATATTGATTAAGATACAGTAAAGGTTAGAATTACTAATAAGTTATTTCTATTTTTTGTTGTTGGGGGGGTTACGGCATATTAACCCATTTCAGTCATTTAATGCTGGAATAAAGTCATTTTGGCATTCGTTTCCTCACAGTACCTTGTGTAAATTAAATGGTCACCCATCTAAGGACTGAACAAGCTCATGACTGCTTAACTTCGATTTTCTAGCTTGTAACGGGAATTGACCGGAGGAAAACATTTCTTTGGTTAATTGCATAATAATTGTTGTCATTGTTGGACTATATAAGGTTTAAAGATGTACGGTAAATTGCCACTTATATTTATAAATTTCCCCAAAATATGAGCAGGCATTGACCAATTAAACACAATATAGAATGCATTTAAGGTCGTTGGTAATTGTCCTGAACCTAGTTGCTAATTGGACTTAATACTAGACGGCCTACGACTGGATTCTCTGCTACAAGTACACTAGGTACCACCAATTTGACCCTATGCTATTTACCCTCCCCCTACATTTAACACACTGAAACTTGCAGAAAAATTAATATTTTCTTGAAAAAATTTTTCCATTCGAAAGAAAAAACATTAAACAAACTCCTGATAATTTTTTTAATTTTTTATCAGCTTACGAAAATAATGAAAATTATGATTGAAAAACAATGTGTTCATTTTTGCACTGTTAAATCAACTGAAATTTAATGTAGCTAAAAACAAGTTACGATAAGAGGATTTTAAAAAAATTCTATAAAAAATCAATTAATGGTTCGATTTTCACGAAAATTTCCATAAATGTTTACCATTGGATGTAAATACATCTGAAATAGTTTTTTTTTTAAAATATATTAGGGGAAATATTTTTTAAAAGGTCTATCACCCCCCCCCCTATTTTATTTTATGAGATAAAAAAAATAACGTGGAAAAAAAATTTAGTACTTTTTTTTCTATAAAGTTAAGAGGCTGAATAACTATATCAATGAAATTGTATAACGTACCAAACTATAGTTTTTTTAGGAAAAATTAATGAAATCGGAAATAAAAAGTGCAAAAAAATATCATAATATTAATATTTGAAAACTTTTTTTTGCTTATGTAATTGGTATGTACTATATTCTATTAGATTGTCAAAAAAATGTTTTAAAGAAATTAATTTTTACGAGATTTTCAATCTTTTGTATGATTAAATCTTTTTATTTTCTGCGTGAAATAAATTACATATTTATTTTTTTCTGCGGAAAAAAATCGAATTTTTCACGGATATCTAAAAATATGAATTTTATAATTTAGGTGAACTAAAAGTTGGTCCGATCCGTGCTCGATTAATATTTTAAAAAGAATTTGTAATTTTTATTGTTGAATAGTCATTTTTGATTCTTAGAATATACGGAAGAGCAAAACTGACTATTTGTTTTGTTTTTATACAAAGAGACGAGACGCTTCTCGGTAACTAAAGTTTGTTTTTCTGAGCGTAAAAAATTATTTTATTTAACTTTTACGACCAATTAGAATAAAAATAATATATTGAATGATTGTTTTATCAGTTTTCCTCTTAGAAAAAATATTCAAATTTTCATTTTATTTTCGATTTTAAGAATTAATACTAAAACCGAAGACATTTTTTAACGTCAATTTCACTGCGAAATTTTAAGATTAAATTTTTTCAAGTTTTTATTCATAGTAAATTGTAATATTAATGTTTTTAAAGATTTATTCATTTTAACAGAAAAAGTTTGGCTAAAAACGTTTGTCCGTTACACCCATCCGTACTTAGATGCATAACCTGTAAGAGGGTAATAATATGTATTTCTTTCTGTCTAAATTGTGGTCTGAAAATTACCCTTTCGCATGTAATATGGATAGGTTTGTTTATTTTTTAAGATAACGATGTAATTTTTCCCAATCGGATAATTTGATCTTTGAATTAACTATTTTTCTTTGTAACAACCCTGTACGATCTTTTTTTTTTTTACGAGATTTTTGATAAACAAAGTTCGGAAATATCTATTTCCGTTTTATTCAAGATGGCCTAAACGGTTTGGTAGTACCTAAAGTACAATCTTGTTCTACCAAAGATTTCAAGGACTACAACTGAATCTTCTGTTACAAGTACATTCTAGTTCTCCCTAGGATTTGAAGGAATACAAAAAATGTTCGACTACTGAGGCATACTACCATTAGAACTACCAACGAGGAGACCAAAACGTCTAAAATGGTGACCAGAATCACGTTACGCTCAAAGGAAACGTAAGAAAAAGCCAAGTTCATGTGTAACTGGTTCTCTTCGTTAATCTTACTAGCAAATATATGCACCCTCCGGGTGCAAGTATTTAAGTTTTAATATAATAAAATATCATGTTAAATTAGAAAGGCTAATGAACTGAATAAGAATTCAGATAAAAAGATTTGGAACAGAGGGGTATAATCGGAAAATAGAACAACTTTGAAACTAACTCTTCCATCATTTTCCATTACTCCCGTCTTTCAGTGGTAAATTTTCCTAATTTAACTATTTAGTTAAAATAGGAAGTAAAGAATAAAATGGATTTCTTTTAAGATTTATCTTAAGATTTGTGCTCATATTCAATAAGATAAAACCAAACAATTAGAAATCAATAATACTAAGCATATATTTATTAAAATCAAATTTTTAAGATCAATATGCAAATTAGCCTTCCCATTCACACTGTACACCGCTATTTTGTTGTATATATAAATACAATTGCATGTTATTAGTATGTAGATATTGTTAACAGTCTTAATGATGTAAAACAATTTTACTAATAATTGAGGTTTGAATAAAAAAATGAAATCATGGAGAATGTGGTGTAAATAACAAAGGGAATTGTGATTTGTATAGTAATATAGTTTCGGTTACAGACAGAAAAACACACAATCTCCATTATAATAAGAAGATTATATAGAAGGAAAGTGTCCTCGTTACGTTAGTGGTTAACGCACTGGACTGCGACTCCAAACTCTAGTCGCATTATTATGTACACTTTCAGACTAATACCTTTGCTTTATGTTTAAAAAATATCCTCTACAGTTCTCCGACACAGATTGCTTGGCATTATATAACCCACAAAGGTTAATAAGCCATTAAAAAAGTAACCAAACATATTTACATTGGTGACACCATTTCATTCAGTTTGATATCGCAGAGCCGAGAATCTACCAGTAACCAGGTGCCATTGACTCCATATCCACGTTACCTTAACATATATATATATCGTGGAGGCGTGTAGTATAATGGCTATCGTTCTTGGAAATTAATTCGACGATCCAAGTTCAAAACTTGGACGAGACTCTTTGCATTTCACATAGCGCTAATATCCTTGGGAAAATAAGAATCCAATAATTCTATCTCCACCAATGGAAAATAATTGAGCTGACTAGGCTATTTAACCTTGGTTGGTCAGCCAATCCAGGAGAAGAAAATCTCTGAATTCAAATCAGTTGAACTAAAAAATTGTTCACATCATGCTGGTACGAAAGGATTAATGTATAATTATATATTAGTGTTATTTGTATTATTCGGACTATTGTCCTCATCTTCATTGATATCTGTACAACGTTTCGGTCGATGTGCCCTCCGACCTTCTTCAGGTATTTCTTGTAGGACTCGGGAACCTTCCCGGACGCTGGAACCTTCTTGTTGTAATCGGGAACATTCTTGTAGTAATCGGGAGCCATCACGGAACTTTGAACCTAACCCTTTATTCAGTCCACAGGGGTATCCTGTTCTCCTTCCGCTAACCATAGCTGGGATACAGATGTTAAGCTGTGTTATTTATTATTCTATGTTGCTGCTGCTTCTGACCAGGATTGAACCTGCAGTCTAGAGATAACTGTCACTTAGAACTGTCTTAGCGTAGTAGATAAAATAGTTAGGTTATGTGCATATATATATATATATATATATATATATATATATATATATATATATATATGTGTGTGTGTGTGTGTGTGTGTGTGTAGAGAGAGAGAGAGTACTCAATATTTGTGATAGAGCATAATAGGATAGCCTATATACATAGTCAACAACGCTCTGTAACTGTCAGTTTCCCCGCCTATGTGACACCTGGTCCGATGATCACATAGCTGAGAAACAGTCGGTTACCAACTACCGTTGTCGACATAACCCAGTAACCACTCTTATATTCTTTATAACCCCAACTTGTTCGGTTAATTATTATATCGACGACTAACTCGATATTTTATTTTCTCCGATAAGGCACCTACTTTTCATATATATATATATATATATATATATATATATATATATATATATATATATATATATATGGAATGGGAAAGAAAGAGAGGGCGAGAGAGTTAATCAGAATAAGTGATATGAAAGGTGTGACGCGGGATTTAGTTTGTAATAGAGTAAGAAAAGGCAGAGAGCAAAGCTGAAGCTTAAGAAGAGTTTTTTGTGGGGTGGGAGGAATATTTTTATTTTTGTTGGAGCGTCAATTTCATTTTAAGAGAAAAAAAAATTCGTTCAATTTCATTGTTTACTCTAGAGGCATTTATAATTGAGAATAAATGAGTTTTGAGGGTTGGCAATTGTAGCCTATCTTTTATTTATTTTTGTCTCGAATTCAGCCCTGGTTTAAAGATTTGAAATGGGACATGACGCTGTCAGTAGAATTGATTTTTTTTCTCCTCATTTCTCACTGCCCTGTGTCGCCTTTCTCTCAATTCAATATCTGATTTGTCATTGAATTATTTTAGAAGAGCTCTTCGCAAGGCTCGCCGCAATTTTGGTTAGATAAATCTATTGTCCCTTTCTCCTTATACAATATTTGTGCCTCTAATTGATTCTCATACTATTAACTATAGACAAACCCTTATATATATATATATATATATATATATATATATATATATATATAAGGGGGGTCAATGATTTCGTGAACTGATATGATCTATTAAGAAACGTTCGGTTAAATGCCTCTTAAAGAAGGAGGACTTAATTTAAATTACTTTTGAATTGAATAAATAATTTTTCATCATTTGGCTCCAGTATTACTGATGTACCTGCCTACGCACACAGATATGCGCAAACACAAAAGAATAGGGTGTATGTATTTCACTTCCCACTAATACCCATAGAAAAGGTATTAATCAATCTGTTCTCTATCCAGTTGTGCGTAAATAGTAGGGCAGTTTAGTTCTTTTTCATTGGGACAACAACCCCTCCAAGAGAATAAAAATATGAATTCAAATCAACCCTAATTTTTCACCTTTTGTCACATCCAGGTCGCGGTGTAGAGGTTGCGTAAATACATTTCACTATGTCGTGACATCTTGTGGTTTTCAGGATAACTGAAGGCTAAAATCTTTAAACATATGCCACAGATTTGATTTGTTGTGAAATCACAGCAATACTAGTGACAATGACTTGAAAAGTGATGACAATAACAAAGACAAACGGTTGTATACTGTCCAAAAAAAGCGACATTAACCATGAGGGAGTGGGGAAAAAACAAGTGCTTAGAGTCCGTGGTTATCAAATCCTGGTTCTTGCGAAACAATTTCATTTTTCGCGACCTCCTGATATTATTAAGGTGTCGATTAACGACGCCTTCTAGTGTAACAGTATCTTCTCATATAGCAATATCTTCCAATACAGCAATATTTAAGATAATATATATATATATATATACCTCGGTCACCTGAAAGTTTTCTATCTAACGAAAGGCGGGCATGGGCATATCTTCTCACAGTAAAATGGTATAAATTCCGGCCAGGTGCAGGTCTCACCTTCAATGTTTCGGATTAGTCGCTGTCACTTTGAGCCGATGCCATCCACGTGAGTAGTTAACCCAATCTGGAATATTTCCCACAATATAAAGGGTTATATTTTTTGAAAACTAAAATCACTAGCTTTTTTTAAATTAAAAATGGAAAATTTGAATTTTATCAATATCTCACTGGCCACTAGTGTGACTAGACATAGTGAAGACCTAAACTTGAATGACCGAAGCATTATCTTTGGGGCTCGGAAGTTGGTCGTTTTTGTCGCACATGCGCGGAGGCTCATGGGTGTTTATTTTCATCTTTTTTAAAAAAAAATTTATTAATTGTTTTTTTTTTAAATTAATTTATTTTATTTTAACCCCCCATAAATGATGCTAATAGCTGTGGAATGCTAAGGTTCATCTCTTCTTTTTCTTTCCATTTTAAATTGACTATTATTCAGAAGTTACAACATTACACAAAGGGCCGGTTTAGCTCAGTCGGTAGAGTGTTCGGCTAGGAATCACAAGGTTCTAGGTTCGATACTGGCCCCCGCCAACTCAGCGTATGAGTAGCACAGGGATATGTGCGGTAAAGTGATGAGCTGATGGTAGGTGTGGCGCTCCACTTCAGATGCTAATATAATCTCCTTCGTCTAGCGCTAGTGAAAGGGGGATAGACTGGAAGGGCCGGTTTAGCTCAGTCGGTAGAGTGTTCGGCTAGGGATCAAAGGTTCTAGGTTCGATACCGGCCCCCGCCAACTAAGCGTATGAGTAGCACAGGGATATGTGCGGTAAAGTGAGGAGCTGATGGTAGGTGTGACGCCCCACCTCGGATGATAAAATAATCTCCTTGGTCTAGCGCTATTAAAAAGGGGATAGACTCCCTCGCTGTCTGATGGTTTGATATATAAACCAAATTTTTAATGTAGCATAATATTTCAACTATAAAAAAAATCATCCCCTGAATACCTTGTTTTTTCACATTCTATATTTATATACTTTTGGATTTATTTTCATTATTTCGTAAAATTCTGAAAAAAAATGGAAAATTAATGCATTCAAATATATTTAAGAAAAGCAATCATCGGGGCGGCCTAGTTTTAGTTGTAATTGTTGTACTAAATAGATTAAAGAATTAAAATGAAAAAAAAAAAAAAATAGTAAATTGCGCAGTTGTCGTCGTAGGAGTAACCTAAAATCTTTTTAATCCAATATTATTTTTAGATCTTTTAACGCTACAAAGCTCTCTTTAGGAACAACGTTTCCGATTATTTATTGAAATTAATACTGTTTTTTTTTTCGGGTTATATCTACTATAGGGGAAAAGGGGACTGGTTTTATTTAATTGCTTCTGTCATTCGAAGGGTTTTACAAATGGTGATTTACAGGATGTTTGAATAGTAACTGAATATGTTCACTCGGTTATAATTGCTTCGAGAATTGATATATTGATGTATATGTTTTTCACTTAAAATATAAAAAAAACAATTATATAAATAAATAACAGAGTAAAAAGATCTTCAAAATTAAATTTTTTTTTTTTTTTTTTTACATTTAATTTTCCTATTTATTTTCTACCAGAGTGGCTCCCTTAATTTTTCTTCTTCTGTTCACACGTTTGGTCTTTTGTCTTTTTATTTATACTGCAATTAGTTTCACATTTATACAAAACCACCGATATTTTGCACCAAAAATTAAGGGGCTCAAATTTAAATGATGCGAAGAAAATCAGAAATTCTTGAAATAAAATAACTGATGCAATATAAAATTCATTCATTAGATAATTCAACAAAATATCATTAAAATCGGATAGTTCCCTGATTTTTGGTAAATGTTTTTAATCAGAAGAGGGTGAAAATTTATTTTGTAAAATACGCATATGGCAACAAAATTGGCAGACCCTAGTTTTTTAAATAAGTTCTATACTTATCGAACTAAATTCCCCGGTTTATTCATTCTGAATGAAGAACGTTGCTATTGAAAATCCAGTATGGGCCACCAGGTTCGCTTGCATTTTAAGGTGCACTCCAGGAACTGTGAATAATCCCTCGGTTCCTGGGTATTAGTGGGTATTGCAGATAGTTGAACATGAATGAAATGTATTACTGAAACCGGATTGTTAATGGGCTAGTTTATACTAGGTGTCTCCTTCGGAAATATGGAGTTCGCTATAGAAATAATGTTAATTGGTTGCTTGGATTTTACGACATGTCAAACCTATTGGACTATCCTATGCCGAAGATTCTTGATTGGTACTCAATCTTTTTTCAACTCAATTTTTCAAACTCGTTTTATCTATTTAACCCATAGATGGGATCCTAACAGGTACTACCACTCAGGGTCAAAGTAGACCTTCGAGTAATGGCGACGAAGGGGTACTACACACTCCACAGAGATCCAAAATTGGAACTTCACCTAGCATGCTAGGGCTTGACGTGACCAGTCGATTGATCGGAAGGATCCTCTCCGACCGACCGTCTAGCATAAGTAAGGGCAAAAGTTGATTGTTGCATGTCATAGACTGCTCAAACAACAGGGTTCCATCCTTAAACACCACGGATCGCCACCCACGGCCAACAGGTAGCCAAATTGGAGGGGGGTCTTAACCCTCTACAGAGGTGCATTAGTGTATTCTAAGGCCACAGTCGACAGGGCTGGAGTAATGATGTCCATTCTGTATTGAGTCGTAAGTTTCAAAATTGTCTCCTAAATTCTGAATGAAAAAGCATTTCTTACAAAAAAAAGAAGAAAAAAGAAAAAGAAAAACAATCTTGGAGAAATATATACAATGTTTACACTGCAGATTATAAGCACCTCTTATTAGTCATCCTTTTAAAGTGAGTTATTGCCCTTTAAATTATTTATAACGCAGATTACCATACAAAAGATAATAATAAAAAAGTCGTTTAACTAAATATTTTTCCACCATTTTTAATCATAGTTATTTATTCAGCGTTGTTACATTTAAATTTCAAATTCGCAATCTCTTGCATACAAGGAAAGTATTTTAGAAAATATCTCTAAAAGATTAAATTTTCATTTTTACTGACCAGTAAAAAAAATATAAAGAATCACAAAAGTGAAAGATACATTTTTACTGACCAGTAAAAAAAATATAAAGAATCACAAAAGTGAAAGATAAGGGCTGTATTGAAATTTGTAGAAACATCCAAAAGTAAAGTTTTCCTTGACAAAAAAAGCAACATCTCATTTTAAAAAAAGGTAAACGAAACATTTTTATCGAATCTATTATCTTTTAGAAAAAGTAAAAGTATGCGCTTGCATAACATTAATCTATAAAAAGGGTAATTATAAAAAGAAAGATGTTGCCTTTAAAGTGGAAAGTTTATTAAAATCCGAAGATTGGATGACTTTTTGTGAACTTTTTAAAATTGACCTTTTGGTATGGAAAAAGGTGTGTGTGTGTTTTCACAGATACACACGCGCGCACCCATGTATATATATATATATATATATATATATATATATATATATATATATATATATGTAATAGTAATAATGGAAAATAATTTAGAATTAAATTTTCAAATTAAGAAAAACATAACAAACCCTCATCCCGTTATATTTTTATATCAATCAGAAACAAAAAATGAGTTCTAGCCTCATCAGACAGGTTTTATACCCACCCCCCGCAAAAAATGTTCTTGTCTTTTTTTTTCTGTTTGTAAAACCCATCTGATGAGGATAGAACTCATTTTTTTATGTTTCTGATTGGGATGATGGTGTGTTAAGTTTTTCTTTCTTTGAAAGTCAAATATTTGCTCTGTATATAATTTGATTCATTATTATACATTGTGCTCTTTTTAGGGATTCATAAAAATCATTGTATGAATATATGTTTGCACCTACAAGAGCATACGGTATGGTTGTCCAGTGAGATTTCAATGATCCCAAATAGAATCATCCTTTACTTACCAGTCATTTGGACTACCTTTTATATATATATATATATATATATATATATATATATATATATATATAAGTTTTTAAAAAAAGGAAATGAATCCGACAATATGAGTATGAAAAGGTGGAATGAAAACATCACACAATGCTGTTAAAGAGAAAACAATTTATGATATAATCATAGCTGATACTGATCAATATTTCGATTTTACAAAAATCACCCAAACAACTACGGAGTGAATGAGCTCTGATGATGATTTTTGTAAAATCGAAATATTGATCAATATCAGCTATGATTATATTATAAATGTTTTTCTCTTTAACAGCATTGTGTGATGTTTTCATTCCACCTTTTCATACTCATATATATATATATATATATATATATATATATATATATATATATATATATATATATATATATTTGTTGGGGTACCAAGTTTCTTGATACAAGGTGATTCTAGGCTGCTCCTATTCTCTACCAGTAGTTTGTTGCAGAGTTCAGGTTCCGTATGAGAGCTTCATGTTTAATTCTTATGAACAGAGCAAATTTATTTGTGAACAAAAAGGCCTTAAATACCATGGGTATCATGATTATGGACCATTTTCACTCGTGGGTATCTGGGGCCCACCGAGCTTCGTCAGACCAAGTTTTTATTTTATTAAGACTGGCAAATGGCCAAATTCGGTTTACATTTATACATTTCTCGCCGCCTGCCGGGGCGATATTTGTGTATTTTTTCTTTCAAGCGTCTTTTTGATTGGTGGAATTTATTTTACACTTCTTCCATTGAAGTGATGTTTATGTCAATTATTTCAAACCTTTAGTTTACTTATGTTTTATCTACGTATCTAAGTATGTTTTAGGGTTAAATGTTAAATGAGTGTTCTCCCACATTTAGCTAAATTTATCTCATATTTTGGTGCCTGGTTTGACGAAGCTTGGTGGGCCCCAGATACCCACGAGTGGAAATGGTCCATAATCACGATACCCATGGTATTTAAGGCCTTTCTATTCACACACACACACACACACACACACACACACACACATATATATATATATATATATATATATATATATAAGTATCTGAGTAGTTGGCTGACTAATATTCATCATGCATTAGATTCTTCCCGCTTGGATTAACACCGAAATGGACAACAAACACTTCATCCATTTCTGCTTCAGTTGTGAACCCTTTTTCTTATATTTAAGAGAAATCACGCACAAATCCTTTGCTTAGCACAACGGACGCTTATCTTTAGTCGAGATTCAATACCGGTAACATTTTTCAGTTCCAGATTTAACGTATCCCCCTCTCTCTCCCCTTTCTCTCTCGACAAACATCTTTTTCCCACTCGTTCGACCGGCATTGTCCGGATTGGCTCCTAAAAGCCGTCAATGTCTTCTTAATTTTCGTTCAGAATTCTGATGACTTTCTTGCTTTACTTTCGTCTTTCTATTGCAAAGGCTTCAGAAGTTTTGGTCGTCAAAACATTTCCGCCCGCAAGGCAATACCATAATTAACTCGTGTAAGGTTGCCCAGCAATCTTGACCCATCCAATATTGAACTTGATTCAATATTAGCCATCCCCCATTACTTTCTCTTCTCTCTGTTTCCAATCGTCAAGATTACACTTTCTTTTTTTTTTTCGCGACCAATGTGCGAATGTTATCGAAGGTTTTCCGATTATCTCGTCACGTTGATTTTATTAGAAGAAAAAGAAGAAGAAGAAGGAATTTTTCTACCGTGGCAGAGTATGTAGATGAAATCACTAGTCCACTAAACAAGTGTCGTAGATCTTTGGCAAATAGATTTAGGATTAGATTAAGCGAATTTTTATTTAATAATGCAACAACGGAATAAAGATTGATTTCAGATTGACACTCAGTTTAAAATGTTTCCTGATTGTTGAGAAATGTTAGGAAGAAAAAAAAAAAACAATTTTCATGAGTGAAATAAAAAAAAAACAACTAAAGTTGTAACTCGACTTACGAGAGCCCCAACTTAGAAGTTTTCTAAATCAAGAAACATTATTTGATGGATTTTCTGCTTTGTGCTGAGAGCTAGAATTTGAGATTAGAAGAACTTTCAGATAAGCTATTTATACTAATTTCAGATAGGCTAAACATATTCAATATATATATATATAATATATATATATATATATATATATGAAATTCGAAATATATGAAATATGAGATTTCAGATAGGATATATATATATATATATATATATATATATATATATATATATGGGAGAATATGTGCTTAATTGAAGTCAGACCTAATTTTTTGAAAGTTGATTCATTAATAATTAATTAGGCGGGATTTAACTACTTAAATGTAAGGCTAAACAAATCGAGAAAAATCAATCTCTGAATGTACATTTACTGTCGGCTGAAAATAGCTAGATTTGTTTAATATATATATATATATATATTATATATTATATATATATATATATATATATATATATATTATTGAAAAAAGAAACAAAAAAAAATTAAAAAAATTCACTCTGATGAAGGTCGTAAAAAATCTCTCTGTGTACGGAATATTTTATACATATTTCCTATTACTATTATTATTATCATCATTTCAACTCCATCATTTTAATAATAATAATAACGTAAATCCGTATATATTTTGATAAACAGACCAAAACACATGTGTAAGTGATATCGATTAAAAGTGATATCGATAAAATTCATTTTTATCCATCTACATTTCTTTTCTTTACTCATTTTTCCTCATATATATATATATATATATATATATATATATATATATCTTATTATAATGGAGATTGAGTGTTTTTCTGTCTGTAACCGAAACTATATTACTACTCAAGTCACAATTCCCTTAGTTATTTACGTCACTTTCTCAAGGATTTCATTTGAATTTTAACCTCAATTATTAATAAAATTGTTTTACATTATTAATACTGTTAATCATATCTACATACTAATAACATGTAATTATATTTATATATACAACAAAATAGCGATTTACAGTGTGAATGGGAAGGCTAATTTGCATATTGATATTAAAAAATCAAATTTAATAAATATGTGCTCAGTGTTATTGATTTCTAACTGTTTGGTTTTATTTTAATGAATATAAGCAAAAATCTCTTCAATGAATCTTAAATAAAATCCATCAACAAGAAAAAATAACTGTCATTTTATTCTTTACTTCCTCTTTTAAATAAATACTTAAATTAGAAAAAAAATAACAATGAAAGACGGGAGTGATGGAAGAGTAAGTTTCGATTGTTCTATTTTTCGAATACACCCCTCTCTGTTTCAAATCAATTTATCTGCATCATTATTTAGTTTCATTAGCCTTTCTAATTTAATATAATATTTTATAACATTAAAACTCAAATACTTGCACCCGGAGGGTGCATATATTTGCTAGTATATATAATAACGAAAGAAATAAAAGAAAGTAAACGAACAAAGGAACGGCTGCTGATATGTGTGTTCAGATATCACGTTGTTAATAATATTGTAAACTTTGTCTGGTGGGAAAAGGGGATTATAATGGGAGCAACACTTATTCACCCTAACGTTGCCTTTAACCCTAGCTGGTCTGAAGAAAGAAAAAGACATTTTTTCTTTTCTGTCTTTTTAAAACATTTTTAATAATATGATATATGATAATTTGATTGTCTGTCACCGTAGAACGTGCTGATCTGCTACATCGCAGCAAGTGAGTTCGAACTATAATCGTGCTATCACGTTCACCTTTGGACTAATACCCTAAGGAGAGGTATGAACCCCCTTATACCACAGCTCTAGGTTGAATAGTACTACTGTTCTTCTACAATATATATAATTTCAAGGCTATATAGGCTATATGAGCGAATTTCAGGTAGGATATATATATATATGTATGAATATATATAAAAAGATATGAAAACACCACAAAATGTTGTTAAAGTAAAAACATTTTATAACATAGCTGATATTGAACAATATTTCGAATTTATGAAAATCATCATCAGAGCTTGTTTTCAGCTATGTTATTAAATGTTTTTCACTCTAACAACATTTTGTGGTGTTTTCATATCTTTTTGTATATACTCATACCGTCGGATTCATTTCCTTTCTTTTAACTTATACACACACACACACACACACACATATATATATATATATATATATATATAATATATATATATATATATATATCTACCTGAAATTCGCTCATGTAGCCATATAGGCTATATGAGCCTTTAAAAATCGAAGAGAAAGGAAGGGAATATTTTATAACATTCGCTTTTACAAACGTATATATATATATATATATATATATATATATATATATATATATATATATGAAAGAGGGAGAATTTCATATACATTCAGATGTTAATAATAATGTAAAGTCGGAGGCGTGGCCTATTTTCGGTATAAGCCGGTCAGCGAGGGCGTCTATCCTCTTTTCATTAGCGCTAGACCAGTGAGATTGCATTTACCTCTGAATTGAAGCGCCATACCTTCCACCAACTTTCCACTTTACCGTACAGATTCAAGTTGAGCTACTTATGCGCTGAGTTGACGAGGGCCGGTATCAAACCCGGGACCTTGTGATTCCTGGGCGGGTGTTCTATTGATTTAGCTAAAGTTCACTAACTTTAAGTTCCGAATTTTATTTTAGCAAAAAATATATTATTTATAAAAAATAGATATTAAAATGTATTTCAGCTTTTAATTCATTACATTCTATTTTATTATGTTTATAGAATAAAGTACTATTATCTTATTTTAAAAAAATGTAGCAAAAAGTTGGTAGTTTTTGGATGGTCCTTGAACGGATTGATTGCATTTTAGTTTATTTCAATGGGTAAAATTGATTTGATATACGAGGAAACTGAGATCGGGGTGAAGCAAATTAAACTCGCAAGTCAAGGGAACACTGTTCATCATCATTATGATCATCATGTCACGTTAGAAGCGTGGATATCCATGACCACTCCTGTCATTGATTGATCTCGGGAGGTCCTTTGCGAAGCATCCAGT
>CM042144.1:10573010-10595510 GCA_023376005.1 Doryteuthis pealeii
AAATATTCCCTAGACCATTGTCTATTAAACGCTTCCATTAAGTGAGCTTGATAGGAAAGGCTATATATATATATATAGAGAGAGAGAGAGAGACAGAGAAAGACAGACAGACAGACAGACAGATAGATCATATTGGGAATATACCTATAAGTAAACAGTGTCATAGAGCATTTATCTTTGATTTAAGGTAGCATAGATATGCAATCAACGACGCCTGGTTATTGACAGTTTCTCGCCTATGCGATCTTCAGACCTAATTCGTTTTTTGTCTGAGGAGGTGAGAAACTGTCAGTAACAATTCATATATCCTTTACCTGATATATATATATATATATATATATATATATATATATATATATATATATATATATATATTCAAGATAGTTCAATCTTAGCAGTTGTGGTTAAGAGATAAGGAAGTCTTATTCTAATGAAATTGTGTGTCTGTCTACAACCAAAACTACCTCACTATCTATATCCACACCCCCTTAGTTATTTACGTTATATTCTAAATGATTATTAAATAATCATTATTCAATATTAATTAGCATCTTATTTATTAACGATGTCTGTGTAAAAAAAAGGGCCATGTTATTAAAGCGTTGAAAATACTGCAATTTGTATTATATATATATATATATATATATATATATATATATGTGTGTGTGTGTGGTGTGTGTGTGTGTGTGTGTGTGTGTGTGTGTTGACAACATACGCACACGTACAAACAAACAAAAACGCATTCACGTAAAACATGCAACACGAGAATACAGTTTTAAAAAATACCATCATTTTCAACAAAAAAAAATTTCATTTAACTAAAAATGCCATATCAGGACGATATCAGTTCCAGTGATCTTCTGAAAAAGAGATTTTCTCGCGAAAATTCAAGAATAAAGTACAGGTCAACACACAACACCATTGTTACCTTATTATTTTTCTTTACACCTGAATTGTGATAGCCAACAAAATCAACCTCGAAACCAATATATGCACAATGCTTCAACCAAATTATAAAACTCTCATATATATATATATAATATATATATATATATATATATATATATATATAATATATATAAAGAAATGATGGTTTACATTGTCTATGATGTGATTGCATTTTAACAAAACTGGGTTTAATAGATATTGATTTCGTGTTATTGATTACTAGTATTGATGTTTTATTCTCAAACCTATTTCAATCATATGTATGATTGTGTATAGAAATCAGCTAGAATGTATAATCTTTATATATGTGTTTATATGTTGTTCCAATAATCTTTCTGGTTTAATATATTATATTACATCATGATTTAAATACTTACGTCTAGAGTGTGCATATTTTTGCTGGTGTATATAATTAGAGAAATAAATATTTCAGCCTCGTATATGTATGTTTTTTTCATTGGGCGGTTGTGAGCTTATATCCACCAAAATATGATACGTATTATATGCCTTCACTTAATAGTTATCTTTAGATAGTTCTAAATACAACGCAAAGTTATATTTCTTATTTGTAAGATACAAACATTCGGTAAATGTATAACTTTTGAAATGAAGGACGTTCCGGAATTTGGAAAAGACGGTAAAGTCGATAGGCTTTAAACGAGTAGAAAAAAAAGCTTTTCAAGAAAAGATCTGGGTACAATCTATACATCAATACTCGTGTTCCTTAATTTTACGACCGTTATCATCTTGCACCAACCTCTGGTTAAAAAAGAAACCGTCCAAATCGTCCATGATCAAATACAAAAATGTAAATCCTTATCTGGTGTTGCTTCTCTACCAATTTATTCACATGTTTCTTGTGAGTGTCGTCACCTCAGCTAAATAATGGACTATTCCGTTTTTATTATGAAGAAAGGGAAGAAAAAGGACATGCTACACAGAAAAAATATAATTCGAAAGAAAGAAGGAAAAAGGGTAGGGGGAAAATAGACAGAGAGTTGAGTGCGACAGTTTCTCGTCAATGTTATTTTCAAAACAAGTACTTGGTTGAAAACCGCATCGGCGAGAAACTGTCCGTAACCAAGCGCCGTTAACTTTCTGTTCACGCTACCGTAACTTTATATATATAATCTGTGAGTGTGTGAGTGTGTTTGCGTGTCTGCTGGATAGTTACTTTTTTTAATGATATGTCAACACTTGTAGTCATTTAATGCCAAATCTGTTTTTCGTATATATGATTTATAAGGTAAATATTCTTATTTGTTTTGTTTTATAATCTGGTAGAATGAATTTTAATTAACTAAACTATCAAAATAAAAAACGCCCTCTGGGCGACGTAAAATAAATATTACCTGAGTTGAAAATTTAATATCAGAGAGTTTGTATCACAAGTAAAGTAAAATCAAATTTATTAAAGGAATAAAAACTAAAATAGATTTATTAAAGGAGTAAAAAAAAAAAAATGAAATGGAAACTTAGTTCTGATAACTGTATTAAAATATGCACTGATATGTATTAAAATAAAACAAACTATATATAGATATATAATACCAGGTACCTATTTATTAAAACTTGTTTTAAAAAACCAATGAGGACTGTCTAACATCTCCTTCTTTCTTATTATATTTTTCTATGTAGCATGTCCTTTTTATTCCTTTTGTTTCTTTATAATGAAAACGGTATGGTCTATTATTTAGCTGAGGTAACGACACTCATAGGAAATAAGAATTTGGCGGATAAGCAACACCATATTATCAGGATTTACATGTTTGCCTTTTATCTTGTACGCTTTGGACGAGCACATTTTAAACCATAGGGTATTGCAAGATGATAACGGTCGAACTTTTAAAGAACATGAGTATCAATATATCAATATTAGTTCAATCTACGAACTAAAAAAAACATTGAGAACAATATTTTAATCTATTAGAATAAACATGACCTGTGGTTTAGATGAATTAATAATTAGGTAATAAACTGCTCCTAAATTACCTGAAGGTCGACATTATGAGTCCAGGTGTTGAACTGATTAATGTCTACCATTATGGATATCCAAGGGGATTTCGGCTTAAAACACACTTAGGAAGAAGAGGGGGGCGTAAATTCCTGTAATCAATCTGCCTTTAAGTCGCATTAGGAAACTTTACCGATTCCTTGCATCGCAATTCTTTGGAAAATGAAAATAGAAAACATAAGCATGAAAGAAATCAAAGCGAAACGAGGAGGAAAAACATGGGTAAACCGCTGGCGGTAAATTTCCCGCCAAATAACAGAATTCCTGTCATTGAGCGCGGGAAATGTGGCTTTTTCTGATTTGGTCTGGCTTTGACAAGTGGAGATAGCGTGTACGCTAATAAAGTCGCATGAATCCTGCTATCCCACATTAGTTGCCTATCACTTAGATCTCTTCACTCGTTCATATCAGCTATCCATAAGCAGCTCGTCGGCCACTCGTTCAGAAGCGTGCAAAAATATTAATGAACACACCATTCAATAAACAACATACCACAACAATGGCAATAGATATAAATATAACTATAATATAATAATATAAATATAATATACATAAATATACTCATACATTTAAATCATACACACCACACCAGAATATATATCATATACTATATATACTAATACACTATATATATAATACTATACTACTAACTATACTATCATACATCAATATATATTGGGGAGTGAGATATAATGCAAAAAAACCTCAAATCTGTCAAATGAAATTTAAATAATAGGAGAAAGCTCTACGGCATTTTGACGACGAATGAAAGTAAACGAAAATCAACATAAGCGTAATTCATAAACGGACTATAAAGAATCATATTTCAAGAGGCCGTCACATGAATATAGGCTACGGACACGTGTAAATGGAGTTTAATAATCGCAAACAATAGGTATATTCCACACAGAAAAATAAACACACATAAAAAACACACCCGCAATTACACATTACCATACATACATATGCCATATAATATTTACAGAAAAGTATATTCTAGCCATGGCCTTGAATTTCGTATGATATGACCGAACAGCATATATATGTTAAAATCTTAAATACAAAAGGTATACTAAAACTTCTCGCACAAATAGATATAATATATATAAATATACGTATACCTAATAAACTATTAATATTGTCATGGTAATATATAATATATAATACTGTATGTATTATATATGCACTTTATGCTAATATACTATACACATATACATAGTATGTACATATATATATATCAATATATATTGTATGATATACTATATGTACCTATATATATACAATAACACTAATATATATATAGTAATGATATAATATTATAATATATCGTACGATCTGATGTACATTATGATGTGTGTATCTGAAAAGAAAGGAAAAAACGACGAGAAGGAAAAGTTGAAATACTCAAAACAGTGTTAGAGGAAATTCTGTAATTGCAAAGATAAACAAATAATCAAAAATGATTGATGATATTTCTAACACATAATTAATTATCCTACAGCATAAACTACCTCTAGAAGTTTGAAATTGGCGAAATTAAGCCCATACTTCATTTTGGCATACAACCGCATCCAAATAATAGCTACCCGAGACACACACACTACATTCGCAGGCAACCAAACAACACAGATATAACAATTACCCCACCCCTTCAAAACACACACATTAATTTTACCCTGTGTATAATTTAACTAATGTATGGTGCTTAAGGTATGCTTATATTCGAGTCAGAATAATTTACACCCTTATATACACGACAACCACCACCACACACCCAGACAACAGACACCACACACAAAAAACACACACACACACACACCACACACATATACATATATCAATAATAATATATATGATATATATATATATCTATATCAGTGTATGTGTATATTATATAACCCCCAAATATAGAATAGTGTCTGTGCTGGCCGTGCTGGTGCTATAATATTTACGTATATGAATAAAAGATACATTTATATATGTCTCATTTGCGTTAGCGTCCGGCGCAATGCAGCTTATTTCTATACAATAAAAAATAATGATGAAACTTGCGAAAATTAAGGCACATTCATTTGTCAAATGTTTCATAGATTCAATTAACTTTTATTACCATAAATATAAACCTACATATACGATTACATCCCAATATACTAATATATATAATTATATATATACTATAAACATAACGTATATACATATAAATATAGTGTCTGCTGCTCTGTGTGTGTAAAACTACGATATATAGATGAATATACATCTCTATTGATTTTTTTATTATTTTCTTACTCTGTCCCAGAACATAATGCTAGTGCCTGTAATGTTTTACAGTGTCACGCTACGTGGTAAGTGCTCTGTAGTGATGCTTTGGAATTTCACTCGAATCAAGCTACAGACACAGTATTTATCAGTATTAAAAAGCAACCATGTCTTGTATCTATATGCTAAGATTTCCTAATAATGTGAGACGCGTGGCTGCTAACTGCGTTACCGTCGTAGCGAACACCACTGGACACGTGGCGACACGCAACGTTTACAAATCTTAGGACCGAAGCCTGTTAGAACATTTCACATACAGCGCTCACTATACCCATCGAGCAAAGATTTATAGCATTCATCTATTCTTCCTCCAGGCCTCAATGGGTCAATAGTAGGGGCATTTTCGTCGACTCTTATAAAAAGTCTAAGAGAAGGAAAACTCTGAAGGTTATTTAGAAACTTAAAAATATAGCGTAAATTAGACACATCATATATATTTTAATCTTAAGTGTCGTTTACATTTTGACAGTGTAAGACACGGACAATTGAATAGAACATACTCAATGCTTTAACAACCATTTTATTTTTGAAGATGCCTACATCTTAATTAAATAACCCTGAGATTTCGGTCTATTTTTTAAATTATCCCACAAAAACAGATGATCGAAATCTAGGCATTTAAGTTGTTGCAAATACGCCTCAGCGCAACTGCTAGCCGCCAGCGCTGGCCGTCCGTTCAGTTATGTTATTGGCTGGCCTATCATACAGAGCGGGGTTTTCGGTCCGTCGACAACCATGAATACCCCCCTCAGCCAGCCAGACCCCGTTGGAGGCCATCAAACGTCCAACACACACAAGCCACCCTTGTGCAACGCAAACAAAGCGAAAAAAAAAAACCTAAGACTCACCGTACAACGCGATCTCGAACTCTCGATATATACTGAATGGCCAATTCTTCAGCCAATTAATGAAGTGTGATATCCGTTAGATGCCAATAACAAAAAGATTGTATGAAGCCATATACAGATTTATGCAGCCTATCCATAGGATAGAAAACTCCCTCTCTCTCTCATCTCTACTATAATATATATATATATAAGATATATATCATATAATGTGTTGTTGTGTGTGTGTGTGTGGGCTGTGTGTTGTGTGTGATCTTGGTTAAAAATCGAAAAATGCCGAAGTGAATACCGCATACGGTATGTTGAAAAAGAGAAATAAAAGAAAGAAAAGTATAGAATGGCATTTAAAATTCTTTACTTTCCTTATAGTTCATCTTTTTCAACAGCTATATAATATAGTATACTATATAGTCATATACTACTATATACTATATATGCGACAAAGTTTATATATAAATTAGATGAATCATTTACATACTGCGATTTTGATTCTAGACATATTGAAACAATAGTTATACAAATAACCAACGAACACTCTAAAAAATAAAAACTAACTTATTTATTTTTTATTACTTGCCATTAGTGTTGATTGAAGTGCCTCCAATATCAATAAGAGACACGTATTGAAATATCTATGAGTTAGGAACGTAGAGATAGACATAACAATCAATTTGGTGCCGCCTAGGTAACCACACACCACCACACACACACACACACACACCACACAAATCATATATATATATAATTATAATAAATAACTACTATATAATATATTATATACAATAATATAAAATATCAATAAATACACTATATAAAAGTAATGGGCGTACAATTTGCTATTGAAGTATGTTAAGTATGTTTATAACCCTATATTAATGATTTGCACAGGCCCAATTATACAATGCCGCCATAAAAATTAAAAAAAAAAAATCTTTTTGTTCTTTATACCTTTTATACGCATTGATAATTGGCCTCAAGGGATTACTATATTATATATATAATATATATCCAATAATATCTATATCACTATATATGATACTCATATATGGTCCGCAACCATCGCAGAAAGCTGATGCGTTTTAATTCGATTTATCCCTCGATAATTTAAGGTCTGTTGAAGAAAGGACTCGAAAACTAGTTAGCTAGCTACCGTTTTTATCGCCTCATCTTATTGTTAAATCTACCTATACATCTTTTTAACATAATGAAACTCTGTCTAGTGCGGTTCTTTTTTAAAACGTCTCAACTAGTCACTATATATAATATGTGCCTCGATGTGTGCCCCTGTGTATGTGTGTCGTGAGGATAGAGAAGGAGACGCTGAGCATAGACCAGACAGGTGAGACAGACAGACCGGAGCCGAGAACATGAACAAGATGGCACGTGAGACGGATTTTGAGGTATTTAATTAGGTTTGCAATCAATTTCACTGCAATCAAATTCCCGCACATACAAAGGATATGTTACGTAAAAAAGATAAACATTGAAGTTATCGTGCGTGTCTTGTTGCAGGCAATATAACATTAATATTGGCGGAAATGACAAAAATCTGCCAACATATAATCATCAGATGTGAAGCAAAAATGCCTCGTTTTACTTTTATTTTATTAGTTTTGTAATCTTTTTATTCTTAATTTTTTTGCTTTTTAAGCAGAATCAATGAAAATTGATTCGAGTGTGAGGTGAGGTTTTGTAAACATGGTACTGAAACAATAACACCAGCGTCCGACTATATAAAGAGCAAGACAACATTCAATAATAATAATAAATAATAATAATACATAATAATATTTAAGTGTGATTCACATTGGACACACCGACGTTACGTAATTATACTGTTTGGCCAACGAAAGACACTACCCAGAAGAGAAACATTGAAAAGGTTGCGCTTGGCTCTTCTCTCTTTTTTCTCGCCCTTCTTCCTTCCTCTACTCGTCCTTTTTCTTCTTTCGCCCATTCTTCTATCATTCTTGTCGCCCATCTTCCTTCTCCGCCGTCTTCTTCTTCTTCTTGTCGCCCCATCTTCTTCTCGCTCTTCTTCCTTCTTCTTCTCGCCCCTTTTCGCCGCACCTTCTTCTTCTTCTCGCCCTTCTTTTTTCTCGCCCCTTCTTCCCTCTACATCGTCCTTTTTCTCTCGCACCTTCTCTTTCTTTCTCGCCTCTTCTTCTTCTTTTTCGACCTTCTTCTTCTTTGTTCCTCCCTTTCCATTCTCTCTTCTTCTTCTTCTTTCTTCTTCTCTCTTCTTCTTACTTCTTCTCTCTTCGTTCTTCTTCTTCACTTCAATTATTTCTGGAGCTACAATTCAATTAATTTGCACAGCTGAAGACTTCGCGCCTATTCAAAGCTCTTGGACGAAAGCCCAAAGAGCATTGAACGATTCTCGCGACTCTGAAGAAGAAAAAATCGAAAAAACGCAAAAAGTCCCAAAAAGTCCTTGAAAAACAAACAACACACCGCATTATGGCGTGAAATTTTCCCATTTGTGAGCAGACTTTCAATTTTAATTCCGCGTTTTGAACCTGCTCTTCTCCTCAATCATACTTCTCTCTCTCTCTCCTCTCTCTCTCTCTCTCTACTAACATCCCTACTCTGTGTCTGTGTGTCTGTGTGTCATGCTGTGCTGTGGGCGCGTACAGGTAGCGGGACAAGGGTCTATATTCTATTTGTAAATACAGTCATATGCGCCGTAGGAAAATGGACTCAGGCACAAGGAAACACACAGTTAGTCAAACCCTTGGAAGCGCCGATCTCGCTTGCATTCATTTACCATAGCGCCTCCAATACCACCTGGGATAGGTATTCAGCCAACATAGTTCTCCCTCTAAGCGCTATAGAGTTACAAATCTAATAGGGAAAAACTTCAGCTCGCTTTAAACACCACTTGGCTAACTTGTAACAAGGGTCTCAGAAAGAAAAACCCACGAATCAGCCAATCACGCAATAGGAAAAAAAAAGAACAGAATCAAAAACACGAAAATTCCAGCATAATACCCACGTATGGGTTCCGTCTTTCATCGCCTAACCGGGCAGGAGCGCTCGCGATGAGCACGAACGATCTCCTTTNTTTTCTACTTTATCTCATGAAGTCGGTGCCTTATCGGGATTTCGAGTTATCGTCGCTTTCTTACCAGTTGGGTTATGTATAGAGTGGTTCTGGGTTTAGTCGACGGTAGTTGGTAACGCTGTTTCTCAGCTTGTGTTCGGACAGGTGTCTGGCGGGGACTGCGTGAGCGTTGTTGCTCTGTTATCGGCTACCTATTATGCTCTATCCATTGGAGTCTCTCTCTCTCTTGCTCTCCTCCTCCATCCAACACCACCTTTATATATATAATATTTAATATTTTATGCCTACTTTTTTATTCTACGCAGCGTTTAGTGCGTTATCTCTACGACTGCGGTTCTCTGGTCGGGCCTGATATTATCCAGCTTACATCTGTCCACCGTATGGTTGCGGGGGCAGGATACCTGTGGCCTGACTGTGGTTAGGTTAGTTCCGTGATGGCTCCGAATTGCGGGTTCCGTTGAGGTTCCGCGTCCGGGAGTTCCGAGTCTCAGCATACCTGAGAGGGTCGGAGGCCTGCCGCGTTGTTACAGCTTTCATGACGATGAGGCTGTCCGATATTCCTATATATATTTACATTTTCTTTCGTCCGCATGCATGTGTCTTTTTTAGTTTCACTGATTTGACTCGAGATTTTCTTCTCTGGATTGGCTGCCCGTTTGCTAGTCAGCTCATTCTTTCCATTGGGTGGGATAGATATTGGATTCTTATTTTCCCAAGGTTAACGCTATGTTGATGCAGAGTCTCGTTCAGTTTGACTTGGGTCGTCGAGTTCATTTCCGAGCATCAGCCATTATACTCCGCTCCGTTTCATTTGTTAGGTACGTGGATTGGAGTATTGGCCCTGGTTACTGGTAGATTCTGCGGCTCTGCGTTCCAGACTGATGGTGTCACTGTATATTGTTTGGTTAACTTTTTTAATGGCTTATTCCTTTGTGGGTTATTTGCCCAGCATCTGTGTCGGGATGTAGGGATTCTTTTCTAGCAGGTATTAGTCCTGCAGTGTCATCATTGCGCTGGAGTTTGGCGTGCGTCAGTGCATTAATACGTACGAGGCCTTTCCTTCTATATATTCTTATTTATGGAGATGTGTGTTTTTCTTCTGTCACCGACTATTCTCTCATTTCTTGTTATTTCCCATTCTCCCTGATTTTATTTTTTTTTCACCTCCACTTATTAGTATTGTTTTTCATCATTGCTTTCATACTCTCATCTATGCCTGCATGTATTTATTATACACAACGGTGTCAGTGTGATGGGGCTTTTGCATATTGATCTTCACTTTGCTTTTTATTTGCTTAGTTTTTGTTTCTCATTGTTGGTTTATCTTCATGATTGAGCATCTCTCGGGGATATATCTCTCTCCCGGGGGGGGCGGGGTTTTTCCCGGATTTGTGGCTCATATTCTTGTACCATTGTCATTATAGCATTTTTATTATCTTTTTCGTCTTGCTTGCCTTCCCTTCCACTGTACATCGCTTTTTTGTTGTATATTATCATTGCTGCTTTAGTTGTGTATTGTTACAGTCTTTGTGTCTTTTCTATTTGAGGTTTGTCATATATGGAGTGTGTGTATAGGGACTTGTGATTTGTATGTGATTAAGTTTCGGTTCAGATGAACACCTCTCATTATATGAGTTTTTAGAGGGTGGTCCTCAGTTGTTTAGTGGTTATGCACTGGACTGCGACTCACTCAGTGATATTATGTCTTTCAGCTCCTTTTGCTTTATGTTTAGATCCTCTCAGTTTCCGGACCGATGCTTGGGGCATTTTACCCGGTTATAGCTTAGTCCATTTTCATTGGTGACATTCTTCTGTTTGATTCGCAGAGCGGTTCTCAGTCAGGTGCTTGCTCCTCTCCGGTTCTTCATATATCTTATCGTGAGGCGTGTGTATATGGTATCGTTCTTGGACTGCTCGGCGTCAGTTCACTTGGCGAGACTCTTTGCATTTCTGCGTTAATTCCTTGGATAATCCAATATTCTATCTCCAATGGGATGAGCTGACTAGGCTATTTAACCTTGGTTGGTCAGCCAATCCAAGCGAAGAAATCTCTGATTCAATCAAGTTGAACTAAATTTGATCCATCATGCTGGCGAAAGGATTAATGTATAATTATATATTAGTGGTTATTTGTATTATTGGAATATTGTCTCATCTTCATTGATATGTACAACGTTTGGTCGATTGTGCCTCCGACTTTTCAGTATTTCTTGTAGGACTCGGGACCTCCGGCGCGGGACCTTTTATTGTATTCGGGAACTTCTTGTCGTAATGGAGCCATCAGGGAACTTTGAACCTAACCTTTAATTTCAGTCACAGGGGTATCCTGTTCTCCTTCGTAACATAGCTGGTGTAAGATGTTAAGCTGTGTTATTTATATTCTAATGTTTGCGCTGTTCTGACCAGGATTGGAACCTGCAGTCGTAGAGATAATGTCACTAGCATGTCCTAGCGTAGTAGATAAAATAGTTAGGTTACTGTGCATATATATATAATATATTATATATTATTGTATTATGTGTGTGTGTGTGTGTATGTGTGGTATGTGGTGTGTGGAGAGAGAGAGAGGAGAGAGAGAGTACTCCATATTTGGTGATAGAGCATAATAGGATAGCCTATATACATAGTCAACAACGCTCTGTATGTCAGTTTCCCGCTAATGTGACACCTGGTCGATTGATACATAGCTGAAACAGTCGTTACAACTACCGTTGTCGACATAACCCAGTAACCACTCTTATATTCTTTATAACCCCAACTTGTTTGGTTAATTATTATATCGACGACTAACTCGATATTTTATTTTTCTCCGATAAGGCACCTACTTTTCATATATATATATATATATATATTATATATATATATATATATATGGAATGGGACAGAAAGAGAGGGCGAGAGAGTTAATCAGAAAGTGATATGAAAGGTGTGACGCGGGATTTAGTTTTTGTAATAGAGTAAGAAAAGGCAGAGAGCAAAGCTGAAGCTTAAGAAGAGTTTTTGTGGGGTGGAGGAATATTTTTTTTTTGTTGGAGCGTCATTATTTTTAAGAGAAAAAAAATTCGTTCAATTTCATTGTTTTACTCTAGAGGCATTTATATTGAAATAAATGAGTTTTGAGGGTTGGCAATTGTAGCCTATCTTTTATTTATTTTTGTCTCGAATTCAGCCCTGGTTTAAGATTTGGAAATGGGACATGACGCTGTCAGTAGAATTGATTTTTTTTCTCCTCATTTCTCACTGCCCTGTGTCGCCTTTCTCTCAATTCAATATCTGATTTGTCATTGATTATTTTAGAAGAGCTTTCGCAAGGGCTGCCGCAATTTTGGTTAGATAATCTATTGTCCCTTTCTCCTTATACATATTTGTGCTCTAATTGATTCTCATACTATTAACTATAGACAACCTTATATATTTATATTATTATATATATATATATATATATATTATATATTATATATAAGAGGGGTCAATGATTTGTGAACTGATATGATCTATTAAGAAGTTCGGTTAATGCTCTTAAAGAGGGACTTAATTTAAATTACTTTTGAATTGAATAAATACTTTTTTCATCATTTGGCTCCAGTATTATTGATGTATGCCTAGCACACAGATATGCGCAAACACAAAAGAATAGGGTGAATGTATTTCACTTCCCACTAATACCCATAGAAAAGGTATTAATCAATCTGTTCTCTATCCAGTTGTGCGTAAATAGTAGGGCAGTTTAGTTCTTTTGCATTGGGACAAAACCCCTAAGAGAATAAAATATGAATTCAAATCAACCCTAATTTTTCACCTTTTGTCACATCCAGGTCGCGGTGTAGAGGGTTGCGTAAATAATTTCACTATGTCGTGACATCTTGTGGTTTTCAGGATAACTGAAGGCTCAAATTTTAAACATATGCACAGATTTGATTTTGTTGTGAAATCACAGCAATACTAGTGACAATGACTTGAAAAGTGATGACAATAACAAAGACAAACGGTTGTATACTGTCAAAAAAAGCGACATTAACATGAGGGAGTGGGGAGAAAACAAGTGCTTAGAGTCGTGGTTATCAATCCTGGTTCTTGCGAAGCAATTTCGTTTTTCGCGACCTCCTGATATTATTAAGTGTCGATTAACGACGCTTCTAGTGTAAAGTATCTTTCATATAGCAATATCTTCCAATACAGCAATATTTAATAATATATTATATATTTATTATATATATATATATATATATATATATATATATATATATATATATATACCTCGGTCACCTGAAAGTTTTCTATCTAACGAAAGGCGGGCATGGCCATATCTTCTCACAGTAAAATGGTATAAATTCCGGCCAGGTGCAGGTCTCACCTTCAATGTTTCGGATTAGTCACTGTCACTTTGAGCCGATGCCATCCACATGAGTAGTTAACCCAATCTGGAATATTTCCCACAATATAAAGGGTTATATTTTTTGAAAACTAAAATCACTAGCTTTTTTTAAATTAAAAATGGAAAATTTGAATGTTTATCAATATCTCACTGGCCACTAGTGTGACTAGACATAGTTAAGACCTAAACTTGAATGACCGAAGCATTATCTTTGGGGCTCGGAAGTTGGTCGTTTTTGTCGCACATGCGCGGAGGGTTCTTCTGGTGACGGCTCATGGGTGTTTATTTTTATCTTTTTTAAAAAAAAATTTTATTAATTGTTTTTTTTTTAAATTCATTTATTTTATTTTTTATTTTATTTTAACCCCCCATAAATGATGCTAATAGCTGTGGAATGCTAAGGTTCATCTCTTCTTTTTTCTTTCCATTTTTAAATTGACTATTATTCAGAAGTTACAACATTACACAAGGGCCGGTTTAGCTCAGTCGGTAGAGTGTTCGGCTAGGAATCACAAGGTTCTAGGTTCGATACTGGCCCCCGCCAACTCAGCGTATGAGTGCACAGGATATGTGCGGTAGTGATGAGCTGATGGTAGGTGTGGCGCTCCACTTCGGATGCTAATATAATCTCCTTCGTCTAGCGCTAGTGAAAGGGGATAGACTGGAAGGGCGGTTTAGCTCAGTCGGTAGAGTGTTTGGCTAGGGATCACAAGGTTCTATAGGTTCGATACCAGCCCGCCAACTCAGCGTAAGAGTAGCACAGGGATATGTGCGGTAAAGTGAGGAGCTGATGGTAGGTGTAGCGCCCCACCCCGGATGATAAAATAATCTCCTTGGTCTAGTGCTATTAAAAAGGGGATAGACTCCCTCGCTCTCTGATGGTTTGATATATAAACCAAATTTTTAATGTTGCATAATATTTCAACTATTAAAAAAAATCATCCCCTGAATACCTTGTTTTTTCATATTCTATATATTTATATACTTTGGATTTATTTTCATTATTTCGTAAAATTCTGAAAAAAATGGAAAGTTAATGCATTCAAATATATTTAAGAAAAGCAATCATCAGGGGCGGCCTAGTTTTAGTTGTAATTGTTGTACTAAATAGATTAAAGAATTAAAATGAAAAAAAAAAAATAGTAGATTGCGCAGTTGTCGTCGTAGGAGTAACCTAAAATATTTTTAATCCAATATTATTTTTAGATCTTTTAACGCTACTAAGCTCTCTTTAGGAACAACGTTTCCGATTGTTTATTGAAATTAATATTGTTTTTTTTTTCTCGGGTTATATCTACTATAGGGGAAAAGGGTACTGGTTTTATTTAATTGCTTCTGTCATTCGAAGGGTTTTACAAATGGCGATTTACAGGATGTTTGAATAGTAACTGAATATGTTCACTCGGTTATAATTTTTCGATAATTGATATATTGATATATATGTTTTTCACTTAAAATATTAAAAAAAAAAAAAACAATTATATAAATAAAGAACAGAGTAAAAAGATCTTCAAATTAATTTTTTTTTTTTTTTACATTTAATTTTCTTATTTATTTTCTACCTTAATTTTTCTTCTTCTGTTCACACGTTTGGTCTTTTGTCTTTTTATTTATACTGCAATTAGTTTCCCATTTATACAATACCACGATATTTTGCACCAAAATTAAGGGGCTCAAAGTTAAATGATGCGAAGAAAATCAGAATTTCTTGAAATAAAATAACTGATGCAATATAAAATTCATTCATTAGATAATTCAACAAAATATCATTAAAATCGGATAGTTCCCTGATTTTTGTTAAATGTTTTTAATCAGAAGAGGGTGAAATTTTATTTTGTAAAATACGTATATGGCAACAAAATTGGCAGACCCTAGTTTTTTTAAATAAGTTCTATATTATCGAACTAAATTCCCCGATTTATTCATTCTTAATGAAGAACGTTGCTATTGAAAATCCAGTATGGGCCACCAGGTTCGCTTGCATTTTAAGGTGCACTCCAGGAACTGTGAATAATCCCTCGGTTCCTGGGTATTACAGATAGTTGAACATGAATGAAATGTATTACTGAAACCGGATTGTTAATAGGCTAGTTTATACTAGGTGTTTCTTTCGGAAATATGGAGTTCGCTATAGAAATAATGTTAATTGGTTGCTTGGATTTTACGGCATGTCAACCCTATTGGACTATCCTATGCCGAAGATTCTTGATTGGTACTCAATCTTTTTTCAACTCAATTTTTCAAACTCGTTTTATCTATTTAACCCATAGATGGGATCCTAACAGGCACTACCACTCAGGGTCAAAGTAGACCTTCGAGTAATGGCGACGAAGGGGTACTACACACTCCACAGAGATCCAAAATTGGAACTTCACCTAGCATGCTAGGGCTTGACGTGACCAGTCGATTGATCGGAAGGATCCTCTCCGACCGACCGTCTAGCATAAGTAAGGGCAAAAGTTGATTGTTGCATGTCATAGACTGCTCAAACACCAGGGTTCCATCCTTAAACACCACGGATCGCCACCCACGGCCAACAGGTAGCCAAATTGGAGGGAAGGAGTCTTAACCCTCTACAGAGGTGCGGTTAGTGTATTCTAAGGCCACAGTCGACAGGGCTGGAGTAATTATGTCCATTCTGATTTGAGTCGTAAGTTTCAGAATTGTCTCCTAAATTCCGAATGAAATTAAGAAAAGCATTTCTTACAAAAAAAAGAGAAAAAAGAAAAGAAAAAATCTTAGAGAAATATATACAATGTTTAACTGCAGATTAGCCCTCTTATTAGTCATTCTTTTAAAGTGAGTTATTGCCCTTTAAATTATTTATAACGCAGATTACCATACAAAAAAATAAGAATAAAAAAGTCGTTGAACTAAATATTTTTCCACCATTTTTAATCATAGTTATTTATTCAGCGTTGTTACATTTAAATTTCAAATTCGCAATCTCTTGCATACAAGGAAAGAATTTTAGAAAATATCTCTAAAAGATTAAATTTTCATTTTTACTGACCAGTAAAAAAAAATATAAAGAATCACATAAGTGAAAGGCCCGATTTTTAAAAGGGCAGTATTGAAATTTGTAGAAACATCCAAAAGTAAAGTTTTTCTTGACAAAAAAGCAACATCTTATTTTAAAAAAAGGTAAACGAAACATTTTTATCGAATCTATTATCTTTTAGAAAAAGTAAAAGTATGCGCTTGCATATCATTAATCTATAAAAAAGGTAATTATAAAAAGAAAGATGTTGCATTTAAAATGGAAAGTTTATTAAAATCCGAAATTTGGATGACTTTTTGTGAACTTTTTAAAATTGACCTTTTGGTATGGAAAGGTGTGTGTGTTTTCACAGATACACACGCGCGCACCCATATATATATATATATATTATATATATATATATATATATATATATTATTATTTTGTAATAGTATAATGGAAATAATTTAGAATTAAATTTTCAAATTAAGAAAAACATAACAACCCTCATCCCGTTATATTTTTATATCAACCAGAAACAAAAAATGAGTTCTAGCCTCATCAGACAGGTTTTATACCCACCCCCACAAAAATGTTCTTGTCTTTTTTTTCTTTTGTAAAACCCATCTGATGAGGATAGAACTCATTTGTTTATGTTTCTGATTGGGATGATGGTGTGTTAAGTTTTTCTTTCTTTGAAAGTCAAGTATTTGCTCTGTATATAATTTGATTCATTATTATACATTGAGCTCTTTTTAGGGATTCATAACAATCATTGTATGAATATATGTTTGCACCTACAAGAGCATGCGGTATGGTTGTCCAGTGAGATTTCAATGATCCCAAATAGAATCATCCTTTACTTACCAGTCATTTGGACTACCTTTTATATATATATATATATATATATATATATATATATATATATTTAAAAAAAGGAAATGAATCCGACAATATGAGTATGAAAAGGTGGAATGAAAACATACACAATGCTGTTAAAGAGAAAACAATTTATTATATAATCATAGCTGATACTGATCAATATTTCAATTTTAAAAAATCACCCAAACAACTACGGAGTGAATGAACTCTGATGATGATTTTTGTAAAATCGAAATATTGATCAATATCAGCTATGATTATATTATAAATTGTTTTCTCTTTAACAGCATTGTGTGATGTTTCATTCCACCTTTCATACTCATATATATATATATATATATATATATATATATATATATATATATATATATATATATTATTTGTTGGGGTACTAATTTTCTTGATACAAGGTGATTCTAGGCTGGTCCTATTCTCTACCAGTAGTTTGTTGCAGAGTTCAGGTTCCGTATGAGAACTTCATGTTTAATTCTTATGAACAGAGCAAATTTATTTGTGAATAAAAAGGCCTTAAATACCATGGGTATCATGATTATGGACCATTTTCACTCGTGGGTATCTGGGGCCCACCGAACTTCGTCAGACCACGTTTTTATTTTATTAAGACTGGCAAATGGCCAAATTCGGTTTACATTTATACATTTCTCGCCGCCTGCCGGGGCGATATTTGTGTATTTTTTCTTTCAAGCGTCTTTTTGATTGGTGGAATTTATTTTACACTTCTTCCATTGAAGTGATGTTTATGTCAATTATTTCAAACCTTTAGTTTACTTATGTTTTATCTACGTATCTAAGTATGTTTTAGGGTTAAATGTTAAATGAGTGTTCTCCCACATTTAGCTAAATTTATCTCATACTTTTTGGTGCCTGGTTTGACGAAGCTTGGTGGGCCCCAGATACCCACGAGTGGAAATGGTCCATAATCACGATACCCATGGTATTTAAGGCCTTTCTATTCACACACACACACACACACACACACACACACACACACATACACACACACACATATATATATATATATATATATATATATATATATATATATATAAGTATCTGAGTAGTAGGCTGACTAATATTCATCATGCATTCGATTCTTCCCGCTTGGATTAACACCGAAATGGACAACAAACACTTCATCCATTTCTGCTTCAGTTGTGAACCCTTTTCTTATATTTAAGAGAAATCACGCACAAATCCTTTGCTTGGCACAACGGACGCTTATCTTTAGTCGAGATTCAATACCGGTAACATTTTCAGTTCCAGATTTAACGTATCCCCTCTCTCCCCTTTCTCTCTCGACAACATCTTTTTCCCACTCGTTCGACCGGCATTGTCCGGATTGGCTCCTAAAAGCCGTCAATGTCTTCTTAATTTTCGTTCAGAATTCTGATGACTTTCTTGCTTTACTTTCGTCTTTCTATTGCAAAGGCTTCAGAAGTTTTGGTCGTCAAAACATTTCCGCCCGCAAGGCAATACCATAATTAACTCGTGTAAGGTTGCCCAGCAATCTTGACCCATCCAATATTGAACTTGATTCAATATTAGCCATCCCCCCATTACTTTCTCTTCTCTCTGTTTCCAATCGTCAAGATTACACTTTCTTTTTTTTTTCGCGACCAATGTGCGAATGTTATCGAAGGTTTTCCGATTATCTCGTCACGTTGATTTTATTAGAAGAAAAAGAAGAAGAAGAAGGAATTTTTCTACCGTGGCAGAGTATGTAGATGAAATCACTAGTCCACTAAACAAGTGTCGTAGATCTTTGGCAAATAGATTTAGGATTAGATTAAGCGAATTTTTATTTAATAATGCACAAACGGAATAAAGATTGATTTTCAGATTGACACTCAGTTTAAAATGTTTCCTGATTGTTGAGAAATGTTAGGAAGAAAAAAAAAAACATTTTCATGAGTGAAATAAAAAAAAACAACTAAAGTTGTAACTCGACTTACGAGAGCCCCACTTAGAAGTTTTCTAAATCAAGAAACATTATTTGATCGATTTTCTGCTTTGTGCTGAGAGCTAGAATTTGAGATTAGAAGAACTTTCAGATAAGCTATATATACTAATTTCAGATAGGCTATACATATTCAATATATATATATTATATGAAATTCAAAATATATGAATATGAAATTTCAGATAGGATATATATATATATATATATATATATATATATATATATATATTTGGGAGAATATGTGCTTAATTGAAGTCAGACCTAATTTTTTGAAAGTTAATTCATTAATAATTAATTAGGCGGGATTTAACTAGTTAAATGTAAGGCTAAACAAATCGAGAAAAATCAATCTCTGAATGTACATTTCGACCTATTAGGTCTCATCAGCAGAGCTATAGATACGAAGATCGCCTCGTGTGTGACTCGAAACCCGTATGTCGAAACGACACGCAAGCCTCTTACCATTACACCAAACGGAAATCGCAATTTTTTATCGCTTTGTTTAGGTATTAGTAGTACTCATATTCCTCTTTAGAGACTTTTCGCACGACCTTACGCAAATGTAAACAAATCTAGCTATTTTCAGCCGACAGTATTTGGGAGATAATAGGTCGAAATTCAGAGATTGATTTTTCTCGATTTGTTTAGCCTTACTTTAAAGTAGTAAAATCCCGCCTAATTAATTATTAATGAATTAACTTTCAAAAAATTAGGTCTGACTTCAATTAAGCACATATTCTCCCAAATACTGTCGGCTGAAAATATAGATTTGTTTATATATATATATATATATATATATATATATATATATATATATATATATATTATTGAAAAAGAAAACAAAAAAAATTAAAAATTCACTCTGATGAAGGTCGTAAAAAAATCTCTCTGTGTACGGAATATTTTATACATATTTCCTATTACTATTATTATTATTATCATCATTTCAACTCCATCTGATTATTTTAATAATAATAATAACGTAAATCCGTATACATTTTGATAAACAGACCGAAACACATGTGTAAGTGATATCGATTAAAAGTGATATCGATAAAATTCATTTTTATCCATCTACATTTCTTTTATTTACTCATTTTTCCTCATATATATATATATATATATATATATATATATATATATATATATATATCTTATTATAATGGAGATTGTGTGTTTTTCTGTCTGTAACCGAAACTATATTACTACTCAAGTTACAATTTCCTTAGTTATTGACATCACATTCTTCAGGATATTAATTTTGTTTAAATCTCAATTATTAATAAAATTGTTGTACATTATTAATACTGTTAACCATATCAACATACTAACAACATGCAATTTTATTTATATATACAACAAAATAGCGGTTTATAGTGTGAACGGGAAGGCTAATTTGCATATTGATATTAAAAATGTGATTTTAATAAATATGTGCTCAATATTATTGATTTCTAATTGTTTGGTTTATTTTAATGAATATAAGCAACAATCTCTTCAATGAATCTTAAATGAAATCCATTAACAAGAAAAAATAACTGTCATTTTATTCTTTACTTCCTCTTTTAACTAAATACTTAAATTAGGAAAAATAACAATGAAAGACGGGAGTGGTGGAAGAGTAAGTTTCAGTTGTTCTATTTTTCTATTATACCTCCCTCCGTTTCAAATCATGTTATCTGCATTCTTATTTAGTTTCATTAGCCTTTCTAATTTAATATAATATTTTATTACATTAAAACTTAGATACTTGCACCCGGAGGGTGCATATATTTGCTAGTATATATAATAACGAAAAAAATAAAAGAAAGTAAACGAACAAAGGAACGGCTGCTGATGTGTGTGTTCAGATATCACGTTGTTAATAATATTGTAAACTTTCTCGGGTGGGAAAAGGGGATTATAATGGGAGCAACACTTATTGACCCTAACGTTGCATTTAACCCTAGCTGGTCTGAAGAAAGAAAAATACATTTTTTTCTTTTCTGTCTTTTTAAAACATTTTTAATAATAGGATATATGATAATTTGATTGTCTCTCACCGTAGAACGTGCTGATCTGCTACATCGCAGCAAGTGAGTTCGAACTATAATCGTGCTATCACGTTCACCTTTGGACTAATACCCTAGGGAGAGGTATGAACTCCCTTATACCACAGCTCTAGGTTGAATAGTACTACTGTTCTTCTACATTATATATAATTTCAAGGCTATATAGGCTATATGAGCGAATTTCAGGTAGGATATATGTATATATGTATGAGTATATATAAAAAGATATGAAAACACCACAAAATGTTGTTAAAGTGAAAACATTTTATAACATAGCTGATATTGAACAATATTTCGAATTTATGAAAATCATCATCAGAGCTTGTTTTCAGCTATGTTATTAAATGTTTTTCACTCTAACAACATTTTGTGGTGTTTTCATATCTTTTTGTATATACTCATACCGTCGGATTCATTTCCTTTCTTTTAACTTATACACACACATATATATATATATATATATATATATATATATATATATATATATATATATTACCTGAAATTCGCTCATGTAGCCATATAGGCTATATGAGCCTTTAAAAATCGAAGAGAAAGGAAGGGAATATTTTATAACATTCGCTTTTACAAACGTATATATATATATATATATATATATATATATATATATATATATTATATATATATATATATATATATATATGAAAGAGAGAGAATTTCATATACATTCAGATGTTAATAGTAATGTAAAATCGGAGGAGTGGCCTATTTTCGGTATAAGCAGGACAGCGAGGGCGTCTATCCTCTTTTAATTAGCACTAGACCAGTGAGATTGCATTTACCTCTGAATTGAAGCGCCATACCTTCCACTAACTTTCCACTTTACCGTACAGATTCAAGTTGTGCTACATATGCGCTGAGTTGACGAGGGCCGGTATCAAACCCGGGAACTTGTGATTCCTGGGCGGGTGTTCTATTGATTTAGCTAAAGTTCACTGACACCATTTAAGTTTCGAATTTTATTTTAGCAAACAAATATATTATTTATAAAAAATAGATATTAAAATGTATTTCAGCTTTTAATTC
>CM042144.1:10600510-10624845 GCA_023376005.1 Doryteuthis pealeii
ATTAAGATATACTCAAATACTCTCCATAATATACGTGTCTGTGAAGTGTGGAATAATCCTATACGTACTGCTTGAATATAGGGTAAGAACATTTGAAACATAAAATTAAACGAAATTAGAATAGTTGATATCGGTGTGTTTGTTGACAGTGAATCTTTTCGGAAATTCGGAGACACGCATATGCCAATGAACAAATCCCTTTAAATTATTATATAGTTTTGAAAATACATTGTTTCAAATTCAATGTTAAAATATTCCCTAGACCTTGTCTATTAAACGCTTCCGTCAAGTGAGCTTGATAGGAAAGGCTATATATATATATATATATAATATATATATATATATATATATATATATATAGCGAGAGAGGAGAGACAGACAGACAGACAGACGACAGACAGACAGACAGAAAGACAGACAGATCATATTGGGAATATACCTATAAGTAAACAGTGTCATAGAGCATTTATATTTGATTTAAGGTAGCATAGATATGCAATCAACGACACCTGGTTATTGACAGTTTCTCGCCTATGCGATCTTCAGACCTAATTCCTTTTTGTCTGAGGAGGTGAGAAACTGTCAGTAACAATTCATATATCCTTTACCTTGATATTATATATATATATATATATATATATATATATATATATATATATATATATACAAGATAGTCCAATCTTAGCGTTGTGGTTAAGAGATAAGGAAGTCTTATTCTAATGAAATTGTGTGTCTATCTACAACCAAAACTACCTCACTACCTATATCCACACCCCTTTAGTTATTTACGTTATATTCTAAATGATTATTAAATAATCATTATTCAATTTTAATTAGCATCTTATTTATTAAGATGTCTGTGTAAAAAAAACGGGCTATGTTATTAATGCGTTGAAAATACTGCAATATTATTATATATATATATATATAATATATATATATATATATATATATATATATGTGTGTGTGTGTGTGTGTGTGTGTGTGTGTGTGTGTGTTGACAACATACGCACACGTACAAACAAAAAAAAACGCATTCACGTAAACATGCAACACGAGAATACAGTTTTAAAAAATACCATCATTTTCAACAACAAAAAAATTTCATTTAACTAGAAATGCCATATCAGGACGATATCAGTTCCAGTGATCTTCTCAAAAAGAGATTTTATCTCGAAAATTCAAGAATAAAGTACAGGTTAACACACAACACCATTGTTACCTTATTATTTTTCTTTACACCTGAATTGTGAGAGCCAACAAAATCAACCTCCAAACCAATATACACAATGCTTCAACAAATTATAAAACTCTCATATATATATATATATATATATATATATTATATATTATATATATATATATATATACATATATATACATATATATATAATAAAGAAATGATGGTTTACATTGTCTATGATGTGATTGCATTTTAACAAAACTGGGTTTAATAGATATTGATTTCGTGTTATTGATTACTAGTATTGATGTTTTATTCTCAAACCTATTTCAATCATATGTATGATTGTGTATAGAAATCAGCTAGAATGTATAATCTTTATATATGTGTTTATATGTTGTTCCAATAATCTTTCTGGTTTAATATGTTATAACACATCATGATTTAAATACTTACATCTAGAGTGTGCATATTTTTGCTGGTGTATATAATTAGAGAAATAAATATTTCAGCCTCGTATATGTGTGTTTTTTTCATTGGGCGGTTGTGAGCTTATATCCACCAAAATATGATGCATATTATATGCCTTCACTTAATAGTTATCTTTAGATAGGTAGTTCTAAATACAACGCAAAGTCATATTTCTTATTTGTAAGATACAAACATTCGGTAAATGTATAACTTTTGAAATGAAGGACGTTCCGGAATTTGGAAAAGACGGTAAAGTCGATAGGCTTTAAACGAGTAGAAAAAAAAAAGCTTTTAAAGAAAAGATCTGGGTACAATCAATACATCAATACTCATGTTCCTTAATTTTACGACCGTTATCATCTTGCAACAACCTCTGGTTAAAAATGAAACCGTCCAAATCGTCCATGATCAAATACAAAAATGTAAATCCTTATCTGGTGTTGCTTCTCTACCAATTTATTCACATGTTTCTTGTGAGTGTCGTCACCTCAGCTAAATAATGGACTATTCCGTTTTTATTATGAAGAAAGGGAAGAAAAAGGACATGCTACACAGAAAAAATATAATTCGAAAGAAAGAAGGAAAAAGTGTAGGGGGAAAATAGACAGAGAGTTGAGTGCGACAGTTTCTCGTCAATGTTATTTTCAAAACAAGTACTTGGTTGAAAACCGCATGGGCGAGAAACTGTCCGTAACCAAGCGCCGTTAACTTTCTGTTCACGCTACCGTAACTTTATATATATAATCTGTGAGTGTGTGAGTGTGTTTGCGTGTCTGCTGGATAGTTACTTTTTTTTAATGATACTAGCAAATATATGCACCCTCCGGGTGCAAGTATTTAAGTTTTAATGTAATAAAATATTTTATTAAATTAGAAAGGCTAATGAAACTAAATAAGAATGCAGATAAAAAGATTTGAAACAGAGGGAGTATAATCGAAGAATAGAACAACTGAAATTTACTCTTCCATCACTCTCGTTTTTCATTGTTATTTTTTCTAATTTAATTTAATTAATACATTTTTTATTTTAGTTAAAATAGGAAGTAAAGAATAAATGCAATTATGTTCTTGTTAATGGATTTCATTTAAGATTCATTGAAAGATTTTGCTTATATTCATTAAAATAAAACCAAAACAGTTAGAACTCAATAATACTAAGCACATATTTATTAAATTCGATTTTTAATATCAATATGCAAAATTAGCCTTCCGTTCACACTGTAAACCGCTATTTGTTGTATATAAATATAATTGCACGTTGTTAGTATGTAGATATGGTAAACAGTATGAATAATGTAAACAATTTTATTAATAATTGAGGTTAAAATTAAAATAAAATCATGGAGAATGTGATGTCAATAACTAAGGGAATTAGTGACTTGAGTAGTGATATAGTTTCGGTTACAGACAGAAAAGCACACAATCTCCATTATAATAAGATGTCAACACTTGTAGTCATTTAATGCCAAATCTGTTTTTTTGTATATATGATTTATACGAATTGTTCGTAGGTAAATATTCTTATTTGTTTTGTTTTATAATCTGGTAGAATGAATTTTAATTAACTACACTATCAAAATAAAAAAACGCCCTCTGGGCGACGTAAAATAAATATTACCTGAGGGGATGGGAGTTGAAAATTTAATATAAGAGAGTTTGTATCACGAGTAAAGTAAAATCAAATTTATTAAAGGAGTAAAAAATAAAATAAATTTATTAAAGGAGTAAAAAATAAAATAGATTTATTAAAGGAGTAAAAAAAATAAATAAATGGAAACTTAGTTCTGATAACTTTAAATATGTATTAAAATAAAACAAACTATATATAGATATATAATACCAGGTATGTATTTATTAAAACTTGTTTTAAAAAAACAATGAGGATTGTCTAACATTGCATGTTCAAATTTTGAGTGAATTTATTCTTTTATGACGATTTTGGGTAATGTGACGTAAGCAGTGACGGAGTTTTTGTTACAGACAAAAACCGGAAGCGAATCCTCATTATTAATAGATGTGTATTAATAAAAAAATAAAAAACATCCTGTGTAGTAATAAACTGGTTGTTATATTAGAGGTTTCGTTAATTCATGTTTAACTTAATGTATATTAATAGATTTGTAGAAATATTTTTGGCAGATTCATGGGCATCACTAAACTGGTAGAAATGATTTTCACTCGGTGAACCTGTAGATATACAACAGTATGATAATTTAATTACTACAACATTTAATATGTTTACTTAAGAGCTATTGAAATAGTTCAATATATAAAAAGTATAATAATCTTGATTTGACTCTCTCTCGTTCGTTTAAAAAAAAATGTTATTTCATCTTTTCATTATGCTCGATTAAAACATATTAGCGTTATTGCTTCTGCACCCTTACCCTTTCTCTCTATTTTCCCTACTCTCCTTCTTTCTTATTATATTTTTCTATGTAGTCGTAGGGGCGGCCTAAAGTCGGTATCAGCCTGTCAGCGAGGGAGTCTATCTTTTCAATTGCGCTAGACCAAGGAGATTGTTTTTAGCATCTGAGGTGGAGCGCCACACCTACCATCAGCTTTTTCTATGTAGCATGTCCTTTTTTCCCTTTGTTTCTTTATAATGAAAACGGTATGATCTATTATTTAGCTGAGGTAACGACACTCATAAGAAATAAGAATTTGGCGGATAAGCAACACCATATTATCAGGATTTACATTTTTGCCTTTCATCTTGTACGCTTTGGACGGGCACATTTTAAACCGTAGTGTATTGCAAGATGATAACGGTCGAACTTTTAAGGAACACGAGTATTAATATATCAATATTAGTTCAATCTACGAAATAAAAAAAAATTGAGAACAATATTTTAATCTATTAGAATAAACATGACCTGTGGTTTAGATGAATTAATAATTAGGTAATAAACTGTTCCTAAATTACCTGAAGGTCGACATTATGAGTCCAGGTGTTGAACTGATTAATGTCTACCATTATGGATATCCAAGGGGATTTCGGCTTAAAACACACTTAGGAAGAAGAGGGGGGCGGTAAATTCCTGTAATCAAACTGCCTTTAAGTCGCATTAGGAAACTTTACCGATTCCTTGCATCGCAATTCTTTGGAAAATGAAAATAGAAAACATAAGCATGAAGAAATCAAAGCGAAACGAGGAGGAAAAAACATGGGTAAACCGCTGGCGGTAAATTTCCCGCCAAATAACAGAATTCCTGTCATTGAGCGCGGGAAATGTGGCTTTTCTGATTTGGTCTGGCTTTGACAAGTGGCAGATAGCGTGTACGCTAATAAAGTCGCATTGTTCCTAGTTGTTATTGTTTGTTATATGTTAGCGTGTCGGATCGTTCAGAAGCGTGCAAAATATTAATGACACCATTCATAAACACATACACAAAATGGAATAGATATAATATAATATATATAATATATAATATATATACACACACACACACACATAATAATATATATATTATATATATTATAAATATTATATATATATATATAAATATATATATATATTGGGAGTAGATATATGCACCTAAATCTGTATGAATTTATTAGGAGAAAGCTTACGGTTTTGAGATGAAAGAACGAAATCACATAAGCGTATTCATAACGACTATAAGATCATATTTCAAGGCGTCACATGAATATAGGCTACGGACACGTGTAAATGGAGTTTAATAATCGCACATAGGTATATTCACACAGAAAAATAAACACATAATAAAACACACCCGCATACACATACATACATACATATGCATATATATTTACAGAGTATATCTATGGCTTGATTTGTTAATGATATACCGAAAGCATATATATTAAAATTTAAAAAAAGGTTATACCTAAAACTTCGCATATATATATATATAATATATATATATATTATGTATGTATGTATGTATATATATATGTATGTATATATAATATGTATATATGTATATATGTATATATATATATATATATATATAGGTTGTGTACATGTATGTGTGTATCTGAGAAAGGGAAAAAGAGAGAAGAAAAGTTGAAATTCAAACAGTGTTAGAGGAATTCTGTATATGCAAAGATAAACAAATAATCAAATGATTGTATATCTAAACATAATTATTATTACAGCATAAATACCTCTGAGTTTGAATTGGGAAATTAAGCCATATTCATTTGCATACACGCATCCAATAATATTTACCCGAGACACACACATACATTCGCAGGCACACAAACACACAGATATACAATCCCCACCCTTCAAAACACACATTAATTTTACCCTGTGTATAAAACTATGTATGTGTTTATATGTATATTCGAGTCAGAATATTTACACCCTTATATTACACCGACACACCCAGACACCCAGACACACACACACACACACACACACACACACATATATATATATATATATATGTATATATAACCCCATATAGAATGTGTCTGTGCTGGCGTGTGTGTATATATTTATATATGAATAAAGATACATTTATATATGTATGCGTGCGTCTGGGAATGCAGCTTTTTCTATAAATAAAAATAATGATGAATTGGAAAATTAAGGCACATTCATTTGTGTTCATAGATTCAATTAACTTTATTACATAAATATAACCTACATATACATTACATCATATATATATATATATATATATATATATATATATATATATATATGTGTGTGTGTGTGTGTAAATACATTATAATGAATATCTCTCTTTGTTTTTTGGGTTTTTTTTCTTACTTGTCCGAACATATGCTTGTGCCTGTATGTTTATGTGTACGTACGTGTAAGTGCTTGTATATGTTTGGAATTTCCTGAATTAAGCTACAGTACAAGTATATGTATGTATAAAAAGCACATGTCTGTATCTATATGTAATTTTATATATTGAGACGCGTTGTGTAATGGTTACCGTCGTAGAAATGGACATGGCGACACGAGTTCAAATCTTAGACGAAGCTGTTAGCATTTCACATAGCGCTTATACCCATCGGAAAGTTATGCATCCATCTATTCTTCCCCAGCTATGGGTAATAGTAGGGCATTTTCGACTCTTTAAAAGTCTAAGAGAAGGAAAACTCTGAAGGTTATTTGAAACTTAAAATATAGGTAATTGAAATTATATATTTTATCTTAAGTGTCGTTTACTTTTGAGTGTAAGACAGACAATTGAATAGATAATTATCAATGTTTAAAACCATTTTATTTGAGATGTAATTGTTAATTAAATAACCCTGTGATTCGGTTATTTTTTTTAAATATCACAAAAATGATAAATCTATGCATTTAAGTTGTTTGAAATACGCTAGACTTAGCGCAGGATGGCGTCGTCAGTTATGTTATTGGCTGGATTCATAGGGGGGTTTCGGGTCTTTCAACATAATACCTCCTTCAGCCAGCCAGACCCCATTGGAGCCGATCAAACTCCAATATGCCACCCTTGTGCAACGCCAACAAAGAAAAAAAAACTAAGCCTACGACAACGCGATCCTCGAACTCTTTATATCTGAATGGCCAATTCTTCAGCCAATCGTTGCAATTACAAAAATGTATAGCCATACAGATTTATGCATATCCATAGATGAAAACTCTCCCTCTCTCTCTCTCTCTCTCTATAATATATAATATATATATATATATATAATATATATATATATATGTATGTGTGTGTGTGTGTGTGTGTGTGTGTATTATAAAAAAGAAGGTCCGCAAAATGGTTTAAATTTTGCTTATTTCAAAAAAGCATTTTATTTAATTTTCACGACACGTGTTTCAGATTTTAATATCTTCTTCTGGCTTGTTCGATGAAGAAGATAAAAAAAATCTGAAACGTGTCGCGAAGATAAAATGGTAGTTTCTTTGAAAAAAAAAAATTCAAGCACACACACACACACACACAACAGACAGACACAGAAACACAACACACACACACACACACACACACATATATATATATATTAATATATATATATATATATATATATAAGGATTAAATGTTAACGTATTTTCTAAATTAAAAAGCTTCCTGGTCCAAATTAGTCAAAGCAATGGTTACAAATGTACTTTATTTGTCCTGTTAGTCTCGCAGACCCATTACGGCTTAATAGCGAGTCGAGCCTCGCAGTATACCCCATATTGTGTGTGTATCAAACTCAGATAATGTCGCGTATTTGCATTCGGGTTACCGATTCCATTGTCTTTGGTGATAACTGTTGCGATTTTGACGAAAGATTAGTGTATATTTCCCCTCAGTTATGAATAAATACACGAGGATGATGAAACGATTTAGCCTAATAAGACAATCCATTTTGCGCGTTTGATTGTTGGTTAAGTCAGATATTTGTTATTGCGGTTGGTTGGTTGGATTTTACAACATATCAACCATTGTTGGATTATTTCATGACGAAGACGCTTTGTTTTATTCATTATTGATGGGTATTCAAAAATTTTTTCAAACTTAATTTTTCTTAATACATTCTTTTAAACACATTTTAACCCATAGATGGGATCCTAACAGGTACTACCACTCTGGGTCAAAGTGGACCTGGGAGTGATGAAGGGGTACTCCACATTCCACAGAGCTCCAGAATTGGAACTTCACCATCAGATAGAGTTTAACATAATACCCAGGACACTAAGACCCTCTGCCACCGCCTTCTAGTACATATATAATAAAACGGGTTGAGGGTTGCCATAAAGGCATTAGGGTTGGGACAATCATATAGGCGTTAGGGCTTGACGTGACAAGCCGATTGATCAGAGGACGCCCATCTAGCCTAAGTAAGGGTCAAAGTGGAATGTTGCATGTCACGGACTGCTCAGCCACCAGGATTCCATACTTAGGCATCACAGGTCACCATCCACTGTCAACAGGTGGCCCCAAATGTTATGCATCCATCTTAGCCCTCTGTCTTTGCCCTCTGCAGATATTGCTGTCGGTAAGAGGGATTGATCACCCCCAAGCAAACCCGTAAATAATGTCGAGAATTGCGAATTGATCAGCATAGCTGCGTGAAAACAAAATCATCATCAGGCCATGCTGGCAGCATTGATATACGTGACTCTCTCTCTCTCTCTCTCTCTCTCTCTCTCTCTCTCTCTCTCTCTCTCTCTCGATCTCTATCTCTCTCTCTCTCTCTTTGCAATCGGTCATCAACCTGGGGGGTCCTCCATGCAACTCACAGAATTCGCACATAGCTAGTTTATGTGTTATTGCTGGTCGGCCTACACTTGTGTGTCCATGCATCCAGTCCACTGAAGAACGTCCACATGAGTTCGTCCTTGCTTCCACGTCAGATTCCAGCTTGTTTTTTTTTATTTCGTCTTACTAGGATGGTCTGCGTGATAGTGGGTAGGTGGCTTTACTGCTTCTTTCTTGTGGGTTTTTGCTTCAGACATCACGCAGAATCCTAATGTAGCTGCCATCTGTTTTTTCTCTAAGCGTTTCGTTACAGTAGTGAAGCCGTTTAGTAGCATTGGTACGGCTACAGATTGGAAGAATTTTTGCTCTATCTAAACAATGAAATCAGATTTCCATAAGATTAATAATTTGTCGATAGCAGTTCATTCCTATCTTATGCGTAAATTGACATCGCTTTCTGTTGGTGAGATATTACTACCTAGATATATGAACAAGTCTACTAATTTAAGAGGCTTACGATAGGTTATGGAATATATACTTTATATATTAATACACGTGTTTCTTAATTGTACGACCGTTATCATCAGGCAATACCCCCTGTGTAAAAATGAGATCGTCCAAGTTGAAATGCAAAAATGTAAATCCTGAGGAGTCTGCGGAAGCGATAATGCTAATCTCTCAATCGAACAAAAAGAGGAAAAGGGACATGCTACACAAAAAATATCAGAAAGAAAGAAAGAAAGAAAGAGAGTATGGGGAAGATAGCGAGAGTGTGTGAGCGCGCGAAAGCGATAACCCTAATCTATTTCAATCAAACATAATGAAAAGATGAAAAGAAGGTAAAAAAGAAAAAAATATTGAGAGTTAAATCAAGATTATTATACTTTTTACATATTGGACTATTTACCAATAGCTCTTAAGTAAACATATCAAACGTTGTAATAATTGAATTATCATACTTTGGTATATCAACATGTCCTGCTAATAATAATTATAATAATAATATATAACCTGCTATCTTTCTTTAGATGTCCTCTGCGCGATTAGGTTTTGACTTTTCACTTGTTATCTAAATTGCACTTTTAAAATATCATTAACTAAAATCTGTTTATTCCCTTTTTGCTGTCTTTTGTTTTTCTCTACTTTTTTTGTTATCTCTCTCTCTCTCTCTCTCTCTCTCTCTCTCTCTCTCTCTCTCTCTCTCCTCTCTCGCGTTATTTCTCTACATTTATCTCTCTGTCCTGTCAATATGTTTGTAGTTTGTTTTTTTTTTTTTTTTTGGCAATGGCTGTCTTCTTTTCTATTTTTCTTTGTTGCTATTTTTTGTTATTGTTTATGTTTTATACCATCTTAGTAATTAACTTCTCAAACTCTTCCTCAATTCAACCCTTTCCTCTCGTATCTTGTCCATCTCCCCCCCCCTCCCCCCCCCCTCTCTCTCTCTCTCTCTCTCTCTCTCTCTCTCTCTCTCATTCTCTCCTGTTTATCCCAGTATTCATTTTCCCATTTTCCCTCCTCTCTAAATGTAAGCATTGCTCCAATTATAACAACGATCTCTTCCCACCTCAAACTCCTCCACCATCACCTGCAACACAGCCACCACTTCCAACGTCCTATAACCTGTGCCCACTTACTAAAATTGCACGCCAGCTAAAAACATAAAAATTCGCAGTATTTTTCTATAAGTCCAAATAGAATTTGCCTCGAAGCGCTGTTGGCAGGAAGCGAACCTGCGGACGGGCGCGGTTCGGGCTCGGGATTGTTGGTGCTGTCGTTTTTCTCGGCCATAATTCAACAGGAAACACCGATGAAGGCCATACTAAAGTCAGTTTTGCAAATGCTAATGCAGACAACGCTACATCTGGACTCTGTATGTGGCGTTGGTGGTGCTGATTGAGGTGATGGTGTTGGTGGTGGTGTATCCACCTTGCTGCTCTGCTTTTCCCACTCTTATTCCACTCAGCGCCCAACTCCTCTACATCATATTGTAACAGCCGTTGGCGCCATTTTGTAGAGCTCTTCTTTTGCCATTAAGCCACATCCGCCGACACTTACCATCTGATGGAGACATTTGGCAAAAAGCTGCCAATATCTTTATGCGTTCATATTAATGTGTACAATTCTCGGTGTGTAAGTGTGTGCACAAACGTGTGGTAAAAGCACACAGTTACTTTATGCATAATAATATACGTGTGAGCGTGCTCGTTTGTGTGTGCACTTGTGTGTGACTAAACGTGTGGTAAAAGCAGCAGTTTCTTTATGTATAAGAATATAAACACCCCTGTATGAGTGTACTCCTTTGTGTGTACCTGTGTGTGTAATACAGGAAATATATTTTTGTCGCAGTGTGTAGTTCATATCCGTATGTGTGTTAATAGTTGTGTATACATAGTTGAATGTTTTGAATTTGTTAACCCATTATAGCTAGTTATCACCTTTCTGTGTGTATTTATATATGTGTTTGTGTGTATGACTGTATATCTCTTTGAATGTTTATGTGTCTTCATATGTTTATATTAATGTGTACAATTATCTTCTTGTGCGTGTCTAAATGTGTGCATAAACGTGTCGTAAAAGCAGACATTTACTCTATGTATAAGAATATAAACATATATGTGTGGGCGTAAACGTCTGTGTGGTACCTGTGTGTTTATAGCATCTTTTTTTGTCGTGGTGTGTTAGTTCATATGCGTATGAGTGTTTATATTTCAGGGTACAAATGCAGAATAGTGCGCAAGAGATAATATCATTAGAATCGCAATTTAAATATACTACGGAAACTCCCGAAGTAGCCTAACCCTAAACCAAAGGTACAAATACAGAATAGCGCACAAGAGATATTATCATTCGAATTGCATTTTACGTATAAATAGCATTAGACAACTATAACCCTAACCTTAATTCTAACACAAACCATCACACTTTCCCAAACCCTAACCATAGCGTCACAAAGGTTTCACGTATTTTCATGAAATGTAATGATATATAATGCTTTTTTATACGTAATTTAATGATACTATCTCTTACGCGCTATTTTGTATTAGAACTGTTAAAAGACATGAACTGCCCTGTCGTCTGCGGCGTTAGAATGCATCGACTGCACCTCTGCAGAGGGGTAAGACTCTCCCAATGGGGCCACCTGTTGGCCGTGGGTGGCGACCCGTGATGCTTAAGGATAGAGCCCAGGTGGGTGAGCAGTTCATGACATGCAATACTCCATTTTGGTCCCTATCTTGGGCTAGACGGGCGGTCGGAGAGGCCCCCTCCGATCAATCGGCTGGTCACGTCAAGTCCTAGCACCTATATGATTTTCCCAACCCTATTGCTCTTATTGCAAGCCCCAACCCCTTTTTATCATATGGGTGCTAGAAGGTGGTGGCTGTGGGTCTACATGTCCTTTTGGGGAATGTGGAGCACCCCTTCATCACCATTGCTCCCTGGTCCACTCTGACCCGGAGTGGTAGTACCTGTTAGGGTCCCATCTATGGGTTAAATAGAGAAATGTATTTATAAAATAATTGTATTATGCATTAAGAATTGATTTATTTCAAAACTTTATCGGCATTAATGACCCACTGAGGTTGATATGCCGTAAAACAAAACAAACAAATAAAAAGACATGAAATTTTTAGTACCTTTTATAAAATTGGTACTAATGTAGAATGGCGCACAAGAGATAATATAATTAGAATCACATTTTTCAAATGAATAGCATTAGATTACGGAAACTTCCGAAGTAACCAAAACCTAAACCTATTAACACCTAAAACCTAAACCTACTAACCCTATTAACACTAAAATCAACACTTAACCCAAGGATCTCAAAGGTTTCGGACATTTCCGTGAAACGTAATGCTTTTTATACGTAATCTAATAATAGTATATTTTGCGTACTATTCTGCATTAGTAACTATCTAAGTATACATGTTCGAAGGTTTTGAATTTTGTATATTATGGCTAATTTATCGCCTTTCTGTATGTCCTGGGAATGACGTTAAACTCCATCTGATGGTGAGGTTCCAGTTTTGGAGGTTTGGGGAATGTGGAGCACCTCTTCATCACCATTGCTCCCTGGTCCACTCTGACCCGGAGCTGTAATACCTGTTAGGGTCCTATCTATGGGTTAAATAGAAAAATGTATTTATAAAAATTTGTATTATCCATTAAGAATTGATTTATTTCAAAACTTTATCGGCATTAGATGACCCACTGAGGTTGATATGCCGTAAAACTAAACCAAACCAAACCCTCTCACCTTTCTGTGTGTATTTATATATGTGTTTGTGTGTATGTCTCTGTGTATCTTTGAATATGTGTGTACATATATGTGTGCGCACATGCGTTCATGTGTAATTCTATCTTTGTGTATTCTCTCATTGACGAATGTGACTGTGTGTTTCTATTTCAAATTTTGAATATAAGTACATGAAAAAATGAGGCAAAGAAAGAGAGACAGAGAGAGTGACAGAGAGAGAGAGGAGAGAGAGAGAACAGAGAGAAACAGAGGGGGGAGCTAGAAAAAGAGGAAGATAGATTAAGTGAAATCTATAGAAAAAGAATAATGTTATAGATATGTTCAGTTAGATATGTCACGAGATAGTGTAGCACACACACACACACACACACACACACACACACACACACACATATATATATATATATATATATATATATATATATACATATACATATATAGATAGATAGATAGATAGATAGATAAGTAGACAGAAAGAAGTTGGTAAATAGAGAGAGAGGGGGAATAACAAGAGAGAGGGAGTAAATAAAGCACCTTGCCCTGGGAATAATTTCAGAGAGAGAGAGAGAGAGAGAGAGAGAGAGAGAGAGAGAGAGAGTAATAGGTAGATTTCCTAGTGAGCGAGATAGGTAGACAGATTGATAGAAAAAAAGAAATCGGTAACCAGAGAGAGAGAGAGAGACAGAGAGAGAGAGAGAGAGAGAGAGAGAGGGGAGAGAGGGAGAAGGAGAGGGTACTTAACATGACCGATTGCCCTAGAAATACATAAGAAATTTCCTAGTGATAAAGATGAATAAAGAGAGAGAGAGAGAGAGAGAGAGAGAGAGAGAGAGAGAGAGATAATAGAAAGAGAGAGAAGTAGATAGATATAGAAAGAGATATGCAAAACCAGGGACATTGTAGAAAGATATTTAGGTAGAGTGAGTTGACTTAGTTAAGTGTGAGTTTAGTTGTTTTGTTTTACGGCATATCAATACTTTTCGGGTTATTTAATGCTTAAGCAAGTGATTTTGATAAATAAAGGGCACAAGTTGCTTACAGTACCTGCCGTTGCTTAAGTGATCACTGAATAAAATACTGAACATGCTCATTATTGCTTAAATTCGATAATCTAGCGGGAAACATAGTTTTAGCATATCTTGACTGTAATGTTAAGTTAGAGAGAGACAGACAGACAGACAGACAGACTGTTAATGAGATAAAACAAAACAATTGATAAAAACAGATACCGAAAGAACGAATATATATATATATATATATATTATATATATATATATATATATATATATAGTTTGATTTTCTTTTGAAAATTGTTAAATTGGCTCGATGATGTTTTTTGAACTGGGCGGTATTTTCTTTTCTTCTAGAAGCGGCTACATCTCGTCGCCTGGGTAGAGAAGGGTAGAAACCCGGGTGTATTGATTTATTTACTTTTGAGATTTACAATTGCTGGAAATGTTTAAATAACTTCGAATATAAATCAAATCTTCATGATTTTACCAAAAAGCAGGAACCGGTGATATTCAATGTTAATAAATATTTACTTTGTCATTAACTGTTTTATTTTAATAGTTTCAACAGGACATACATACATACATACATACATACATACATCAGCTACCTTTTCTATATGCATAGATTGTCGCTTCAGTTTGTAAACTGACGTTATAGATTTTAAACGAACGGTATTTAAATTAAGACTTCAAATTTTGTACACACATAATATATATATATATATATATATATATATTATATATATGTGTGTGTGTGTGTGTGTGTACGTGTGTGTGAGGAAAGAGGATTGGAATGAATCCGACAGAATGTGGTAGAGATATGAGGAATACAATAACAAAACTAAGACAAACGTATGGTAAGCAGAGTAAAAGTGGAGAAATATATTGTGAAAGAAACAAGTTAGGAGCGCAGGTGGATTATCCTTCTTGGACAGGAATTTGATGTTTCTTTCACAATATATTTCTCCACTTTTACTCTGCTTACCATCTCCAACTCTCTTCTCTTTTGATGTCCTTTTTTTCCTTTCCAATGATTCCCGCCTGACCAAGCAAAACCTTTCCTCACAAACGCTTAGCCACCCACTTGACCTCGTCTCCTATCCACCCCTACAGTTCCACTTCCCCTTCTATAAAACACTTGTATGAGACCTTGATAACTCAATAAAGCGACTGATTATACCGAGATCAATGCTCTAGCGAAATATATCCTACACGAGACTACTTCATAACGAACCGTTTTATCGCGAAAGGCACACACGTGTAATCGACTGCAATTAATCAATATCTTGATTAATCCAGTGGATCTAACTCTGAAGATCCTTATGGTGAAACTCGAGTAGGTTATCACTTGTACCTGTATTACAATAAATTTGTTCTACTAACGTATTGAGCAGTTTTAATTTGTTATATCGCTGCCTTAGCTTTCTGAATTTTGCATCAACTAACCATTGTGACCATATTCACTGGTTTGAGTTTGAGTTTTGTTTAAAGGCATATCAACCCCTGTGGGTCATTTAATGCCAAAAAGGTTATTTTGGATTTCAGACTTTAAGGTAGTGGTTCTATGGAGATAATTGGTTATGTTCTGTTATATTTTGTTGAAAAGGTTGCTTTTTTTAATAAAATTTAAAATGTTTTCAGGGTTTGTATTCTTGAAGATGTCTTTCAGATTTCTAGCTTGATAGTAATTTGCGTGGATATATTTAAGTCTGTTACAATTTAGAAGGATATGCTTGGTTGTAAGTTGTACTTTGCATGTTGGGCACACTGGGGCACCCTCCCCTTTTAACAGGTACGAATGGGTAATGTGGACCTTTTCCATAATACATTGTTCTCAACTATTTCCCCTTAGAAATACTTTTGTGGAAAAAGTATTCTTTTAAAGTTATTGAAAATGCTTTTAAAAAAGTTGATATGGCACAAGAGAATCGACGAACAATTAACTGGTGACTTAGCATATCCCTCGGTTGAATTAAAATTGTTTTTCCACTCAAAATGTCTTCAATTGATATTCTATATGTCTACCTTTCGTGAAAGCACCAATCTAATATATATATATATATATATATATAAGTCATCCACAGACACGCGTTTCGGCGTTTCACGCCTCCTCAGTGTGGCTAGACACAACTATCCTTCGGTAGGGTCGAACTCAGACTGACCGCATGGTAGCCCGATATCTTATCCCCTCGCCCACTGACAGCTGATGCGGGGACTGGGTTTTTTTTAACTATTAAGTACATAGGAATGTATGTATTTTACGGTCACTGAGAGATCAAATTTCCGGAGAAATGACCATTGCTTATTTGCTTAATAGTGAGAGTTAATTTAAACTACCAATTAGAGAGCTCATTACCAAATTTATGGGAGCATATATTAATAAGTCATCCACAGACACGTGTTTCGGCGTTTCATATATATATATATATATATATATATATATATATATATATGTATATGTGTGTGTGTGTGTGTGTGTGTGTGTGTGTGTGTGTGCGCGTTGAAAATTATAGAAATATATACATTTTTATTTGTTTTACTGATTATGTAAATCTCGTCAGTAATATTTTGTGACTTGTTATTTAGAAGAGTCTCTGCACAATGAAGGAATATTTTTCTATAATGCTTCCATAATACTTGCACCAGTCCATTTATAGCCAAATATATGTGCCGTCATTCAATTATCAATCATACTAGCAAGACCTGGGGACATACTGCAGTGCGATAATGTAATTATGACAACGTTTGATATCTTTAATGAAGAGCTATTGCTAAATAGTTCAATATGTAAAAAGCATTATAATCTTGATTTAACTCTCTCCTTCTTTTTCTTTCTTTCCTTTTCATCTCTTCATTATGTTCGATTGAAACAGATTAGCTTTATCCCTTTCGCGTGCTCAACCCGTCTCTCTATTTCCCCCTTCTCTTTCTTTCTTTATTATTATAGTTTTCCTGTGTAGCATGTCCTTTCCCTTCCCTGTCCCTTTCCTTCTAATAAAAACGGAATGACCCTTTATTCATCTTAAATGATGATGATCAAAAGAAATAAGAATTTGGTGGATAAGAAATACCAGATAATCCGGATTTACATTTTTATATTTCCTCTTAGACGATTTAGAAGGTCTCATTTTTAACCAGAGGTGTTGCAAGATGATAACAGTCGTATTTTTAAGGAACTCGAGTATTTATATATAGATGAAAAGCATTGAACTTATTTTTTCTGGGTAATTTTTCAAACTATAAAATGACACATCTTACCATCCAAGTTAGGAGGCTAATCCAGAGAATATAGTGAGTAATTTCATCAGAAGGATTATGTTTTATTTGCTCAGTACTTTGACCCATATATATGTTGATCGGAAATTATATGAAATAAAGAGTATCGATACTTTTCTTGCTAATTTGAGGGTGCCGTCCTCTTAAAGAGCACTCACTCCCCCACTTCTAAAAGGAGAAGGACCTGATTCATTGCCGGATTCAGAAGACACCATACAAGGGGAATGCCGATTAGGGAAGGTATTCCTGGTACCGTTCTCAAACTTCATTTTAGTGGAGAGGCAAATATATTATCAATTAGACTCATTCCTGGTACCGTCTCAAACTTCATTTTGGAGAGGCAAATATATTATCAATTAGACTCATTCCTGGTGGAGATGCAAATACATTATCAATTAGACTATTCCTGGTACCGTTCTCAAACTTCATTTTAGTGGAGAGGCAAATATATTATCAATTAGACTCATTCCTGGTACCGTTATCAAACTTCATTTTAGTGGAGATGCAAATACATTATCAATTAGACTCATTCCTGGTACCGTTCTCAAACTTCATTTTAGTGGTGAGGCAAATATATTATCAATTAGACTCATTCCTGGTACCGTTCTCAAACTTCATTTTAGTGGAGAGGCAAATATATTATCAATTAGACTCATTCCTGGTACCGTTCTCAAACTTCATTTTAGTGGAGAGGCAAATATATTATCAATTAGACTCATTTCTGTTACCGTTCTCAAACTTCCTTTTAGTGGAGAGGCAAATATATTATCAATTAGACTTTGTAACACAATTTTTGATCCTGGATAGTAAGTTTTATTTTTCAATTTTATTTTTGTTGAATAATTTATGGAAAATTTGTTTTGTGCCGTGGAGAATATGATTGTGAAATTGATTTATTTTTTACTGTAAGAATTGGCAGATTTGTATATATCAGAAACGATATAGAACGCATTTAAGGCCATTGATATTATAAACATATACATCGTTGTAATAATTAAATCATCATATTGTGGTATATTCACAGGTTCTGTTATTTTTTTAAAATTACACTTCAGGTGTGAATTTTACGAGAGAAAGAACATGCACTTTCAACTACACAGGATATATAATTTCCGCTGCACACAGATTACTACATTTTTACCAGACATGGGATATATCATTTTTGCTAGACATCGAATATATCATTCTTTGCTAGACACGGAATATGAAATTTCTGCTAGACACTATGAAAAAATACAGATTATATCTTTTTTCGATACACTAAATATAGGATTTTTCTAGACACAATATATAATTTCTGCTAGACACTGAATATGCTTTTTGGTAGAAATAGAATATGCATTTTTGGATGATAAAGAAGGTGTCATTTTTGCTATACAAAAAAAAAAAAAACGGTTACAGATGTTTGAGCCCAAAAGTTAAGGAGAGGTCAACGATATAAGTTACCCTCATGCGATAGACAAAACTTTTATATCGTGAGATTTGCCTTTTTGTTGAATGATTTTTCACGGAAAAATGCCCTAGGTATGACGTTAAACTATCTGTTGGTAAAATTCCAAATCTGGAGCTCTGGGGAATGTGGGGTACCCTTTCATCACTATTATTTCCAGGTCCACTCTGATCTGGTGTGGTAGTACCTGTTAGGGTCCCATCCATGGGTTAAATAGAAAAAATGAATTTTTAAAAGTGTCTTTAAAACAAAATTGAGTTAAGAGAAAATTGAGTATCCATTAATACGTCTTCGGCATAGAATAACCCAGCAAGGGTTGACATGTCATAAAATCGAACCAACCTATCTGGAGAGACCGTTTTGTTGGATACATTTTCACGTCAGAAAAACAAAACAAGTCAGAATATACGCTGACCCCCTTCCATCCAGGCGAACTTGTGTTTGAATGACACAGATATGTAATAAGAAAAAGAGAAATAGATTAAAATATGTTTCTTCTTTCGGCGTCTCTGATCTATTGCAGTTTGAAACACCTGCCAGGGCGATTGGAAAAGACTGACCCCTGAGGGTACAATGTTTTTCCCAGAGCGAGATTGGAAAAGATGGAAAAGAATTGGATTTAGCATTCAATATTTTGTAAATGAAAACCCACACATTTCCGCACTTTGAGGAAAATAATATATTAAGTTAATTAAATACTATCATAAAAGGCGTTTCTCTAGTTCCTTCCATCTTAGTATAAAAATAATTAAAACATTGTATCTAGCAATTAAAACCAAGTATAAAACAATCAAAACACAACATAAAATAATAAAATCACAGTGTTTTAAGGGAAGATATTTTCCCTTCAAAAGTGTGTTCGGCTATTTACTAAAAAGATGTTTGTTCAATTTCTGGTCACCGTTTTAGGCGGTTAGTTCCCCTGCTAATAAATCCAAGTTGGTATTGAGTTTGGGTTCAGTTGCTTAATCCTTGTTCAATTCCTTGAGACAGAAAGTATGTAGTATTCCTTGAAATCCAGGGAGAAAATAATGTAGTTTCAGTTGATACTCTTTCGATCAGAAAGTTTGAAGTATTCCTTGTAATCCTCTCCTGTAGAGCTTGATCTCACAAAATTTAATTTGCAATTGATTTCAGGACAAATACCAACGATCTTAAATGTGTTCTATACGTTTCTAATTGGCTAATTTTTAGCCAATCTGGACTAGTTTTCCTAATATTGGTGTGATTTATTTTGGGAAAAATGGATCTTGTCTCAAGAGTTGCTGCAATTCAAAAGGAATGATCAATTACTAGAATATGCTTAATCAGCGGGGGGGGGAGACCCTGGCGCATCGATTTGTTTACTTTTGAGATTTACACCTTCTGGAAATATTTCTGTAGAATTTCACTGCTATTTTTATGTATATATCTTTACTTTTAAATATCTTCGAATATAAATCAAATCTTAATAGGTTTCACAAAAAGCACAAGCCGTTGATATTTAATGTGCATATATAGTTATTTACTTTGCCGGTGATTAATTTATTTTTGTAGATTAATCCGGGCATATATATATATATACATACATACATACATACACAGTAACTGTCCTTTATATATGTACAGATTAATTGTTAGTACATGACCATCATTTTATTACGTAACTGGTTCAAACGTATAATGCATCGAAAAATAAATTATTTTTTCCAGCTTAGGAAATTGATCCAAGTTGCAAATACGAAACTACATCTTCCGTATACATAGCATTCATTAGTTTCATAATTTTGTATCACTTGTTTATCCAATTGTAGCATTTGGTTACGGCCAAATCTAGTTGAAAGCACCGGTATCCACTATATTACCGAAGTGGAGCGATGAGCTTGTTCAAATACTTAGATAGGAGACCCATTAAGCAACTGTAAGTAAACTGAAATCAAAATAACTTGATCCGGTATTGAATGTGCCCGAAGGGGTTGACATGCCGTAAAACAAACCAACCAACCATGTAGCATTTTTTTCACCGATCGGTAGTTCAAGTTTTCGAAATATTTTTCGATGAACTTACCAAATAAAAACCGAATTTTATCTTGGCTAAGAACCGAAACTGCATGTATGACTCCATTTCCGGAGCTCTGGCTAGAATAGAGTTTCTCTCCATTGCAAAAGAATGAGTCGCAATAAGAAAAAATATTGAAAAAAGATTCAATACGTGGATAGAACAGTTTAGAGACCGAACCAGAAACATTTAGTTATTCTACCTAAGTTTCACCTTAAAAGATTTTTTTAGGAAAAACTCTGAACATAAAAACTTGGTCAGTTATCTCTTTCTTCTCTCTCTCTCTCTCTCTCTCTCTCTTCCTATCTATCTATCTATCATCTATCTATATATATACATACACACACACACACACACACACACATATATATATATATATATATATTTATATATATATATATATATATGAATGTGTGGTGTGTGTGTGTGTGTGTGCTGTCTTCAGGTCAGTCTGAAGAAGGCATAGACGAGAAACAGTCAGTACAACAGGTGTTGACTCCATATCCCGAGCCTTAATCAAATATTTAAATGCCTCTATCAATGATATTGAGCACTACCTACTTAAGAATACAACACCCATATTAGAACAATAATATATATATATATATAAATATATATGTGTGTGTGGTTGTGTATGTGGTGGTTTGTGTGTTCTGTTCTGTCTGTTTGTGCGTTACTGCGTGTTTAAGATTTTGAGATTTTTTCTAAGCTTAAAAATTCTAACCTCTTCTTGATCGGCTGGGAGGAATAACTATGATCTCTTCGTTCTAAATAAGACGGAGAGAACCAATAGATAAGCGGGAACAAAGCGCATTCATTGCTGCTTAGACATGAACCATTACCGATGAAAAATGTTAACACCGAACTCTTACACCGACACAGATATTTGAATTCAGTTTGCTTTTCATAGAAAACCTGAGCATTATTTTTCCCTGCTTACTCTACTTTTCTTTTTTTTTTTTTTTTTTTTTGAATAAATATTCTGTTTCTCTTCCGCCTGATCATATTAGTTTAGGTCGACGGGTTTCCGGTGTTGATGAGTTTTGCTCCTATAAAATTGTTTACGAATTGTTACCGGCCATTGTCGAATAGGTTGCACGCTTTAGCGATCAGTTTGGAATAAGGTGATGGACCGTAGGTGAAGAAGAGACAGCTGTGCAGCTTGCAGTCCATTAAACTCATGACTGGTGGGTGATCGATGCAGGGACAATTATACTCGAATTACACTGAACTCACTATCGCTTTGGATTGCCTGAGTAAGATGATATAAGAAGAGATGATACAGAGGGAGTGGGGGTTGGAGGAAACGAAACGGGGGAGAGAAAGAGGAGAGGAGGAGCGAGAAAGGAACGGGGGGAGAAAGAGGAAGGGATGGAGAGAAGAAAGATTGATAACAAAGTGATTTATAAAAGACTACATGATAACAGAGAGAGTGGGAGTTGGGAAAGAAACGGGAGAGAGGGGGAGAAGAGACGAAAGAATATGAGGGGAAGAGAGACGGGTCAAAGAGGGGGAGAGGAAGAGAGAGACGGGAAGAGAAAGGTAGAGAGAGAGAGAGAGAGAATGAAAAAAGAAGAACGATTGAAGACAAAGTGATTATTGAAAAACGAGACGCTTACAGAATGGGGTGGAGCAAACGAAAACGAGAAGTAGAGAGAATAAAAGAGAGAGAGAGAGGTGAGAGAGAGAGAGAGAGAGGCTGGGTTGGAAAGAAAAGAGACAAAGAGAAAGAGAATGGAAAGAGAAGAAAGATTGAGAACAAAGTGATTTATGAAGAAGAGGTGTTAATAGAGGGTCGAGGTTGGAGGCAAAGAAACCGAGAGAGAGGAGAGAGGAGAGAGAGAGAGAGAGATTATTTTGACATTTCGGGACTGTTGTCCTCATCTTTATTGTGTATACACAAAAACGTTCAGGCCACTGTACCTCGGGCTCTGTTTTTGGTGTTTGTTTAATTACCTTGTGGGGTGCTGCTACCAAGATTGTTCTAAGATGCACGCAAAATCCTTTTGTATTTTCTCTTAACTTTTCTCAAACGCTTCGTTAGGGTCAAAGTGGTGCAGTCAGATTACTGAGACGCGCTTGGAATAATTTCTGTACGGGCTTGGAATAATTCCTTGCTTCATCTTATCAGAAAGATCGGCTTTCCATATGCATGCATAATCTGTCTATAGCAGTCCATGCTTTCCTATGCATGCATTTCACATTGCTTTCTGTGTTTGAGATATTTCTACCTGGGTATGTGTTACTAGTATATTATATTTTAGAGCTTACCATCCAGCTGGAGATGCTCCATCATGTAACACAATAAAACTTCATATAAGAGGCTAATGTCTCTTACTACCTTCTCTAGCATATGCAGCTGTTAGTTTCACTGCTTGTTTACAGGTGTATCTGCTTGAGCGTCAGACATTCTGCGAGTCTGCATCTGTAATGTCTTGTCGCAGCATTAATCGACGATTAAACATAATTCAAGCTTGGTTTTCGGAGCTGATTATACACAATAAACATGAGGAAGCACGTGTTCAAAGCTAAGAGTGACTCGATTCGGAAGAGAGTGTTTGAGAAATAAGATTAAAATGCTTAAAAACAAATAAAATCAGAACCGGGGGGAAAATGTAGGATTTTGTAGTCTAGATCAAAACATTTACCGGAATTGGTTATTTCGAATGATTGTGTTTGCGCGCCAGATGGAATTGCTTGAAAAATCGGAATTAAAATCGCCTTATTCTTTACCAAAAAACTCAAGCCTGACAGCAGTCATCAAGTAGCCACTATTCCTAGTTACAATAAAGGATTCTAGGGTAGCAGTAGCCCTAGATATATCAGTATTGTTAGTCTTAATTTTTAGAAAGAAGATATAATAGTGATGAATAAAACTTTATATTTTACATTAAACTTGACATCTCATTTGTATAAGTAATGTGTTTAATGTATTTTAAAACTATGTTTATTTTATATTACTATAATATATATATATACATTTGTTTAATATTATATATTAAATATAATTATATCATTATTGTACATATTATTGTAATTTTTCTACTCTTAAATATGATTAGTGACCGTTAATATCGGATCGTAATAACTTCTCTGCGACTGGGAAATTAACGACAAAGTATCATAAGGAGTTTTGGGTGTGCCGACATGTCGTATAGCGGGACTATATATATATATATAATATATTATATATTATATATATATATATATATATATATATATAAATTAGTTTTGGATTGAAATAAGAAATCACAGTGCTTAATCACAAATTTGTAGGAGCTTTATTTATTTGTTGAATTTTTTAAATATAAAGGGTTTTTTCATAAGCAAATATAATTCGAATACATTTTAATGAGCGCCGCAATAAATCACCGACGTAATTTTTTGCGATCATAAAATAACACACAATTCTCTTCAAAGAAACCAGGAGCATGAGCAGCCTGACGCATGGGAAATAACTTAAAACCTGGGTAGTTGTTATGAAAAACTTACTCTCTTTCTTT
>CM042144.1:10624945-10634945 GCA_023376005.1 Doryteuthis pealeii
ATATTTTTGTCGCAGGTGTAGTTCATATCGTATGTGTGTTTAATAGGTTGTATACATATGAATGTTTTGAATTTGTTAACCATTATAGCTACGTGTATCACCTTCTGTTTATTTATATAGTTTGTTGTATGACTGTATAGTCTCTTGAATGTTTATGTGCCTTTACCTATTTATATTAATGTGTACAATTATGCTGCTTGTTGCGTGTCTAAATGTTGCATAACGGTCGTAAAAGAAACAAGACATTTACTTCGTATGTATAGAGAATAAAACATAATGGTGGCCGTAAACGTCTGTGTATATACTCGATGTGTTTATAGCATCTTTTTTTCGTGGTGTTGTTAGTTCGATATGCGTATGAGTGTTTATATTTCAGCGGTATCAAATTGCAGAAATAGCGCCATGCAAGAGCATGAGAGATCATGAGGAATCGCGCAATTTAAACATATTACGGAAAACTCCGAGATAGCCTAACCCTAAACCAAAGCTAACTAACAAATACAGAATAGCGCACAAGAAGATAGGTATCATTAGAATCGCAAGGTTAAATATACTACGGAAAACTCCCGAAGTAGCTAACCCTAAACCAAAGGTACAAATACAGAATAAACGCACAAGAGATATTTATCATTAGAATCGCAATTAAATATACTACGGAAACTCCCGAAGTAGCTTTAACCCTTAAACCCAAAGGCTACAAATACAGAATAGCGCACAAGAGAATACTTAGAATCCGCATTTTACGTATATTAAAATAGCATTAGAAAACTATAACCTCTAACCTTTAATTCTACACAAACCATCACACTTTCCCAAACCCTAACCATAGCGTCACAAAGGTTTCACGTATTTCCCGTGAAATGTAATGAATATAATGCGTTTTTATACGTAATTTAGGGCCGGGTTAGCTCGGTAGAGCGTTCGGCTAGAAACCACAAGGTTCCTAGTTCGATACGGTCCTCGCCCACTCAGCGTATGAGTAGCACAGGGATCGTGCGGTAAAGTAAGGAAGCTGATCGTAGGTGTGGCGCTCCACCTCAGATGCTAAAACACTCCTTGGTTCTAGCGCTATTGAAAAGGGGATAGGACTCCCTCGCTGACTGGCTGTTACCGACTTAGCGCCCGTTGACTTTACTTACTTTTACTTATACGTAATTTAATGATACTATCTCTTACGCGCTATTTTGTATTAGAACTGTTTAAAACATGAATTGCCCTGTCGTCTGGGGCGTTAGAAGGCACCGACTGCCCACCTCTGCAGAGGGGTAAGAACTCCCACAATGGGGCCACCTGTTGGCCGTGCGTGGCGACCGTGATGCTTAAGGATAGAGCCCAGGTGGATGAGCAGTCATGACATGCAATACTCCCCACTTTGGCCCTATCTTGGGCTAGACGGGCGGTCGGAGAGACCCCCTCATCAATCGGCTGTCACGTCAAGCCCTAGCACCTATATGATTTTCCCATCCTATTTCCCTTATTGCAAGCCCCAACCCTTTTTATCATATGGGTGCTAGAAGGCGGTGGCTGCGGGTCTACATGTCCTGGGAATGACGTTAAACTCTATCTTGATTGTGAAGTTCCAGTTTTGGAGTTTGGGGAATGTGGAGCACCGTCATCACCATTGCTCCCTGGTCCACTCTGACCCGGAGTGGTAGGTACCTGTCAGGTCCCATCTATGGTTAAATAGAGAAATGTATTTATAAATATTTGTATTATCCATTAAGAATTGATTTATTTCAAAACTTTATCGCATTAGATAGACCCCACTGAGGTTGATATGCGTAAAACAAAAACAAACAAATAAAAAGACCATGAAATTTTAGTACCTTTTATAAAATTGGTACTAATGTAGAATGCGCACAAGAGATAAATATAATTAGAATCACATTTTTTCAAATGAATAGCATTAGATTACGAAACTTCCGAAAGTAACCAACCTAAGCCAACCCTAAAATTAACACTAACTCCATTAACACTAAAATTAACACTTTAACCCAATGTCTCAAGGTTTCGGACATTTCCGTGAAACGTAATGCTTTTTATACGTAATCTAATGATAGTATATTTTGCGTACTATTCTGCATTAGTAACTATCTAATATACATATTCGAAGGTTTGTCGAATTTTGTATATTATGGCTAATTTATCACCTTTCTGTATGTCCGGGAATGACGTTAAACTCTATCTGATGGTACAAGTTTCCAGTTTGGAGTTTGGGAATGTGGAGCACCTCTTCATCACATTGCTCCCTGGCCACCTCTGACCCGGACTGTAATACCCTGTTAGGGCCCTATCTATGGTTAAATAGAAAAATGTATTTTATAAAAGAAATTTGTATATCCATCTAAGAATTTGATTATTTCAAAAACTTTATCGGCATTAGATGACCCACTTGAGGTTGATATGCCGTTAAAACTAAAAACCAAACCAAACCCTCGTCACCTTTCTGTGTGTATTATATATGTGTTTGTGTGTTATGTCTCTGTTGTATCTTTTGATTGAATGTGTTTGTACATGTATGTATGTGCGAAATGGTTCATGTGTACATTCTATCTTTGTTTTATTCTCTCATTGACGAATGTGACTGTGTGTTTCTATTTCAAATTTTGAATGTAAGTACATGAAAAAATGAGGCAAAGAAAGAGAGACAGAGAGAATGACAGAGAGAGAGACAGAAGCGAGAACAGAGAGAAACAGAGGGAGAGCTAGAAAAGAGAAGATAGATTAAGTGAAATCTATAGAAAAAGAATAATGTTATAGATATGTTCAGTTAGATATGTCACGAGATAGTTGCACACACACACACCACACACACACAACACACATATATTATATATATATATATATATATATATATATATAGAGAGAGAGAGAGAGATAGATAGATAGATAGATAGATAAGTAGACAGAAAGAAGAAGTGGTAAATAGAGAGAGAGGAGGGGGAATAACAAGAGAGAGGGAGTAAATAAAGCACCTTGCCCTGGGAATAATTTCAGAGAGAGAGAGAGAGAGAGAGAGAGAGAGAGAGAGGGGGGGTTAATAGGTAGATTTCCTAGTGAGCGAGATAGGTAGACAGATTGATAGAAAAAAAGAAATCGGTAACGAGAGAGAGAGAGAGAGAGAGAGAGAGAGAGAGAGAGAGAGAGAGAGAGAGAGAAGAGGGGAGGAGAGGGAGAAGGAGAGGTACTTAACATGACCGATTTGCCCTAGAAATACATAAGAAAATTTCCTAGTGATAGAGATGAATACAGAGAGAGAGAGAGAGAGAGAGAGAGAGATAATAGAAAGAGATATGCAAAAGGGACATTGTAGAAAGATGAGTTTGACTTAGTTAAGTGTGAGTTTTAGTGTTTTGTTTACGGCATATCAATACTTTTCGGGTTATTTAATGCTTAAGCAAGTGATTTTGATAAATAAAGGTCACAAGTTGCTTACAGTACCCGCCGTTGCTTAAGTGATCACTGAATAAAATACTGAAACATGCTCATAATTGCTTAAATTCGATAATCTAGCGGGAAACATAGTTTTAGCATATCTTGATGTAATGTTAAGTTAGAACAGACAGACAGACAGACAGACTGTTAATGCGATAAAACAAAACAATTGATAAAAACAGATACCGAAAGAACGAATATATATATTAATATAAATATATATATATATATAGTTTGATTTTCTTTTGAAAATTGTTAAATTGGCTCGATGATGTTTTTTGAACTGGGCGGTTATTTTCTTTTCTTCTAGAAGCGGCTACCTCTCGTCGCCTGGGTAGAGAAGGGAGAAACCGGGTGTATTGATTATTTACTTTTGAGATTTACAATTGCTGGAAATGTTTAAATAACTTCGAATATAAATCAAATCTTCATGATTTTACCAAAAAGCAGGAACCGGTGATATCAATGTTAATAAATATTTACTTTGTCATTAACTGTTTTATTTTAATAGTTTCAACAGGACATACATACATACATCATCAGCTACCTTTCTATATGCATAGATTGTCGCTTCAGTTTGTAAACTGACGTTATGGATTTTAAACGAACGGTATTTAAATTAAGGCTTTAAAATTTTTTACACATATAATATATATATATATATATATATATATATCTTATTATAATGAGATTGTGTTTTTTTTGTCTGTAACCGAAACTATATTCCTACTCAAGTCACAATTCTCTAAGTTATTGACATCACATTCTCCATGATTTTATTATCTAAACCTCAATTTAATAAAAATTGTCTTACATTATTATTTAACTGTTAACTATGTCTACATACTGACAACATGCAATTATATTTATATATACAACAAAATAGCGGATTACAGTGAAACGGAAGGTAATTGCCATATTAATATAAAAAAATCGAATTTAATAAATATGTGCTTAGTATTATTGATTTCTAACTGTTTGGTTTTATTTTAATGAATATAAGCAAAAATCTCTTCAATGAATCTTAAATGAAATCCATTAACAAGATAAAATAACTGTCATTTTATTCTTTACTTCCTCTTATAACTAAATACCTTAAATTAGAAAAAAATACAATGAAAGACGAGAGTGATGGAAGAGTAAGTTTCAGTTGTTCCATTTTTTATTATACTCCTTTGTTTCAAATCTTTTATTATACTCCCTCTGTTTCAAATCTTTTTTATCTGTATTCTTATTTAGTTTCATTAGCCTTTCTAATTTAATACAAATTGTATTACATCAAAACTTAAAATACTTGCACCCGGAGGGTGCATATATTTGCTAGTATATATATATATATATAATATATATATATATATTTGTGTTGTGTGTGTGTGTGTGTGCGTGCGTGTGTGTAAGGAAAGAGGATTGGAATGAATCCGACAGAATATTGGTAGAGATATGAGGAACACAAATAACAAAACTCAGACAAACGTATGGTAAGCAGAGTAAAAGTGGAGAAATATATTGTGAAAGAAACAATTAGGAGCGCAGGTGGATTATCCTTCTTGGACAGGAATTTGATGTTTCTTTCACAATATATTTCTCCCACTTTTTACTCTGCTTACCATCTCCAACTCTCTTCTCTTTTGATGTCCTCTCTTCCTTTCCAATGATTCCCGCCTGACCAAGCAAAACCTTTCCTCACAAACGCTTACCCACCCACTTGACCCGTCTCCTATCCACCCCCTCCCGTTCCACTTCCCCTTCTATAAAACACTTGTATTAGACCTTGATAACTCAATAAAGCGACTGATTATACCGAGATCAATGCTCTAGCGAAATATATCCTACATGAGACTACTTCATAACGAACCGTTTTATCGCGAAAGGCACACACGTGTAATCGACTGCAATTAATCAATATCTTGATTAATCCAGTGGATCTAACCCTGAAGATCCTTATGGTGAAACTCGAGTAGGTTATCACTTGTACCTGTATTACAATAAATTTGTTCTACTAACGTATTGAGCACTTTTAATTTGTTATATCGCTGCCTTACCTTTCTGAATTTTGCATCAACTAACCATTGTAACCATATTCACTGGTAAGTCACCTTTTCCATAATACATTGTTCTCAACTACTTCCCCTTAGAAATACTTTTGTGGAAAAAGTATTCTTTTAAAGTTATTGAAAATGCTTTTAAAGAAGTTGATATGGCACAAGAGAATCGACGAACAATTAACTGGTGACTTAGCATATCCCTCGGTTGAATTAAAATTGTTTTTCCACTCAAAATGTCTTCAATTGATATTCTATATGTCTACCTTTCGTGAAAGCACCAATCTAATATATATATATATATATATATATATATATATATATATATAAGTCTTCCACAGACACGCGTTTCGGCGTTTCACGCCTCCTCAGTGTGGCTAGACACAACTATCCTTGGGTAGGGTCGAACTGAGACTGACCGCATGGTAGCCCGATATCTTATCCCCTCGCCCACTGACAGCTGATGCGGGGACTGAGGTTTTTAAACTATTAAGTACATAGGAATGTATGTATTTTACGGTCACTGAGAGATCAAATTTCCGGAGAAATGATCATTGCTTATTTGCTTAGTAGTGAGAGTTAATTTAAACTACCAATTAGAGAGCTCATTACCAAAATTATGGGAGCATATATTAATAAGTCATCCACAGACACGTGTTCGGCGTTTCACACACATATATATATATATATGTGTGTGTGTGTGTGTGTGTGTATGTGTGTGTGTGTGTGTGTGTGTGTGTGTGTATGTGTGTGTGTGTGTGCGTGTGTGTGCGTTGAAAATTATGGAAATATATACATTTTTATTTGTTTTACTGAATATGTAAATCTCGTCAGTAATATTTTGTGACTTGTTATTTAGAAGTCTCTGCAAAATGAAGGAATATTTTTCTATAATACTTCCATAATAAGTCCATTTATATCCAAATATATGTGCCGTCATTCAATTATCAATCATACTAGCAAGACCTGGGGACATACCACAGTGTGATAATGTAATTAAGACAACGTTTGATATCTTTAATGAAGAGCTATTGCTAAATAGTTGAATATGTAAAAAGCATTATAATCTTGATTTAACTCTCTCCTTCTTTTTTCTTTCTTTCCTTTTCATCTCTTCATTATGTTCGATTGAAACAGATTAGCATTATCCCTGTCGCGTGCTCAACCCGTCTCTCTATTTCCCCCTTCTCCTTCGTTCTTTATTATTATAGTTTTGCTGTGTAGCATGTCCTTTCCCCTCCCTGTCTTTCCTTCTAATAAAAACGGAATGACCCTTTATTCATCTTAAATGATGATGATCAAAAGAAATAAGAATTTGGTGTATAAGAAATACCAGATAATCCGGATTTACATTTTTATATTTCCTCTTGGACGATTTAGAAGGTCTCCTTTTTAACCAGAGGGTGTTGCAAGATGATAACAGTCGTATTTTTAAGGAACTCGAGTATTTATATATAGATAAAAAGCATTGAACTTATTTTTTCTGGGTAATTTTTCAAACTCTATAAAATGACACATCTTACCATCCAAGTTAGGAGGCTAATCCAGAGAATATAGTGAGTAATTTCATAAGAAGGATTATGGTTTATTTACTCAGTACTTTGACCCATATATATGTTGATCGGAAAATATATGAAATACAGAGTGTCGATACTTTTCTTGCTAATTTGAGGGTGCCGTCCTCTTAAAGAGCACTCACTCCCCTACTTCTAAAAGGAGAAGGACCTGATTCATTGCCGGATCCAGAAGACACCATACAAGGGGAATGCCGATTAGGGAAGGTATTCCTGGTACCGTTCTCAAACTTCATTTTAGTGGAGAGGCAAATATATTATCAATTAGACTCATTTCTGGTACCGTTCTCAAACTTCATTTTAGTGGAGAGGCAAATATATTATCAATTAGACTCATTTCTGGTACCGTTCTCAAACTTCATTTTAGTGGAGAGGCAAATATATTATCAATTAGACTCATTCCTGGTACCGTTCTCAAACTTCATTTTAGTGGAGAGGCAAATATATATCAATTAGACTCATTTCTGGTACCGTTCTCAAACTTCATTTTAGTGGAGAGGCAAATATATTATCAATTAGACTCATTCCTGGTACCGTTCTCAAACTTCATTTTAGTGGAGAGGCAAATAATATTCAAGACTCATTCTGGTACCGTTCTCAAACTTCATTTTAGTGGAGAGGCAAATATTTATCAATTAGACTCATTCTGGTACCGTTCTCAAACTTCATTTTAGTGGAGAGGCAAATATATTATCAATTAGACTCATTCCTGGTACCGTTCTCAAACTTCATTTTAGTGAGAGGCAAATATATTATCAATTAGACTATGGTACCGTTCTCAAACTTCATTTTAGTGGAGAGGCAAATATATTATCAATTAGACTTTGTAACACAATTTTTGATCCTGGATAGTAAGTTTTATTTTTCAATTTTATTTTTGTTGAATAATTTATGGAAAATTTGTTTTGTGCCGTGGAGAATATGATTGTGAAATTGCTTTATTTTTTACTGTAACAATTGGCAGATTTGTATATATCAGAAACGATATAGAACGCATTTAAGGCCATTGGTATTATAAACATATACATCGTTGTAATAATTAAATCATCATATTGTGGTATATTCACAGGTTCTGTTATTTTTTAAAAAATACACTTCAGGTGTGAATTTTACGAGAGACAGAACATGCACTTTCAACTACACAGGATATATAATTTCCGCTGCACACAGATTACACCATTTTTACCAGACATGGGATATATCATTTTTGCTAGACATCGAATATATCATTCTTTGCTAGACACGGAATATGAAATTTCTGCTAGACACTATGAAAAAATACAGATTATATCTTTTTTCGATACACTAAATATAGGATTTTTCTAGACACAATATATAATTTCTGCTAGACACTGAATATGCTTTTTGGTAGAAATAGAATATGCATTTTTGGATGATAAAGAAGGTGTCATTTTTGCTAGACAAAAAAACGGTTACAGATGTTTGAGCACAAAAGTTAAGGAGAGGTCAACGATATAAGTTACCCTCATGCGATAGACAAAACTTTTATATCGTGAGATTTGCCTTTTTGTTGGATGATTTTTCACGGAAAAATGCCCTAGGTATGACGTTAAACTATCTGTTGCTAAAATTCCAAATCTGGAGCTCTGGGGAATGTGGGGTACCCTTTCATCACTATTATTTCCAGGTCCACTCTGACCTGGTGTGGTAGTACCTGTTAGGGTCCCATCCATGGGTTAAATAGAAAAAAATGAGTTTTAAAAAGTGTGTTTAAAACAAAATTGAGTTAAGAGAAAATTGAGTATCCATTAATACGTCTTCGGCATAGAATAACCCAGCAAGGGTTGACATGTCATAAAATCGAACCAACCTATCTGGAGAGACCGTTTTGTTGGATACATTTTCACGTAAGAAAAACAAAACAAGTCAGAATATACGCTGACCCCCCTCCATCCAGGCGAACTTGTGTTTGAATGACACAGATACGTAATAAGAAAAAGAGAAATAGATTAAAATATGTTTCTTCTTTCGGCGTCTCTGATCTATTGCAGTTTGAAACACCTGCCAGGGCGATTGGATAAGACTGACCCCTGAGAGTACAATGTTTTTCCCAGAGCGAGATCGGAAAAGATGGAAAAGAAATGGATTTAGCATTCAATATATTGTAACTAAAAACCCACACATTTCCGCACTTTGTTTGAGGAAAATAATAGATTAAGTTAATTAAATACTACCAGAAAAGGCGTTTCACTAGTTCCTTCCATCTTAGTATAAAAATAATTAAAACATTGTATCTAGCAATTAAAACCAAGTATAAAACAATCAAAACACAACATAAAATAATAAAATCACAGTGTTGTAAGGGAAGATATTTTCCCTTCAAAAGTGTGGATTCAGGCTGGATTTCAATGTCGTTATTTGATAACTTAGACGCAACATTTTGATCTCATCCTCGTTGCCAAAATGTTGTGTCTGAGTTATCAAATACCAACATTGAAATCCAGAAGAAAGGTTTATTACCTTTGGTACAAGGATATAATAAAATAGAGTCCAACGCGCAGCATTTCCACAACAGTAATTAATTCTCTGTAGCAACTAGCTACTACTCGAACTCAACTATTCGACAGTTTAGTCCGTATTATGTGTTTCGTTGAACAATTCCAACTTGTAGAGGAAAATATCTTGCTTTACAGCATATCATCATCATCATCATCATCATCATGTCGATCGAGTTGCTCGGATATCCATGACAATCTCTCGCCACCCATTTCTATTATTCATTGATTCTGTGAGGTCCTACGCGCTACATTCAGTATCCGCGCAGAGCTGGTCAGTGTATGTCCTCGCTGGGTGGCCCACACTGGCGTGCAAATGTGCTGGTTTCCCCAGGGGAACCTCACTAATTAGTTAATCCTTGCTTCTCCAGCTGTGCCCAGCATGTCTTGTTCGCCTAACTCGGATGCTCTGTGTGATAGGGGGCAGATGTTC
>CM042144.1:10639945-10649945 GCA_023376005.1 Doryteuthis pealeii
CTCTAGCCGGGATGGAAACCCGATCGATTTATCATCCGTCAGAAGTCTTAACCACTCGGCCATCAGCACACCTACAGATTGGAAGGTGGATTTTAACTGAAACATATGTATATATGAAGGTCGCATAGTAAATTAGTAATAAGAGAGAGCAGAGAGACATTACAGAGAGTCAAATACTCCCAGAGTTTTGTTCAAAAAATTAAAAAGAATAATAGTTAAACTTAAAACGGGAGACCGTAGTGTAACAGTTATCATCGTAGAAAATAGATACGGTTATCTGAGTTCAAATCCTGAACGAGGCTTCATTTGTCTGTTTATTTTTTTTTTTTAGATCAAGCTTGATAATTTGTATCATTTAGATTTTTCGGACTGTTGTCCTCGTCTTTATTGGCATATAAACAACATTCCAGCCTTCTTCATGTGTTTCTTGTCGAACTCAGTAATTTTCTTGTAGAATTTTGAAGACTTCACGATCGACAGAAAACCCCAGAAGAATGTCAGAGGGCACATCGACCGAAACAATAAAGACGAGAGGACAACTGTTCGGAAAATCTAAATAATACAAAGTGAACGAGACTGTTTGCATTTCCCAAAACGGTAATACCCTTGTGAAAGGTATCCATCCGACTATTCCCTCCCAAGCTTTGAGCAAATAGTAAAACAGACTGAGCTCTATAATCTTGGTATGGCAACCGGTATAGAAGAATGAACATTCTAAAATCAAACCTGATAAACTCGGCTTAAGAATTGACCTTATGTGTCATCATCATGCGGAGGGGCTGGAGAAATATATACTTAGAGCAGGATTTTTCATAACGCACACCATGAAAGCTGAGTTGATAATCTTATTATAATGGAGATTGTGTGTTTTTCTGTCTGTAACCGAAACTATATCACTACTCAAGTCACAATCCCCTTAGTTATTTACGTAACATTTTCCATGATTTAATTTCTTTTTAAAACTCAGTTATTAATAAAATTGTTTTACATTATCAATACGGTTGACCATATCTACAAACTAATAACATGCAGTTGTATTTATACATACAACAAAATAGCGGTTTACAGTGTGAACGGGAAGGCTAATTTGCATATTGATTTTAAACATTTGATTTAATAAATATGTGCTTAGTATTATTGATTTCTAATTGTTAGGTTTTATCTTAATGAATATGAGCAAAGATCTCTTCAATAAATCTTAAAAGAAATTTATTAACGAGAAACATTAACTGTAATTTTATTCTTTACTTCCTATTTTAACTAAATAGTTAAAATATGAAAATTTAGCAATGAAAGGCTGGAGTGATTGCAGAGTAAGTTTCACTTGTTCTGGTTTTTTTTTTATTATAGCCCCCTATGTTTCAAATAGTTTTATCTGCATTCTTATTTAGTTTCATTAGTCTTTCTAATTTAATATTATTTATTGCATGAAAACTGAAATACGTGCACCCGGAGGGTGCATATATATATATTTACCAAACCCCTCCGCACGAGCAGGATACGACACAAGGTCAATTTCTTAAGCGGAGTTTAACAGGTTTGAATTCAGAGTTTTCCTTCTCCTAGACTGGTTACCTAGCCATGGTTAAAGAGCCCAGTCTGCCCTGCTATTTATCCATAGCTGGAGGGAGAGTAGGATTCATACCTTTCCCAAGGGTATTAGCGCTAAGTGAAATGCAATTACCACGTCCAGGATTTGAACTCGGGGCGACGAGTCCATTTCCCATGATTTTAACCATTACACCACGCGCTTCCGGAGGGTGCATATATCAGCTAGTAATATAATAAAGTGGTTAAATAAAGTTTAACAGTGTTAGCTTCTATTAATCATTTGCATAAAATCGACGATGAACGGCTTTTGGGTCCTTTTTAGGATCAAGCGACAACCGAACAAATTGATACGTGGGATTTGTGTCCTCTTTGATTGATTGATGTTAACGGCATGTCAACACGTCAAGGGCTATATTATGTCAAGAGTTTAGGGAATTGCGATTATTATGTTTCCTATTTATATTTTTGTTCCGATGTTTTTTTTAAGAGTTCATTTTGGACATGGTCCATCAAATACGAATAATTCTAAAAACAATTCTATCTTATTCTAAAACGATTTTATTTTATCCCTAGATCGTACCCAGTCAGGTACTACCAGTCCCGGTCTGAGACTCACCATCAGATGCAATTTAGTATCATAGCAAGAAAACCCGGTTTTACCTCTCTGACGGGGAATGCATTCAGCGTATTCTAAGCATTGTGTTTGTTAATAGACGTTATATTTATTACATGTTCACACACATTCATATTAAAAAAAAAAGATTATAAAATGGCTAAGCAGTCTATGACATGCAACACTCCGCAACATGCAAACATTCCACTTTGGCCTTTACCTAGGCTAGACGGACGGTCGGAGAGGTCCCCTGCCATCAATCGGCTTGTCCCGTCAAACCCTAGCATCTACATGATAGTCCCAACACTACTTTTATCACTATATGTGCAAGAAGCGGTGACTGAGACTCTTAGTGTCCTGGGTATGGTGTTACACTGCAACTAGTGGTGAGGTTCCTGTTTCGAGCTCTGACCGGAGTGGTAGCATCTGTTAGTGTCCCATTAATGGGTTAAATAGATTTTTAAAATGAGTTTACAAAAAAAATGTGTTTAAAAATTGAGTTTGTAAAAAAAAAAATTGAATACGCAAGAATGAATAAAACAAAATATCTTCTGCATAAAATAACCCAAAGATTAAAATGCCGTAAAATCCAACCATCCAAACATTACACGTTTACACACTTTCATATTGAAAGACATGTTATAAAAAAAAAGTGTATGCATACATGTGTGTTAGTAAAACTTTCAACCACAGTTAAAAGTATAGTCTGAATTTCTCTTTGTTTTCTCTGTATTTTTCATTCTCTCTCTCTCTCTCTCTCTCTCTCTCTCTCTCTCTCTCTACTCTCACTCTCTCTCTCTCTAGCCCCTCTCTCTCTCTACCCCCTCTCTCTATCTATCTATCTCTCTGTCTCTCTTTTTTGCACATGAAACGGAAATAATTGTCAAAACTAATTCCCGCCCACACACATGCACCATTAACAACAACTACACACACACACACACACACACACGTACACAACTAACCTGAATCCACACTACATTTATATTTGTGTTCGATACTAAATAGCCATCTCTTATTCAACCGTGCATGCCCGTAAGTGGTTGTGGCCAGTTGAATATGGGGGTGTCCTAATGAAATTCGACATGGACACAACAGAAATTTCTTGAACGTTGAATAATAAAAGACATTGAAAAAATGGCGGAAATGGATTCATATTGGTACTGTAATAAGACAATAGGCACCAGGGGCAGAAGTTTTGTCGTTGACGCTATGGCGAAGAAGATGTTATGATGGGAAGGATGGAAGGTGTGGAGAAGAGAGGAGAAAAGAACGAGAAAAGTCTTGAAGAGTCGAGAGTTGATTGGAGACACGGAAACTGGAGAGACGAAAGAAATAGGTGGAGAACTAGATCAGTGGGGAGACCATTTAATGAGATAAAGAAAGAAAGAAAGAAAGAAAGAAGAAGAAGAAGAAGAAGAAGAAGAAGAAGAAGAAGAAGAAGAAGAAGGGAAAGAGAGGATGGAAGGGAGTGAAAAGGAAAACAAATGGTGAAGGGGGTGCAACGTAGAAGGATAAGAAATGAAGTAGATGGGGTTGTAGACAGAAAGAAGAGTATTATATGGAAGAGAATCAAAGAAGAGAATCAGCAAAAAATGAAAGGAGGGAAAAAATATGAAAGACAAAGTGCAGAGAGTAACACTAGAAGGGGAGATAATTCCTATAAATTAAAGAATGACAAAAAAATGAAAGCACAGAGGAAAAGAATGAATAGTTTGGTGACGAATTGAAGGAGAAATGAAAAAAGAAAAAAATGAAACGTATGTGAAATAGAAACAGAAATGAAAAAAAAAAATTGGATGGTGGAAAAACGTAAATGGAACACAACCGGGTAGTAAAATAACGAAAAGAACAAAACAACAAAAAGATGAAATATATCTGAATGTTTAAATAGGGGGGGGGGAACAGTAAGAGAATTCTGAATTTTGTTAGAGATATTAATTTATTTACAATTTTTTACAATCCTCACATAAAAACAAATGATGAGAGTGAAAAGGAAGATGAAGACGACTAAATATTTTAAAAGTAGAAGAAAAATGTTAAGAGAATTCTAAATTTTGTTTAGAGATATTAATTTATCTACAAATATCTTTTTTATAATTCTCTAATAAGAAAAAGAGACAGATGAGAGTGAAAAGGGGGATAAAAACGACGAAATAGTTTGAAAATTATAAGAAAAATTAGGAAGTAGGAGTTACGTTCTTCATCATCATGTCGCTTTCTTAGCACGCATATCCATGACAATCTCTCCCCCACGGTCCCTATCATTCATCGCCGTCGGAAGGTCTTCTGCACAGCATCCAATATCCGTGCAGAGATGTAGCCCACACTGATTTGAAAATATGAAGTTTTCTGTAGATAACGTACTTATGAGTTCGTCCTTGCTTCTCCAGCAGCCCTTTGTTAGAGTTCAAGTGGGGCAGCCATACTGTAGCACTGATACAACTGTCGTTTTAACTTGTTAGTTATGTTAGGCCTTCAGAAAGGCAGAAATTACGTAGAATGACTTTGGAAACATGGATATAAATAATACACTGTATTCTAAGTGACAGCAAGTATCCTCATGTCTCTAGAAGGAATATGGTATTCTAGCTGATCTTAACAATGCTGGTGTCTGGAGGAGCTCTATTCTTCCGCTGATTTCAAACACTCAGATATCGTTCCAAGTGCATCAACTACGACTGCTATTACGTTTACCGTCATGTTCCACAGCTTTTTCAGTACCCTGGCAAGGTATTCGACTATCTTTTCGTTTTCTTATATTATTATTCTGTGGTTCTATTCTTGTCAATTTAGTATTATTTGTATTATTCGGACTATTGTCCTCATCTTCATTGTTATCTGTACGACGTTTCGGCCGATGTGCCCTCCGCCCTTCTTCAGCTATTTCTTGTCGGACTCGGGAACATTCTCGGACACAGGAACCTTCTTGTCGTAATCGGGAGCCATCACGGAACTTGCAGTCTAGAGATAACTATCACTTAGAACTGTCTTAACATAACTCCTTTATCCATTAGGCCATGTGTTCAATCCAGTGTGAATTGTGGGACCTTATGTGAGTAACCGTTTCTTCTGTGTCACCAGATATCTTACACTTGTATTCTGTTATGTCTTATCTATTTTCGCTTTGGTATAATTGGTCGTTATGTTATTATTTTCTGCTGCTAGTATTAGAGATTGAGTTTCTATCTACCTTAACTATCTATGTATCTATGTATCTATCTCTATCTATCTCTCTATCTCTCTCTCTCTCTATATATATATATATATATATATATATATATATATATATATATAGTAAGTAAGTAAAGTCGACGGGGCGGCCTAAAGTCGATATCAGCCAGTCAGCGAGGGAGTCTATCCCCTTTTCAATAGCGCTAGACCAAGGAGATTGTTTTATCATCTGAGGTGGTGCGCCACACCTACCATCAGCTCCTTACTTTACCGCACAGATCCCTGTGCTACTCATATGCTGAGTTGGCGGGGACCGGTATCGAACTAGGAACCTTGTGGTTTCTAGCCGAATGCTCTACTGACTGAGCTAACATTATAATTTATCCGCATTTTTCTTCTATTTTCAACACACACACACACACACACACACACACACACACATTCTATATATATATACATATATGTATAGAATGTGTGTGTGTGTGTGTGTGTGTGTGTGTGTGTGGTTGAAAATAGAAGAAAAATGCGGATAAAGCAACACAACAACTAAATTCAAATGATATTTCGTCTCGGTAATTTTACGAAGCTTTGTTAGATTTATAAATATACACGAGTTAAAATTGGTTAAGATCGCCGATAAAACAAATTAAAAACTTTTCCTATGCACAACATTTTTTTTGCCAACGAAATTTACTTATTATTCTTAATCTTCAGATGCGTAATACGGTTCTCCTCACCCACACACTTAAAACCACACCTTCACATATAGTTGTAGGAGCGTGATAAAATGGTTACTGTATAAGGAAATGAACATGACGATACGAGTTCACATCCTAGACAAGGCACTTTGTGTTTCACATTGCGCTGATATTCTCGAGAAGGTATGCATCCAACTATTCACCCTCCAGCTATGGGTAGATATTTTGCCAAACTGGACTCTTTAACTCTGGTTAGGCAACTAGTCTAGGAGAAGGAGACTCTGGATTAAAACCTGTTAAACTCCACTTAACAAATTGACCTTGTGTCATATCCTACTCGTGCAAAGTGATTTGTAAATACCTATACACACACACACACACACAAACGTACACACACTCACGCGCATAAACACACTCACAAACACACACACATATACATATGTATAATAGTCATCTACAGCCAGTGTTTCACGTCTCTTCACTGTGGCTATACTTAGCAACTACGTCTATCTGAGAGCGTTCGACTATACGATATATATGTATATCTAATGAGTGTGTGTGTGTGTGTGTGTGTGTGTGTGTGTGTGTGTAGCCTTTTTGCTAAAAGCTGACTCATCTCTTTTTTTCTCTTAGTAAATATCTAAACCTTACTCTCTACAGAATGTGTTTGGATGTTTTTTTTTCCTTTGGGTCTTGTCAGATAAGACATAAAATCGAGTTGTGAAAAGTCATTATTAATCCTTTGTTTCCATAGAGACTTAATCTAAATCCGCAATCCGGAAAAAAAATCCTGATTGAATCCCAAGTGATAAAATACCAATCGGATTTTTCACTCTTTATTCGATATAATACATTATTTTGCAATAAACCTTGCTCTTCTCCTGAAGTTAATAAAGAATGGTTCTTGTTTGATGAAAATGCTTTTAGTACAGAATCAAAGACAACAAAAACAAAATGAAGAAACGTTCTATGTGATTTTTAAAAAAAGATCATATCATAAATACTGGTGAGAACCAACATAGAAAAAGGAAAATAAAGAGTGTATTTTTCTAAAAAGTTCTTTTGACAGTTGGCTGTTATTTATAAAAGTTAATGGATATGTCACAATTTTCAAAACAGAAAAAGAATTATTTCTTATGAATTCTCTATTTAGTAACTTTAAGACGCATAAGATCTGTAGTAGATTATGTATTGATATTTTAGGATAATATGAGTGCTATATTTTTAAGTGGACAGTGCTCAATATCATTGATAGTTTATATTTGATTTAAGGTAGTGTGGACATGAAGTCAACGCCTGGTTATTGACAGATTCTCACCTATGTGATCTTAAGACCAAAACCTTGTCTGCAGATCGCACAGGTGAGAAACTATCAGTTACTAGGTGTTGACTCGATGTCCACACAACCTTAACTCAAACACGCGCGCACACACACACACACACACACGCACACACACATATATATATATATATATATATATATATATATTCTTATTATAATGGAGATTGTGTGTTTTTCTGTATGTAACCGAAACTATATTACAACTCAAGTCACAATTCCCTTAGTTATTGGCATAACATTCTCAATGGTTTTATTTTTATTTAAACCACAATTATTAATAAAATTGTTTTACATTATTAATACTGTTAACCATATGTGCATACTAACGATATGCAATTGTATTTATATATTCAACAAAATAGCGGTTTGCAACGTGAACGGGAAGACTAATTTGCATATTGATATTAAAAAATCGAATTTAATAAATATGTGCTCAGTGTTATTGATTTCTTATTGTTTGGTTTATTTTAATGAATATAAGCAAAAATCTCTTCAATGAATCTTAAATGAAATCCATTAACAAGAAAAAATAACTGTCATTTTATTCTTTAATTCATCTTTTAACTAAATACTTAAATTAGAAAAAATAACAATGAAAGACGAGAGTGATAGAAGAGTAAGTTTCAGTTGTTCTATTTTTTTTTATTATACTCCCTCTGTTTCAAATCTTTTTATCTGCATTCTTATTTAGTTTCATTAACCCTTCTAATTTAATACAATATCTTATTACATTAAAACTTAAATACTTGCACCCGGAGGGTGCATATATTTGCTAGTATATATAATAGTATTTGATAATTTGCTTGAAGCCTTTTGCTTCAGGACTTGGATATAGTTCTTACTCCAATGATGGAAATTCTCAAAATGCTGAAAACGGAAGGTTGTCAGTAGGGGGAGGTGTGGTTGGGGGTGGTTAGTGGATTCTTCTTCCTCTGGAATGGGGAGTGCCGGAATGGTGGATGGTGGTACCACAGGTGTTAGATTGTGGGGATTGGTTAACTAAATATGTGTATGTGTGTGTGTGTGTCTGTTTAATTGTTTTTTTGTTTATATGTGATGGGGAACTGGATTTGTCGTTAAGTTATATGTGTGTGATTGGTATGTTGGTGTGATTTTTATTTTTTTAATTATTTTTTTTATTTTTGTAAGGGTAAGATTTGTTAAAATTGTAAGTGAGCATATGTATAATGTTATATACTATTATTATTATTATTATTATTATTATTATTATTATTATAGTGGCGTATTATTATTGTTGTTGTTGTTATGTATCATATATATTATAATATTTATCTGGTTGTCTTTATTCAGTTGATATCATCAGTGTCTGTTTATGGGTAATCTGTTAGTATCTGTCTGTCTATCTTTTTTTTCTTTATTTTTTTTATTTTATCTATTTATAAATGTTTAACAGTGTGTCTATCTGTCCATCGGTCTATCTATCTATCTGTTTTATCTATCTTTACTGTGTGTCTGTTCATCTATTTTTGATCTTTCAGTCCATCTATCTATCTATTTTTATTCAGTTGCTATCTATCTTTTTTGTGTATCTGTCTATATATCTAACTTGAATATGTGGCTGGTATGTGTGTATGAGATTTTAATTTAATTTATTTAATATGTTATTAATATGTTTTTTATTATTTTATTTATTTATTTATTTATTTTTTTATTAATATTAATTTTATTATTGTGAAGTGGGGGTTGGTGAGATTTGTTAAAATTGTACGACCGTGTGTGTATAATATTATTATTATTAATACTCCTTTTGAGTTTTCACATCAGTGTTAGCTGATGGTCTTTCACTGGAGTCTGAGTGACAGCAAGTCTCCTCAGGTCTCCAGGACTCTTCTGAATATTCTGGCAGATTGCAGCAGTGCAGTGTTCTTAATGGTTTCAATCCTTCCTCTGATTTCCAAACTTTCCAAACCCTTTTCCAATCCTTTTGGGACTGTTCCAAGTGCACCAACCACAATTGGTATCACTTTCACTTTCATATTCCATAACTTTTTCAGTTCTCTGGCAAGGTCCAGATATTTGTCTATTTTTCATTTTCCTTTAACTTCACCTGTGATCTGCTGGCACTGCAAAATCCACCAGTGACAAGTTCTTTCTTTTTTGTTTATCAATACTAGGTCTGGCCTCTTGCTGGGATAAGGTGATCCGTTATTATTATTATTATTATTATTATTATTATTATTATTATTATTATTATTAATAATAATAGTGGCGATGTTGTTATTGTTGATGTTATTATGTATTATATACATTGTGATATATCCATGTCTTTATCTATTTTGATTTATCTAGTTGTCTTCAATCTGTTAATATCATCTTTGTCTGCTTGTTTTCGATAATTTGTTTGTGCTGTCTGTCTGTCTATCTATCTATTCTTTTTTTCAGCATTTTGAGAATTTCCATCATTGGAGTAAGAACTATATGCAAGTCCTGAAGATGGTCTAATAAGACACCGAAACGTTGCATCGTCGACAATACACATCAAGTTTCCATAACATCCCGTGTTTGTCTACTTTTCTCCACACATACATATATATATATATATATGTATGTATGTATATATGTATATATATATATATATATATATATATATATATATATATA
>CM042144.1:10652445-10674945 GCA_023376005.1 Doryteuthis pealeii
ATTTAGGCTAGACGAGCGGTTGGTGAGGTCCCCTTCGATCAGTCAGTTGATCACGTCAATCCCTAGTTCCTATATTATTTTCCCAACCCTATTTTCCTTATGGTTGGCCCCAACCATTTTTATCATATGTGGTAGAAGGCGTCGGCTGTAAATGCCTAAAAATGGCTTTTTCATTTAAAGTTACCTGATATATTTCCCTTAAATCAAAGACTTCTAAATATGTTTGATATTACATTTAAACAATGTCTACCATTTGAGTCAGATTAGGAAATGTGACTTCTGGCTGGGTGTCCTGTATATGACGTTAAAATCTGATAGTGAAGTTCCAATTCTACAGCTCTGAGGAATGTGGAGTACACCTTTATCACCCTTTTCTCTGATCTGGAGTGGTAGTACCTGTTAGGGTACCATCTATGGGTTAAATAGAAAAAAAATTAGTCTAAAAAGTGTTTTTAAAAAATAGTATTAAAAAAGTGTGTACCTATCAAGAATAAATAAAACAAAATGTCTTCGGCATAAAATAACCCAACAAGGATTAACATGCCGTAAAATCCAACCAACAACAACTAACAACTATTGTATGTTACCTCCTGTAATTTTGGTTGAGAGTATAAATATCCGGAATGCGATAATGGTTGACGATTAGGTGAAACAAGTTAGAGTAATTGTGACACACAATACTGGGTGACTCTCTGCCAAGTAGAACGGTCCTAGTAATTAGATGTTTTCTTTTCCATTTTGATTCGATATCAATTGGGATAAAAATATAGAAATTAAAAAAAACAAAGTGTTCCAAAAAAGCTGAATTTTCTTTTGATGTTGACGTCGACACTTAAACGTTTCAGTGTATGTTAAACCTTCCTATAAGATTATATAATGGGAAAAAAATAAATGTTTTTTTTTTTCGGTGGGGGATGTTTTTAACTCTTAAAATACTGTTCAGAATTTTCCAAGTCCAAAACCCCATTGCCATAAGGATTTATCAAAAAATGCCTAAAAAATGGCTTTTTCATTTAAAGTTACCTGATATATTTCCCTTAAATCAAAAACTTCTAAATATGATATTACATTTAAACAAAGGCTACCGTTTGAGTCGGATTAGGAAATGTGACTTCTGGCTGGGTGGATTGAGGTTGTATAGGACGTTAAGAGTTAAATGGCTACAGTGTGTTATCACAGACAAGTATAACGGTCCCAGTAATTAAACGTTCTCTTTACATAATCTATGCGGTTGCATAAGATTATTGTCAATCCCCTGTATTTCTAAAGGGATGGCCCTTTTCATATCACGGACGGGACTTTCCATGGAATAGTAAAGAAAGCCCGCGAAATACGGGAAGTCACGTGGACCTGGTCGGGTCCTCAGTTTCAGTTGGACGTCAGGCAGAGAAGATGTCCCTGCCTTATCTGGAACTCACTGCATACGCGCGCTATGTTAGTCAGATGTTTAGTTATATGACATGTTTAGTTAAGTAAATAAAAGCTTAAGAAAATAACACGGTTTTGTGGTTGGTGAATGTCTTGGCAACAAGACTGATTTAGAAGAAGAAATGAGTTAAGTGCGACCGGCCACCAAGACGAAGAGATGTTAGAAGAACGCTAGAAGAAGACGTAAGATAGAAAAGACGTCAGAAGAAGAATAGAAGTAATGAAAATGGTATACAACATTTTACCTTTGGATTCGGTATCAATCGGTACAAATTGGATTTAGTGAGGGCTAAGACGAGTCCATTACAATCTCTCTCATGCATATGACAACTAGTGACTGTATGATTTATAGGTGGTATTTAACCAATTTGCCACGGTAGAGGATGTGACACAAGTGCGCGAGTATAGGGCATACAGCGAGGATTGAACTCACTAGACAGTAGTAATGAATATGCGAGACTAGCTTACTAACCATTACACCACAATATGACAATGTCCCGAATGATTGTATATACAATCCAACATTGTTAATAAAAATGTATTTATTTACTGACATCCCACACAATCTGATAAACGTGGGAAAGGTATGCACAAATCCAAGATTGAGCGATACCCAGCGTTAAAAATTGCGTGTATTCCGTCGGCATTCCTTTTTGTGGTATCTCAGGCACTGGGAAATAAACTCATGTCTGTCCCTTTAAATCAAACGGACATGTGTTGCCTGGAGGATGTCTCACTGGAATCACGCTAATAGCATATAACGTATCGTTCCAATCACAGAAGCCACTGGACACAGGGGATGTTGTATTAATAAGAATGTATATTTAAAATTAGTAATGAAAATGCAATGAAAATGAAGATGGGAATGAAACTAAAAGCGTGTAGAAAAAAAGAATACAAGTTATTTATAGTTTACAGTAACCAAATTACATTCCAGACATTCCCCTTTTAAATGATATAGATAATAAAAAAATTGTATGTTCCTTGTCTACTAAAAACAATTCGAAATATACAATTATTTTTGGACAGTGAAATGCAAACAAAGAACAATCTAATTTCCTTGAAAAAACACAAGGAACTTTAATCAACCAGAAGAATTGCCTAAAGAACATAAATTCCAAACGTTGGATTTTAATATGATTGTTCTTATGCATGAATCACTTCAATACAGGATTTGTTCTAAATTTGAAAATATAATCTTTGGATATTCAGTTACTTAACTAGTAAATTAATATATATATATATATATATATATATATATATATATATATATATATATATATATATATATATATATATATAATACTAATAACATTATTGTTAGATGGAAAATAAAGGGTCTACCATGGTTTAAAAAAATGATCTCCTCAGGACCCCACTCTACATTAACCAAGTTGATGTAATTCCTCAGTTAAAATTCAATATATTTATCCGATAAATATATTCAATTTTAACTGAGGAATTACATCAACTTGTAAACTCTTTTTATCAAGTATATGCTAGGATGCGGTGGCTGAAGGTCTTAATGTCCTGGGTATGAGTTAAACTCTATTTTATGTTGGAGTTTCAATTCTGGAGCTCTGCGGAGTGTGGAGTACCCGTTCATAACCATTACTCTCAGGGCCATTCTGAACCGGAGTTGTAGTAACTATTAGGATCCCATGAATGGTTTAAAATAGAAGAAATGTGTTTAAAAAATATTTATTGGGGAATGGATAAAACAATATATCCTCGGCATAAAATAACCCAAAAACGGTTGGTATGACGTAAAACCAAACCAACCAACCAAGAACAAGATATATATTTTTTCCAGACAATATATCACAAAGCAGTAACGCTATATCCTTATATTTTTCTCATGATTACTGCAATTCTAATCCTTTGTATTCATACCTGTTTTAGAAATTTATCTCGTTTGGTTTTGAGGTTAAACTGCATCTAATGGTAAAGTTCCAATTCTGGAACTGTGAGGAGTGTGGAGTACCCCTTCATTACAATTACTCCCAGGTCTACTCTGACCCAGAGTAGCAGTACCTGTTACGGTCTTATCTATGGGTTAAAGAAAAGAAAAGTAGTTAACAAAAATGTGTTTAAAAACTTAAGTTTTAAAAAAATTCAGTAACCATCAATAATGAATAAAACAACGTCTTCCGCATAAAATAACCCAAGAAGGATTGACATGCCAGCAACAAGATTTATATATCTTTTCAGACAATGTATCATAAAGCACTGATTTTATATCCTTACAATTGCTCCAATTATGAGAACAAATATAAGGGAAAATTAAGTAAAGTTGGTGGAGTGGCCTTTTGTCGGTACCATCCGGACAGCGATGGAGTCTATCCACTTTTCGCTAGTGCTAGACCAGGAATTTTTTTTAGTAGGAGAACTACACCTACCGTCAGTTTCCCACTTCACCACATAGATCAGATTACCCAATCTGTACAACACGCACACCGAGTCAGCGAGTACCGGTATCGAGCCCGGAACCTTGTAATTGCCGAGGCGTGTGTTCTGTCTACTGAGTTATACCGGTCGCTAATTATCTGTATTTATAGCTGTTTTAGAATTGTATCCTATTTGGTTTTGTCACTGTGTATACATGTAAGTATATGCGATATTTATAACATTTTCGGTCTGACACTCTCCATCATTTGTATTGAGATTGATGTGAAGGATATTTCCTGTCGCAAATGTCTACTTAGCGCCTGTGACATGATTGTATGTTTTGGCAAAAGCTCAACGATGTAATAACATTGGTTTCACAATAAGACAGGACTTTACACCATCTCAGTCGTTAACGGAATCCTGAACATTAAATATCTATTGATCTTGTGGCTTCTCTTATCAGAGCTGGAATGTTACTGGTATTTCGTGTTTTTTTCTTCTTGATTCTACACAAAGTCATAAACACACAATCACATACACACATTTATACACGTGGTTTATTCAATAAATAAGATGAATGTTGCCTAAGGAGTTGGTAATTGGGAGCATAGCTTTCAGTTGCACCATTTTCAAGGAAATCAATAGTGATGGGTCCTTTTATGTCCCAGAAGAGGGTCATTCAATAAATAAGGTGAATTTCGCTTTAGGAGTTGATAATAGGAAGGACTTCTTACAGTTGTACCTTTCTCTTTTTATATACTTCTATATTCAATGAATAAGATGAATTTTGTGTATGGAATTGGTAACAGGGTGTACTGCTTACAGTCATGCCTTTTTTTTCAAGGAAATCAATAGAGTTTAGTCTTTTCATGTCCAAGAAGTGGGTCATTCAATAAATATGGTGAATTTTGTCTAAGGAGTTGGTAATATGAAGTACTGCTTACCCTCACGCCTTTTTCTAGAAAATCAATAGTGATGGGTCTATTCATGACCTCGACCATTCTGAGCTTGACCCGACAGTTAGTCTGTTTACACTCCATGGTCTGTCTTTTCGACGATGTTTGAAATACACCTTGAACAGGCGTATTTTAAACAAGAGTGCAGTTATATTTTGGCTGGTTGCTTGTGGGATTTCAGTACTTTCAATATAATACCCCCTTATAAGCTAGACCCTACTAAGGATGATTTCACTCTAGTGTGCCACCAGATCTTCCATCACTAGAAGCATATCTGGCTTATATCGAGTTTTGCCAACGTAAGGCTTAGTTTCTGTGCCCTGGATTGGACGAAGATGTAACCAATCAGTGTGCAGAGTTAGTATTTGAAATAGGTCTACGTGGCGACAACCCTTTCTCTAATTCTTAGCAGGATAGGAATCTCGTGGTAAAGAAAGATTTGATGACAGATATCTATTCAATTCTGAGGTACTTTATTTCATTTGATATAATTTTGAGTAGCCTCAAAACAAATATTTTTGGGAGATTAAAATAATTTTGTCGTTAACTAATTCCAAGCAATGTAGAGTTTACATTTATGGAAAAAATGGATGTTTTTTATTTAAATATATTTCTCTTATCTATTGAATGATATTTGTATATGTAAATGTATACTAGGGTAATTCTAATCTAGTCAGGTGATATATATTATTAAGGAAAATGTTGTTAACAAGTCTATTAACATTTCGTAGTTATTTCCGTTATGTCAAGAATTTTCATGATTATAAAATGATTTTAAGTTGCAAGCAACACAATTATCATTCATTAGAAAGTCGGACTGGAAATAGCATTATCCATTGTGCTAGAAGATTTTAATTGTGCATTTTAATAAGATATTTATCTCATTTTGGCAGGGACTACATTTTATGTTCATTTACAAGTTGAACTGGAATTACCTAATTTTCGGTTCTAAGAGCATTTTAAGTGTAACACATCACTCAATAAGTCCCAGGCCTAACTAATAACAACTTTTAGGCAAATTTCAACTTTATTCAGCAACATAGTCTCCTTCTAGGTTGATACACTGATTCCAATGCTTCTCTAACAATTCGATGCCTTTTTGTAGAATGATTTGTCTTTGGCCTCAAAATACGCCTCAGTTTCCGATATCACTTCTTCATTGGAGCCAAATCTCTTTCCCTGGATCATTCTTTTTTGAGGTCTGCAAACGGCCAGTAGACACTGGGGACCAGATCTGGAGAATAGGGTGGGTGCAGAAGCAATTCGAAGTGCAATTCATGTAGTTTTACCATCAATGCGATCATCTTGTGACACGGCGCATTGCCTTGGTGAAAGAGCACTTGTTTCTTCTTCATTTGTCACCTTTTTAGTGATTTCCTTCTTGAAACGCACCAATAATGCTATATAATATTCACTATTGATGGTTCTTCCTTTCTCAATGTAATCTATGAACAAAATACCTTGCGCATTCCAAAATACAGGGGCCAAAACCTTGCCTGTTGATGTTTGCATCTTTGGTCGCTTTGGACGGCTTTCACTTGTTGCTGTCCGCTCAGCTGACTGCCGATTTGACTCCGAAGTGAAGTAGTGGATCCATGTTTCATCCATTGTCACATATTTATGCAAAAACTCCTTTTTGTTGCGTTGAAACAGCTGCAAACAACTCTCTGAATCGTTAACGGGTTGTTGTTTTCGATCGACTATGAACAAACGCGGCACCCACTTTTGACACAGCTTTCTCATTGACAAATGTTCCTGCAAAATAGTGAATACACTGCCTTCTGATATCTTCAACTCCTCTACTATCTCACACAACTTCAATTTACGATCGGCCAAAACGAGTTTGGAGAGGGTTTTTTTGTGTTTTCCAGGACAACTGCCGAATTTGGGCGACCTGAGCGTTCAGCAACATTTGTGTCTGTACGACCGCGTATTAAGTCAGCATACCATTGCTTCCGATGGAGCAGAGTCCGAATAACAATTATCAAGCCATTGCTTTGCTTGAACACTATATTTTTCCATCAGAAAGCAATACTTTATCAACACACGAAATTCAGATTTTTCCATTGTTTTTCCAATTTGCAACAGTAGCTTTCTTTAAATAAATGTAATTTTTAAACTAATAATCTGATTGGCTAGAAGTAGTTGCTAAGTCTAGCCACACGGAAGAGAAGCGAAACGTTAAAACACGGTGTTTGTGGTTGACTAAGATTATATATATACATATATATATATATATATATATATATATATATATATATATATATATGGGAGTAAATTAGGGAATTGAATCCGACAATATGAAGAAAAATAGGAAAACACAAAGATGAATTTATTCTTGATGATGAAGTTGACGTTATAACGTTTCGTTTATGCAACCTTCATCTAGACATGCGGTGTAATGTTGTGTGGTAAACAGGAAAAATGCTAATTGTATATGAAGGGGAAGTAACCTGTGTCGGCTTGACGTTGGTTTCGGGAGTGTGTGAACACATTCAACAAGTGGTGAGGTACCGGGGTGGCTTTGTGTAGGAATGTGGATATGTGACAGGGAGGGATTAAGTTGGTAGAAATTGGTTATGATAAAACTATAGTAGAAGATGATATCATGGTAGAATTTATGCCAATATGTTATAGAGGTTTCTAGTTTGTGTCGTGTAGTTGTGGCTATCTAATTACTACCTACACACATTAACATATGAATAAACCCCAGGCCTATTCACACTGACATACAATTTAACACACCAAGGAAAACTTTTTGACCATATTTTTCGATTTTTTTTTTTTCAAGACATTCTTTACGCTGCCTGAAGATAACCAAGAAGATAGGCCTGAAACATAGGACCACAGATAGAATAATCATGTAATTACATATATATACACAAACTGACACATACAAACACACACACACATATATATATATATATATATATATATATATATATATATATATATATATATATGCATATTAAGAGTTATTTACTAAGCATAGACATTATGAGGCTCCAGCTCTTTAGATATTTTATGATCTGTGCCACATACTGCACGTGCGAATAGGTTGTATGTATGTATGTATATATATATATATATATATATATATATATATATATATATATATATATATATATATAATATATATATATATATGTATATATATGTGTGTGTGTGTATTGATATTTCTATACCTAGCTACTATCTATCTACTATTTCTCTTAGTATTGGAGATTGTATCATCAAGTGGGATTTAAATATAATCTAACTAAAAAGAGATAAGTTTATGCTGATGCTTCTCTCAAAACCTATAATTACACGCACGAAAACGTGCGGGATATTGATAAATTAATTATAAATAGCGAGTTAACATTGACTTTCTAAGCAATCAGTACATTTAACTGCACCCCCTGTCTCACTCTCCTCTCTCTCTCCCCTCACTCTCTCCCCTCTCTCTATCTCTCTCTCTCTCTCTCTCTCTCTCTATATATATATATATATATATATATATATATATATATATATTGCTCTTCCGTTGTGAAATACGTATGAGTGCCGAACTGTTCAGATGCAAAGCTGGGTGCAACAATTTACGATCGCAGCGTGCAGTCTTTTGTTAATCATTGGTGAAAATGCAGGGCCGTTGGTGTCGAATGCGGAAAAATTGTATTCGCGTAATATATATTTTCAATGAGAAATAAAACTAAACGAACAGTCATTTGGCTATTATGAATTTATTTCGACTGGTTGTAACATAATAGAGGAGGGAAGAGAATGGAAATAAAGCCAGGAATGTTAGAATTACGTGAAGTTAACATGGAAATATTTTTTGGGGGGCGGGGGGATAAGTCAACTCAACGCTACTTGTTGAATTCTTACTGGCCGAGACACGTCACGTGGCGAATTGTGTAAGGGTAGTAGAGAGAATGCAGAGTCAAATTGAAACGAAGTCGTGGCTGGGTCAGACAAACGTCTTTCACATCAGCCATTTTGACTTGGAGATTAAAATAAAATAACTCATGAGAAGAAAATAAGTACGCCTTGTGTTGTGGCTAAAAACTATTAATCGCACTCGGCAAGATATCCTCCCAGCAAACCCAAATGGTTTACAGACTTAAAACAGAAAAAAATGCCAGCCAACTCAACATCAGATCCATCAACCAGATTCTATCCTCTCGAACAGGAATAGAGATAAGTATTGCATAATTCCTATTATTAACCCATCGTCACTACATTCCAAATGAGATCCTCTACGCAACACGGTAACTCAATAAATGAGCCGAGTTTAGTCAGGCAGCCATTGCATAATAACCTTACATAACAAGTTCTTCTCTCTTATAGAAAGTGTAAATATCTATCTGTATATAATTATATGTATGTACTTTACATTGAGCTCTCTTAGGATATTCAAATAATAATTGTATAAATCTACAGGTGTGCATCTGTTTGGGCATGCATTGTGGATATACAGAAGATATAGATGATCGAAGATAGAATCATCTCAAACGTACCAGTCGATTGGATACTTTTACCTTTATATACACTAGCAAATATATGCACCCTCCGGGTGCAAGTATTTTAGTTAAATTTTATAATAAAATATGATATTAAATTAGAAAGGCTAATGAAACTGAATAAGAATGTAGATAAAAAGATTTTGAACAGAGGGGGTATGATTTAAAAATAGAACAACTTTGAAACTAACTCTTCCATCATTTTCCATTACTCCCGTCTTTCATTGCTAAATTTTCCTAATTTAACTATTTAGTTAAAATAGGAAGTAAAGAATAATATTATAGTTATTTTTTCTTGTTAATGGATTTCTTTTAAGATTTATTGAAGAGACTTTTGCTCATATTCAATAAGATAAAACCAAACAATTAGAAATCAATAATACTAAGCATATATTTATTAAAATCAAATTTTTAAAATCAATATGCAAATTAGCCTTCCTAATTCATACTGTAATCCGCTCTTTTGTTGTATATTTAAATACGATTGCATGCTATTAGTACGTAGATATGGTCAACAGTCTTAATGATGTAAAGCAATTTTATTAATAGGTGAGGTATAAATAAAAATAAAATCATGGGGAATGTGATGTAAATAACTAAGGGAATTGTGACTTGAGTAGTGATATAGTTTAGGTTACAGACAGACAAACCCACAATCTCCATTATAATATATATATATATATATATATATATATACATATCACCATCATCATCATGTCACGCAAGTAGCACGGATATCCATGACAATCTCATGCCAACCCCCCTATCATTCATTGCCCCCCGGGAGCTCCTCTGCACAGCATCCAGCATCCTCACATAGGTGGTCAATATAGGTCCTGGCTGGGCGGCCCACACTAGCACACCCATATGTTGGCTTCCACAGGAGTATGTCACTTATGAGCTCGTCCTTGCTTCTCCAGCAGTGTCCCGCATGCCTAGTCCGTCTTACTCGTATGGTTTGGGAGATGGGGGGCAAGTGGCCATACAGCTGCCTCCTTGTGGGGTGCTGTTTCCACTACTTGTTTAAGACTGCACGCAGCATTCTTCTGCAGGTCCCATCTAGCTTATTCTCAAGGCACTTCGTTAGGGTCCAGGTGGTGCATCCATACAGCAATAATGATATAACCACAGCTTGGAAGAATTGTTGCTTTAGCTTGTCAGCGAGATCGGATTTCCATATGACTGATAATTTGTTTGTCGCCAACCATGCCTTTCCTATTCGTGTATTGATATCGCTCTCTGTAGATGAGATATTACTACCTAGGTATGTGAATTGTTCTACTATCTTGAGAGGCTTACCGTCAAGTGTGGAAATGTCTCCTTTCTTTTTGAAGCTCATGAACTCCGTTTTATCAGAGTTCACATAGAAGCCGATATATATATATATATATATATTATATATATATATATATATATATGTGTGTGTGTGTGTGTGTGTGTGTGTATGTGTGTGTGCGTGTGTAGGTGAGACAAATGGAAATGAATCCGACAAATATGTTGAAGAAAATCATTGGAAGTGAAAAATATGTATATGATGTTATGGATGAAACACAAGCGTTTTGATCTCTTTTGATTACATATACGGAAAACTCATTTTAAAATTATTTTAGACAGAATACAACAAATAAAATTTTAGACAGAATACAAATAAAAATACCGTAAATGCGAACCTCAGATCATCATCAGTACAGATAAGTAATAATATGAATATTTGTGGGGGGTGTTCATGCACTACGTGAATTCATGAATTTCATTAATGTTCTTTTTTTCGGATATTGACAAATACTCTTTTGTCAAGATACTCCTTGTAGAATGATAAGCCATTATTTCTGAGAAAAGATTTGCAGATTTTCTTTTAAATTCCGAAACTGATTGAGAGCAAAAGAGAAAGTATAATGCATCTTTTTGTATCTCCATTTATGGAATTTATCAATTTGAAGTTTTACTGTGGTACAACTTCAATAGGATGTATGCGGTTAATTTTTGACAAGCAGGACCTGTCTATATACCACTGTATGATGATTTAATTATTACAACGTTTGATATGTTTACTTAATAGCTATTGCAATTAGTTCAATATGTAAAAAGTATAATAATCTTGATTTAACTCTCTCTCTCTCACTTTTTTCTTCCTTTCTGTATTTCTTTTCTTTTCCTTTATGTTCGATTGAAAGAGATTAGCGTTATCGATCCATGTCTCTTTCTTTCCCCTAATTTTTTTTTCTTTCTCTCTTTCTTTCATTCATTTTTTCTTTCTTTCTTTCTTTCTTTTTCTTTCTTTCTTTCTAATTATGTTTTTTCTGTGTAGTTGTCTGTTTCTTTGCTTTCTTTCTTTATGATAAAAACGGAATGTTCCATTATTTAACTGAGGCGATAACACGCCTAAAAAATAAGAATTCTGCGGATAAGCAACACAACTTACTAAGGATTTATATTTTTGCAATTTCAGCTTGGACGATTTGGACGGACTCATTTTTAACCAGCGGGTGTTGCAAGATGATAACAGTCGGAAGAATAAGGAACAATAGTATTTATATATAGATTCTTCCAAATCGTTTCCAAAATCATTGATTTTTATTACAGTTACTATTGTCATTACCCCTGGTACTGCTGCTGCTGCTGCTGCTTTTGTTGTTGTTGTTGTTTTTCTTCTTTTTTTTTTTCTTTTTCTTCTTCTTCTTCTTCTTCTTCTTCTTATTATTATTATTATTATTATTATTATTATTATTATTATTATTTACATCTATTCACTGTTACTTATAACCGTTCATGTAAGCTTTTTTCTTTATATTATTATCTATTATTTTTCGTTGCTCTTACATTCTTTCTTGTACCCATTCTCTGTTTTATTTTTGCCTCATACTTATTCTTTCCTCTTTTGATATCTTCTTCTTCTTCTTCTTCTTCTTCTTCTTCTTCTTCTTCTTCTTCTTCTTCTTCTTCTTCATTTCGCTCGTTTTAATTAGATTCATTTTCTCCTCTTCTTTTCCTGTTTTTCTCCTCATCTCTCACACACACTCTCCTCATATCTCTCTCTCTCTCTCTCTCTCTACTCTCTCTTTCTATCTCTCACACACTATACATCCTTCTCGTTTTTCCATTCACGATTTTTCTTCTCTTTTTCTCTCTCTCCCTCTCACACTCTTCATCTCTCTCCATTGCTCTCTCCTTCTCGCTAAGACACTATCCATCTCTCTCTATATATCTCTCTTCCCTTCTTCCTCTTTACCTCTCCGTTCACCGTTCCTGGCTTCTCGCTCCTCCCTCATACTCTCTTCCTCTCTCTCCATCTAAATCTCTCTCTCTCTCTCTCTCTCTCTCTCTCTCTCTCTCTCGCACACATCAATCTATCTCTTTTGTATCTCTCGGTCTGTATTTTTCCCTCTTTTTCTTTTCATTCACCGTTTTTTTTTTCGCTTCTCCCGTCCCTTTCATATCAATCTTCCTGGGCTTCTTTTTCATTTTTCCCGTTTCTTTCCTTATTGATACCGATTTAATTGTCATAAGTTAACTTTTTAACCCTAGTATTCTGACTGTCTCTCTCTTACTCCTTATTCGTCACCTTCTTTAAAATCTTTATTTTTTACCTTACGTCTTATTTCCTGTTTTACATATATCAACACTTTTCTATTTACCATTAGCCTGCTGTTACTTCAAACGTATGCTTTTCATAGACACATCGTAAATATTGGGATATCAAACAATATCCACATAGGATGAAAAAAAACAACAACAACTATATATCTAAAACACACTTATACCTACTACAAAACAAGTAAGGAAACATGAGATATACATTAAAATATTTACTAAACTTGCACAAACATGTACAAAGAACGGCGCTGTATTGTTCTCTAAAACTTACGAAAGGGAACCTATCTCTGAACCTTGAACAGTTGTTCCAAAATAAATTTCCTGGATATTTTCAAAGACTCTTGTGGAAATTCACTGTGAGGCTAGCGTCACTATTGAAATCAGCGGATGTCGGTACAGCGTGCAATTTCAATATAAGTCCATTGATGCACAGATTTTACATATTAAACGTAATTAGCAGTTGAATAAACGGGTAGGTCAACAAAAGGCGTTCGCCTCCAGCAAGCATTAAATACAACCAGCCCGTTACGACGATATGTGATTAAGTCGAGTTGTCATTATCGCCCTTTGTTAGCTCTTTTGTGCTCCGTTTATTTTTCTAGCCGCGATGTCATTTCCCGTAGAATGCTGAAAGAGGAACAGTGCCGCGAGGAATCTATCAAGTCGAAGAATTGGCACTGGCACTTTTCAAAGAAAGCACAACTAATGCGCTTGTCTAAAAGAACTGGATTGACTTCGGTGAAGTGCTTGGTAGGATGAAATAAACTTGAATAGTTTTGAGTGATGTGCTTCTGAGATTCGTTTTCCTTGTTCTATTTTGTTCTGTTTTTTTTTTTGTTTGTTATGATTTTAGTTGTATAAAGAGGTAGATACAGCATTGAAAACATCAGATGTATATTGAAAGGTTATAGAATTTGGTAAATAGTTCCAGAGTTAAAGATGACAATGCAAATGGGATATTTAAATGTATCTATTCAATATTAGATAACGCGACTAATGTTTACATTGAAAGTATTTCATATTTTATAAATCGTACATTGTTGTTTTTTTAAGGTTCGTCTGTCTAAAGAGAGTTACCATCATTTTCAATTTCTGGTTCTTAATATGTATATACAATTTCATTACGATATATATATATATATATATATATATATATATATATATATATATATATATATATATATATGATGTTGATATGGGTGCATGTATGCTTGTTTGCTGGTATATCTGATGAGCGTATATATTCATCTATGTTATATATATATATATATATATATATATATGTGTGTGTGTGTTGTGTGTGTGTGTGTGTGTGTGTGTGTGTGTGCGTGAAGAAAAGGAAGTGAATCCGACGGTATGTAGTATATTATGAAAATTGAAAAAACACAGGTTTAAACTTACCACTCAACTTATTTAAACTTGTGTTTTTTCAATTTTCTTTATATATATATATATATATATATATATATATATATATATATATATATGTTGTTACGAGTTACACGTATGCTTATTTGTCGTTATATCTGATGACTATGTATATATATATATATATATATATTATATATATATGATAATAAAGTAAACCTAATGAGTCAGAGAATATCTACCTAGGTTTCTCCTAGCGGATCTTCAGGATAATTCTGACTCTTTACGCTTACTTAATTATTATTTATTAGCTATACTTTTTGTATTGAGCATTTAGTATATTTAACTTAGGCAACTCTTATAGTATTTTTTCTTTTGGCCATTTTTATAGTACCATATGATTCTTTTCAGGAGGTGCAGATGATTTGGTCTTTTTTTTTTTTTTTTCTCCATGCAAAAGTTTGTATTGTGTAATTACAAACTATAAAGCCGTTTTTTATACTGTCGGAGTTTAGAAATATATATATCCTCATCATCATGTCGCGAAGTATTACAGGTATCCATGACTATCTTTCCCCAACCTTCCCTATTACTCATTGCCCCTGGGAAGTCCTCCGTGCAGCATCGCGAATCCTCGCTTAGTTGGTCAATGTAGGTCCTTAGTGGGCGTCCTACGTTAGCATGTCCATGTGTTGGCCTCCACAGGAGAACATCGCTTATGAGCTGGTCCCCGCTTCTCCAGCAGTGTCCTGCATGCCTAGTCAGTCTCATCCGTATGATTTGTGAGATGGGGGCAGGTGACCATATAGTTGCTTTGTGAGGTGCTGCTTCCACGACTTCTTCAGGACTGCTCGAAACATTCTTGGGCAGGTCCCATCTAGCTTATTCTCAAGGCGCTTTGTTAGGGTCCAGGTGGTGCAGCCATACAGCAGTACTGATATAACCACAGCCTGGAGGAATTGTCGCTTTAGCTTGTCAGTGAGATCAGATCTCCAGATTATTGATAATCTGTTTGTCGCCGCCAATGCCTTTCATATACGTGTATTACCATCGCTTTCCGTGGATGAGATATTACTATATATATATATATATATATATATATATATATATATATATATATATATATATATACTAGCTGCTCTACCAAACTAGACAGGGAAAGAGATGAAAACATGGATTTCAGAAACGGTGAGAAGAACATACAAATGTAAAAATCCCTTCCACTAATTTTAGGTTTCTGGAGGGTGTTTTCTTTGCAATATTTATTTTCAAATTAATCTTTCTTTTCTATATATGAATACTCGTGTTCCTTAATAGTATGACAGATTTCATTTTGCAACAATCTCTGGTTAAAAATGAGACCGTCCAAATCATTCAAGATGAAATCCAGAAATGTAAATCCTTAGTATCTGCTGTTGCTTATTCGCAGAATCCTTATGTCTTAGGATATTCCTCACCTCAACAAAATAATTGATCATTCCGTTTTTATTATAAAGAAAGAAATGGAGGAAAAGGACATGCTACACAGGAAAAATATAATAAGAAACAGCGAAAGAAAGAAATAAAGAAATAGTAGGAGAAAAGATAGAGAGAAAGTGATGACGCTAATCTGTTTCAATCGAACATTATGAAAAGAAGGAAGAAGAAAAGAAAGAAAAAGGTGTGTGTGTGTAGTGAGAGAGAGAGAGAGAGAGAGAGAGACAGACAGAGACAGAGAGAGAGAGACAGACAGTTAAATCAAGATTATTATACTTTTACTTTTTACAGATTGAACAATCACCAATAGGTCTTAAGTGAACATATCATAGGTTGTAATAATTAAATTATCATACTGTGGTATATCGACAGGTCCGGCTAGTACTTTTTATTCTTGTATTCTCTCTTTTAATTCCTTTATTTGGTAAGTGTCTATATATATATATACCAACCGCTCCGCGCCAAGGTCAATTTCTTACGCGGGGGTTTAACAGGTTTGAATTCAGAGTTTTCCCTCTCTTATACTGGTTATCTATCCAATGTTAAAGGGCCCAGTCTGTCCTACTATTTATCCATAGCTGGAGGGAGAGTAGTTGGATGCATACATTTCCCAAGGGTATTAGCGCTATGTGAAGTGCAAACATATTCGTCCAGGATTCGAACTCGGGTCGAGGAATCCATTTCCAACGACTCTAACCATCACACCACGTGCCTTCATGGTAAGTGTGTATGTTCTCTATAAGGGGTTGATATAAAACTAACAGGTTACGTATGGTTATTCATTGGATCCAGAGGAATATCTAAACGAAATAAATTGGATCTGCCAAAGTAAGTTAGTCAAATAGGATCGCCTATGAATAAGTACAGCCAAAATATGTTTCTGTAAAAAGGTTATTTTTCTAAAACAAAGATTCCAAGTTGTTATCATTTCAATATATTAGCTAACACATATTAGCTATTACTTATCAAACTCTACTGCATTGTATCTATACAACCCCAAAACGTTACACACACACACACACGCACGCACGCACGCACACACACACACACACACATATACATATATATATATATATATATATATATATATATATATATATAAAGTTGCATAAATACACAGAGACAAAAATAGGTATAAGTAAACATATGAAACATTGTAATATTCATATTATTATTCTGTGGTACATCCACAGGTCCAGCTAGACATACTGATTACATAGTCACCTCTGCATATCTATCTATCTATCTATCTATCTATCTATACTCTGTAGAATGTTTGAAATTTGCAGGACCTCTGGATATACCACAGTATGATAATTTAAATATTACAACGTTAGATATGTTCACTTAAGAGCTATTGGAATATTTCAATATGTACATAGTATAATAATCTTAACTCCCCCCTCTCTCTCTCTTTCTATCTATCTATCTATCTCTGTTTCTCTCTCTCTCACTTTTTTTCTCTCTTCCCTCTTTTCATCTTTTCATTATGTTCTATCTTTCCTGTATTCTCTTTCTTTTTTCATAATATTTTTTCTGTGTATCATGTACTTTTTCTTCCATTCATTTCTTATAATAAAAAATGGAATGATCCATTATTTAACGGAGGTGACGATACTCACAAGAAATATGAATTCGGGAGATAAGAGACAGCAGAATATCTGGTTTCACATTTTTGCATTTGAGCTCGGTCGATTTGGACTGTCTCATTTTTAACCAGAGGACAATGCATGATGATAACGGACGCACAATTAAAAGATGAAAAGAAGGAAAGAAAAAAAAAGAAGAGAGAGAGAGAGAGAGAGAGAGAGATTTAAATGAAGATTATTATAATTTTTACATATTAATCTATTTTCAGTCGCTCGTAAGTAAACATATCAGACATCTTATTATAATGGAGATTGTGTGTTTTTCTGTCTGTAACCGAAACTATATTCCTACTCAAGTCACAATTCTCTTAGTTATAGACATCACATTCTCCATGATTTTTTTTTATTTAACCTCAATTATTAATAAAATTGTCATACATTATTAATACTGTTAACTATGTCTACATATTGACAACATGCAATGCGGTTTACAGTGTGAACAGAAATGCTAATTTGCATATTAATATTAAAAAATCGAATTTAATAAATATGTGCTTAGTATTATTGATTTCTAACTGTTTGGTTTTATTTTAATGAATATCAGCAAAAATCTCTTCAATGAATCTTAAATGAAATCCATTAACAAGATAAAATAACTCATTTTATTCTTTACTTCCTCTTATAACTAAATACTTAAATTATAAAAAATAACAATGAAAGACGAGAGTGATGTAAGTTTCAGTTGTTCCATTTTTTATTATACTCCCTCTGTTTCAAATCTTTTATTATACTCCCTCTGTTTCAAATCTTTTATCTGTATTCTTATTTAGTTTCATTAGCCTTTCTAATTTAATACAATATTTTATTACATTAAACTTAAATACTTGCACCCGGAGGGTGCATATATTTGCTAGTTGTAATAATAATATTATCATACTGTGGGATATCCACAGGTCCCGATATTCATAGTGAGTATATAGTTACCTCTTCATATCTATCAGTCTATCTATCTATCAATCTATCCTCTGTACAATAATTGAAATTATTACGAGTATTTTTTATTTCGCAACTCTCTTTGGTCTATCTTTATCGATATTATTGACACTTGGCGCGCAAATCCACACAGCCGCCGCTTTTAGTTGAGATTCCGAGATGATGATAAGAGTCTAAGTCTTTTGCACCAACACCCCCTTACACCCCCCCCGACACCATCAAATCAGTGAGTGAAACTAAAAAATCCTATGACGTCTGCTTCTTCACTGCAACTTGTAATGCTTATGCATATACGCATTTACTTACGGCACGTGAAACTAAAGACAACTCTATATTTGGCAGTCGACTTAAATAGGTCAGAACAACTAGCATCTCTTTCTACCTAATAATGTTTGTTTTTTCTTTTAGCTTAATCGACTTCTTCTTCTTCTTCTTCTTCTTCTTCTTCTTCTTTTTCTTCTTCTTCTTCTTCTTCTTCTTCTTCTTCTTCTTCTTCTTCTTCTTCTTCTTATTATTATTATTATTATTATTATTATTATTATTTTCACTCATTTTGAGTTTTTCACATCAGCGTTAGCTGATGGTATTTCACTGGAGTCTGAGTGACAACAAGTCTCCTCAGGTCTCCAGGACTCTTCTGAATATTCTAGCCGATTACAGCAGTGCAGTAGTCTGGATGGTCTCAATCCTCCCTCTGATTTCTAGATCCTCCAGTCTTTTTTCCAAGTTTATTGGTACCGCTCCAAGTGCACCAAATACAATTGGTATCACTTTCATTTTCATATTCCACAGCTTTTTCAATTCTCTGGCAAGGTCCAGGTATATATTTATCTTTTTATTTTCCTTCAGCTTCACCCTGTGATCTGCTGGGACCGCAAAGTCCACCAGTTGACACGTTCTCTCTTTTTTTTAGTGTAGAGTACCCCTTCATTGCCATTACTCCCAGGTCCACTCTGATCCTGAGTGGTAGTACCTTTTTTGGATCCCATCTATGGGTTAAATAGAAAAAAATAACTTCTAAAATCACTTAAAAAAATTAAGTTTAAGAAAATTCAATACCCATCAAGCATGAATAAAACAAAAGGTCTTCGGTATAAAATAACCAACAAGGGTTGGCAAGCCGTAAAATAGAACAAACCAAACTAAAAAAACTATAAATTCACCATTATTACTTTCACGCTGCCCCAACTTTTGCCATGTTTCTGTTTTTGGGATTATCTTCTTTGTTATTTTGTTATATCCATTTTTATTTTCTTAGTAGAACTCTCCTTTACGTTTTCAAATTTCGCACAGTCTCAGCCCTATACCGACTGCACTTCTGCAGAGGGGTAAGACCACCTAATGTCCGTGGGTGACGACCCGTGATGATTAAGGAGGGAGCCCTGGTGGCTGAGCAATCCATGACATGCGGCACTCCTCTTTGGTCCCTACGTTGGCTTGACGGGTGATGGGAGAAGCCCCTCCGATCAATCGGCTGGCCACGACAAGCCGTAGCACCTATATCATTGTCCCAACCCTATTGTTCTCATGGCAACCCCCAACACTTTTTATCATATATGTTTTAGAAGGCGGTCGGTGACAGTCTTAGTGTCCTGTGTATTACGATAGATTCTATCTGATGGTGAAATTCCAGTTCTAGAGTTCTAAGGAATGTGGGGTATCCTTTTAACACCATTATCCCAGGTCTACTCTGACCCGGAGTGGTAGTACTTGTTAAGAATTTGTTTAAAAAAATGAGTTTACAAAAAATTAGAGTACCCATCAAGAATGAGTAAAAAAAATGTCTTCGACATAAAATAACCCAACAGGGTTTGACATGCCGTAAAATCCAACCAACCAACAAAACACTCAGTCATATTTCTTTTTCTTTCTCGCTTCTTTTTTCGTGCTAACAATTCATTCTTAGAAACTTTACATTTTTTTCTCCTAGATTTTCTTTTAATTAGTCTACAGTTTCTTCCTTTATGTTTAAAAAAAAGTTTGTTTTTTGTCCTGCTTTTTTGTAACGGGCTAGGCTGTTTTTCAGTCAATTTGTTTCTTTTGGTTTTCAGATATTTATTTTTATTTTTATAAATATATATAAATTATATTCATATTTTATTTCGGTAAATTATTTTATTTTTCTGTTTAAAGGAATTTTGTTTAACAATATCACTTCTTCTTCTTCTTCTTCTTCTTCTTCTTCTTCTTCTTCTTCTTATTATTATTATTATTATTATTTATTATTATTATTATTATTATTATTATTATTATTTTTCTTTCTTTTTCCTTTTCTTTAGATTCATTAATTATTTTGAATTTCTGTTTATCTTTTACAATTTTAATATATCTTTCCCGTTGGTTTTACTTTGTTTGAATACAGCACCATCGTTTATTTTATTTCTGAATATTCATCCTCTTTTCCTCTTTTCTCATTTTCTCCTTCCTTTTTTCACCTCACATTGTCTGCAATCTTTGTCTTTCACTTCTCCGATATGAAGGAAGAACGATTAGAAGATACGGAAGCTCATAAATGCCTAAATTATATTTACAAGCCGTAGCGATTTCCTTGATAAAAAAAGATAGATAGATAGATAAAGATAAAGAGAAAGTAATGGGAGAGAGAGAAAAAAGCTAATTCATTTCGAAGAACGGATAGTTTTTCACCGTGGAGTGCTCGTATCTGCCTGCTCGTTGCAACTCTCCGGCGAACCACCTCCCAGCCAAAATCGACACCCGATACTAACGTCTATTTTTGCAAGAACACCAGTCTGCATATATATATATATATATATATATATATATATATATATATATGTGTGTGTGTGTGTGTGTGTGTGTGTGTGTGTGTGTGTGTGTGTGTGTTGTGTGTGTGTAATTTTCATATTCTTTTATGTTTTTGTTTTTTTTATATTTTCCTTTACCTGTCTGTAAGTTCTTTTTGTTTTTTATTTATTTTTTAAGAAAAAAATGAAAAGCGACTCTTCAAAGATTGGCACTTTGACAAGACTTGGAAAATAACAGGTTTTACATTACATGTACTTGTTTGGCGCTGTCAACCTCTTTTGGTAAAGGAGATAGAAAAATGAGTAGTGCTTGGTATGGGCGGAAGTGAGCGAATTTTTTTTTTTTTTTTTTTTTTCGGCTCTAAGCTTTTTCCTGTTCAAAAGTTTTATTTTAAACTAAAAAGAAAATAACTTACGACAATTTAGTTTTTATATGAGGGAATATTGGCGAATATTTGATTATTATTCTCTCATCAGAACGCCATTTTGTACGTACAAACACGTAGAAATATAACCACACATACATACTTGCCTACTTAAATCTGGAGATATGACGTCAGCAGAGAATAAGCTAAAGATAATGAAACTATAAGTAAAGTAAAGTCGTCGGGGCGGCCTAATGTCGGTATCAGCCAGGCAGCGAGGGAGTCTATCAATTTTTCAATAGCACTAGACCAAGGAGATTATTTTAGCATCTGAGGTGGAGCGCCACACCTACCATCAGTTCCTCACTTTACCGCACAGATCTCTGTGCTACTCATTCACTGAGTTGGTGAGGGCCAGTATCGAACAAGGAACCTTGTGGTTTCTAGCCGAACGCTCTACCGACTAACCTAACCTGGCCCTTATACAGGCTAACAAATGAGACAAAAAGTTAAATAGCATTTTTAATCTAAGAAAAGTTTAAAATTCATATCAGTTGATAGTTACCTACTGACGTCCCACTATATCAGTTGAACACAAGGATCATTATTGTGGGGAGCCACGCTCGAACCGAAGCTCAGTGCTAAAAATCCGTGTATTATCTAGGCATTCCTTTTTTGAGGTGCCTCAGTTACTAGCAAATAAACCCAGCCCTGCCTCTTTAAATCGGGGTGGGGTCACATGTTGCCTGGGATAGTCCTCTTAGTTCACACTGATATTATCTTACCAGTCATTTGGTCGCTGCCACTGGACATAAGTTCCAAAGAACAAGAAAGTATTTACCTCATCCTAGGATGGAAAACACGGTCGCAAGTATGGAACATCCAGCGAAGATCAAACTTGCTATTCAGGAGTAATGGATCTGCGAGATTATACACAATGAGACACCCATTATAGTATATTTTCATAAAAGATTGTGCGATCGGTCGTTGTACAAATATGCATACATGCAGGTAGAAAGACATATAGAATCTTTCTTATTTATATATTTATATATATTATATATATATATATA
>CM042144.1:10682445-10704945 GCA_023376005.1 Doryteuthis pealeii
GTCAGTAAATGACTTTGTCGCCGACTGAAGCGACCTAACCTCTTCCTACCGGGCCAAAATAATATTTTGTTTAATGTTTAAAACAACAGGAGTTAAGTTATTTAGCTTGAAAATATTTTTTTTTTGCTTTTTTAATATAAAAGATAAAGTCGTCGGGGTGGCCTAAAGTCGGTATCAGCCAATCAGCGAGGGAGTCTATCCCCTTTTCAATAGTGCTAGACCAATAAGATTGTTTTTGCATCTGAGGTGGAGCGCCACACCTACCATCAGCTCGTTACTTTACCGCACAGATCTCTGTGCTACTCATACGCTGAGTTGGCGAGGGCCGGTATCGAACTAAGAACCTTGTGGCTTCTAGCCGAACACCCTACCGACTGAGCTAAAATATAAAGAAATATATTTTTTCATAAAGTCTCAACTTTGACCCGATGATTATGTAGAACACACGACCGACGATCTAACATTTGAAGGTTCTCATATTCCCAAACTCATTAGGGCGTCCGATCGTGGTTCAATAATTAGAAAGCTTAAAGATAAATTACTTAGGAAGTTCGACCCATATTTGCGGCCTTGTGTCACATCCTTACTCTTGCCGAATGGTTATGTAAATATCTACTCACAAATTCATTTTCAAAACAATGACTTCATAGATATTTTAAAACTATATTTTAAAACTATACCTTCATAGATACTATTTGCCTGATTTTTTAAATGAGTCCAACTCAGCGCATGAGTAGCACAGATAGGTAATCTGATCTGTGCGGTAAACCGAAGAGCTGATGGTAGGTGTGGCGCTCAGCAAAAACAATCTATCTATTGTAGCACTAGCGAAAAGGCATAGACTCGTGCTGACCAATCTGGTTTGCTTAATTCCCTATCATCAACACTGTTAGTTTTGGGCATAATTCGATTCGTTTTAATGCAATTAATTCTTGGAATACTGTTCAGTCGTTATTTTTTTATAAAGAAAAGATGAAGCTTGTTTCAGTTAATTATTTTGTCCTTAAAACACTTTTGAAAAATCATTTTATTGCCTCTTATAAACAACAGATTTGCATTTAGATTCTCACACGGCTAATTTGTCTCATGATATATATGTATATGTTTACGTTGTGTGTTTCATGTATTGTTTCCTGTGAGCGTCCAAGGGTGGTCATGTCCATGGGATTAGCTTCATGCTATTAGGCATGGCCTCCCTTCAATAGTAGTTTAAACCAATAAAGTTTTTCTTTTACTTATATTTTTTTTAATAATTTGTACTACTATTGATTAATAAATTTCTTATTCTTATTCTTATTCTTCGCTGATATCGACAATAGGCCACTCCACCAACTTACCTTTATTAATTCCCCAGTATGATAATTTTTTGGATATCTTTAATCTGCATTCTTCGAACTTATCTACTGATTCTCATCATCTGTAAAGGGGACTGGAATGGATGTACAGTAGGTAACGAAGCTCTATTGTATCAATTTGCATAGAGAGAACTTCAAACTTTGAGACGGAAAAGCTAAGTTTTTAGCATAACTGTAATCAGCATAAAAAATGGTATTTGCAACGCGAGTTCGCTTTTCGACTGAAGCTATTTATGTTCATTATGTTTTTATTTTTTTTTATTTTGTTTGTTTTGTTGTTTTTTTTTCAGAAACTTATTTCGCCATGTCGTCTGCACGACAAATTTTATTTACAAATTTTTTTTTTTTTTAATTTTTAGTATTTTTCTTCCATGATTAATATGGTCATGTGAATTTCAATAAATATCTTGACATCTATGTTTTTAACTTTGCCTACTTTAAACCACACACGGCAATTTTACCTGGCAGCAGTTCTCATACATGTCACTTGTTTACACTGAAAACTTACTACATGAACACCCCTGCCATCTTTTGTTTTTCTGTGAACCAACCCTGAGACTGACACTTGACCCTTTTGCAGTAGGGATCCAGTTAAATGGAATAATTTGGTACACAGCTATGGAAGAAATTTGGTTGGCAAAGAGTTAAAAACAGAGTATGTTTTTTAGAGGTTGGAGTTCCTTCATCATTCCCTCCATGTTGGCTAGACTGCACCTCTGCAAATGGGTACCCCCCCACACACACACACACCAATCGGACTACCAGTTGGCCTTTGCTGGTGACCCGTGATGCTTAAGGACAGAATGTACGTAGTTGAGCATGTGATGACATGCAGCAATCCACTTGCTTAGGCAATACGGGCGGTTGGAGAGCGCCATCCAATCAAACGGCTAGTCACGTCAAGCCCTAGCACCTATATGATTATCGCGACACTATTGTCCTCATGACAAACCTCCAATCCCTTTTATCATTCATTTGTCAGAAAGCAGTGGCTGGGGGTTTTAGTATCTTGGGCATGACGTTAAAATGTATCTAATGACGAAGTTCCAATTTGGAACTTTGGAGTGTGTGGAGTACCCCTTCATGGCCTTTGCTATCAGGTCAACTCTGAACCGGAGTGATAATACCTTTTAGGATTCCATCGTTGTGTTAAATAGATTTAAAAAAATGAGTTAAAATTGTGTTTAAAAATATTGTTTGAAATATAAGTGAATGCCCATCAAGAATGAACAAAAAAAAGGATTTGGCATAAAAAGCACAACAAAGGTTGACATACCGTAAAACCAACCAACTAACCAAAAACCTATTGTTTTACTCGAGTTCAGACCCTGAAAGAGATTGTTTGCATTTCACATGAGATTAATACACTAAGGTATAAATCCGACTATTCTCTTTCCAGCTGAGGGTAACAGTTGGGCAAACTGGGTTATTTGACCTTGGTATGGAACCCAAACAAAAAGGATGAAAACTATGAATTCAAACCAGTTGTAGACTTAGAAAGGGATGGGCTCATCCAGGCTGTTTCTACCCAAAATATACCACAGGGGCAGCACCTCTGTGACTAACCCCCAGCCCGGTTTCGACTGGGGGTCCGGCGAGCTTCGGCCGCTGGACCGGTTTGTTTATAATAATAGCGTCGATCCCAGAGGGCCATCCCTCCAGGCATTACCTGCCCCTTTGGGGGCAGGGCTGGGTTTATTGCCCAGCGCCTGAGGCGCCCCCTTGGGGAGGAATGCCGACGGGATCGACGCAATTTTTGTTCTTTCCCACCCATAAGCTTCGGTTTGTGGGTGGGCCCACGTTAAAACGGAGCCTTGAGCCCAGCCCATACAAGTGGGGTATGAGGCAAATAAACCCACGTTATGGGACCAGTAAACAGAAACACCTTTTGACAAAAGACCCTGTCACTGGTATGCCAAAAATGTTGACGGTTGAAAGATAGTTATAATGAACAATTTCGATAATAGAGTAACCTCGGTTCTCGATCGACTCTGAAGTCAAACAGTTCGAAAAACAAAAAAATTGAGTAAAAATGGCTTCAGTTGTCGAACAAATTTTCGGACTTCAAACACACGAGTTGAGCCGATGAAAACGGAAGTCGCACAAATGACTGCCGAGGCAAATCGAAAACGGCCGAACGGCTGTTCGAATCTACACAAGCAGTATCTTGAACGAGTGTCTGACATTGTTTTTTTTTGTGCAAATCCTTCGCTTCGTTTGTGTTTATTCTTCATTTTACGGCTACTTTAACACTTATTCGTGGATCCTAAGAAATGCAGCAGCGATACTACCAGAAATGGGAAGAGGAAAATTACGAGAGAAACAATAAATTGAATAAGAAGATAATCGCCAAGTTTGAGGATTGTGTTTGATTCTTTGCTCCAATATGCCATGGCAAAATCGACGATTTTGACATTTCCGAAGAATAAATACGCGATAAAAGCAGCTGATGTTGTGAAAGGTGTGTTAAGTTTTGTTAGTAAGCAAAGGCTACAGATAATGTACAAGAACACCAAAATCCACTTTACATTATTTCTTATGGAAATATTCTTTCAGTTTTTGAACCGATCGGTTCTCCAACATAATTTTGGAACGAAGTATGTTAGAGAACCGTGTTTCCACTGTAACCCTATCTTGTGTCATTAACGTGCACAGTTCCAGGTGAAATCTGTTACTACAATTATCAACCTTGACAGATCACTTTATTTTTCGGCAAAAATGATTTGAGTACTAAAGTCATCTAACTCGGTTTTCATTACTATGCCTGACCAACTGACTAACCTCTGGGCTGTAAATAACTACAACTTAATATCTATTCTTAATACAAATATTTTTTACACAGTTATATGGTTTAAAAATTCCTATCTAATAAGTAAAAAAAAGTTAGCGGAGTGGACTATTGTCGGTATCAGCTGGACAGCGAGGGAGTCTATCCCCTTTTCGCTAGCGCTAGACCAGAGACATTGTTTCTGCTAAGGTTAAGCGACACACGTACCATCAAATCCCCACATTACCACACATATCAGATTACCCAATCTGTGCACTCATACGCTGAGTTGGTGAGGACCGGTATTGAACCAGGAACCTGGTGATTCGGGTGCTCTACCAACTGAGGTAAATCAGTCTCCTATCTAATAGTAAGTAAAGTAAAGTCGTCGGGGTGGTCTTGAGTCTGTAACAGCCAATCAGCGAGGGAGTCTATCCCCTTTTCAATAGCGCTAGACCAAGGAGATTGTTTTTGCATCAGCTCCTTACTTTACCGCGCATATCCCTGTGCTACTCATACGCTGAGTTGGCGAGGGCCGGTATCGAACAAGGAACCTTGTGGTTTCTAGCCGAACGTTCTACCGACTGAGCTACTATACTGAAACTATCATATTATAAAGGTTACAGACATAAAATGCTTCAACAGTAAAATATTTTCATTTGAAAATATTTTTCGTATGAAGGATTTTAAAAGTTGCTATTAATCGCACTGAAGATTTTTTTTTTTAACAAAACCCCGAAACGTCACCATATTATCATATATACAAAGAATATTGTAAAGCCATGTCTATTCTAGCCTTTGCACAATTCTTAAAAAAATGATTTTAGCACAGAATTTACAAGAACATAAAACTCGGTTTGGATTACAATGCATGACCAACTGACTAACCATTGTGCTGTTTAAACTTTTTATCAGGGCAGAAAAGTGACGACACTAAATTTTTGTCTTTGTGAGCGCGTGCACATAACTCGTCTTCACCCCCATCCCAAGGGGATTAGAAACATGAGACTGAAATAGACAAGGAGAAACGCAGGTCGGTTTAAGATACGGAGAGCGCATGCGTTAAAAGATTAAAAACAGACGGCTATTATTCGCAGGTTATCGTCTCCAGTGTCGGGATGCACGTGCTTATTGGTTTTTCTTTGTTTCAACTAGCCCGGTTGATTGTTTAAAATATCCCAGCACTTTTTTTCTTCACTAATCTGAACTAAAACGTACAATAAAACACACACACACACATATGCATATATATATATATATATATATATATATATATATATATATATATATATATATATATATATATATATATTGCACAAGGCAATTACAGCTATTTATTTATTCCTTCTTTTAACTTGAGCCCCTTGTTAAATCGTATATATATATATATATATATATATATATATATATATATATATATCGTAAGACAATTACATCTATTTACTTCTTTCTTCTTGAGCCTCTTGTTAAACCGGTCCATTTAAGAAAATATACAAATCGTATTTATCTTTTCTTTACAATGGTAGAGAATTATAATCAAGGGTTTATTTCATTGCTTAGAGATACGTCTTAATCCGGTTATGTGTCTTGTTGCAATTATTCAACTTCTTCACCATTTACAGTGTCTTTGTCCTTTTGTGTTACTCTCGCTCATTAATCGGCACGCACGTACCCCTCTCTCTCCCTCTATCTCTCTATCTCTCTCTCTCTCTCTCTCTATATATATATATATATATATATATATATATATATATATATATATATATATATATATTACTAAAATAGGAGGAATCATGTGTATGTAGGGAGATCATATAAGTTATAAGATGGTAATATTTTATTACGAAAATAAAATATAAAATGTGGGGAATACGAAGGCCTTTTCGACCGGTTCTTTTTCAAGTATAAACACCGGCGGTGAATAAAAGTCAGATTGTATAAGAAATATTCTTTAAGAACGAATGGAGCTGAGCCAGAGGGGGACAAAAAAGGGGGGATATATATATATAAACCCTCAGGTCGAACCAGGCTTGGAGATGTCCTTTGTATTCCCCACATTTTATATTTTATTTTCGAAATAAAATATTACAATTTTATAACTTGTATGATCTCCTTACATACATATGATTCCTCCAACTTTAGTACTATATAAGTTTTCCTGTTCCAAAAATGTATTCATATATATATATATATATATATATATATATATATATATATATATATATATAGTTGTTTTGGGGGGTATCTTTTACCCGGTGTGCGATCCGGTATATTTGATGAGTCGCTGTATATGTCCATATATTACATATATGACTTACCAGGAATAGAATATCGAGTTTACAACGCTATAATGTATTATTCACTTCGGCTTTAATTAATTGATTATTCATTACAATTTTGATTGATACTTAAGAGGTTATCTATATATACCTTTCTACAATATATATATATATATATATATATATATATATATATATATATATAGGCTATTCGGGATAAATTTGAGAGTTTCACAAGGAAAAAAACTTTCTTGGTAACTACATAATTTAATGAATAGTAAAGAAAGTCAACAGGCACAGAAATGATACTACTGTCAAGAAGTTTCACTCAAAATAACTGCCATTAGCGTCGATCACAGCCTCAATCCTGCTCCGGAACCTGGAGGAAGCTGATGTTACAGTTTCCCCGGGAAGGCTCTCGAAAACTACTTAATTCTGTCGATTAAATGGGCTTTTGTAGAACTGGCACGGCGATTGGTGTCTTTCTCAACAGCGCCCCATATATAATATCCATGGGGTTAAGATCTGGGGGAGTTCGGAGGCCAAACATTTGGACTGGTGTAGTCGTAAAAATTCGCCGACAACCTGTCTCCATACATATGGCCTATCATTGGCTACTCTTGTTATCCAGGGCTTGACTACAGTGTTTAGCAACTCCACGCAGGCATCTGAATTCAACCTGATACCCTCTCTTAAAAAATTCGCTGGCATCACATCACCCTCAAAGGACACACATCCGAAAGCCATCACAGTTTGGGGAAATTTAATCTGCATGACAGAAGTGTCCTTTGGACTGAAGGCAAGGCATCTGTTATTTTGCGTGTTGTGCTTTTAATTATGGCAAAAATTTTTCTCATCGGAAAAGAACCAGATTGTGTGTGTCCAGCAGGATGTTTCACTTTGCTCAGAAGTTTCTTCGCCTTTGTCAGACGATTTTCACGGGCCTTTTCTGGGAGCAGTTGGCCTCCGCGACGCTTGTAGGAGTAGTAGCGAAGGTCTTCATTGAGTGCAAGCTTCATGCTAGAGTTTGAAACATCCAATTCACGTGACAGAGCCCGAATTCCAATGCCAGGGTCCTCCAACACATTTTTCCGCAGATGTTTTTAGGAATTCTGCTGTACGAACGCAATCAGATCGTCTGTTATATTGCTTTATTCTAACAACAGCCTCGTAGTCTCTATTGCAATTCTCCAGTTCATGCCTGGTTGTTTTTACAGTGTACAGGGAGCATTGGACAGCAACTATAATCTCCTTATTTGTCATCCACAAACACCATGTTTCGACGTTTACGTCTCATCTGTGTCGCTCATTAGTGTGGCTAGACATAATAGCTTCTTCTAGTCGGGAGCAAAACGCGACTGAATTTTCATCAGTCCGGCTCCTTACCGTCTCGGCTGTCGGTAACGACACACACACACACACACACACACACACACACACATATATATATATATATATATTATATATATATATATATATATATATGGAAAAATATTTTTTTGTTGTTTAGAAGCATGAAAGAAACGAGTGAAATAAATAGAGAACTGAGACTTGATGTTGAACAGCATATTCAAAATCCGATTTATCTAACGATAGGGAGCGTACATTCCTCTTTTTTAAAGGGTGTAATTATTTTTACTAGTATGTCTGATGAAAAATTAATGTTGAGAGTCGGGTTATTTTATTTTTTTACTTAATGATATTATATTGGCTGGATGATATTTTGACTGGATATATTGGCTGGATGATATTTTGATTTTGATATATCAATATTATCACATCAGTTACTAGAATAACGTTATAGTTTTCAGTATTAGATTAATTGAAATTGCACTGATTTCAAATTAAAATATACATATATCTCCCTTTTCAACTGCTGATTCATTTTTCACCCCTCCTTTTAACCACCCTGATGGCTGGGGCTTTACACCGACTGCATCTCTGTAGCGGGATAAGAACCCATTATCAAATGTGGCCATGTTGGCCATAGGTAGAGATCCGTGATGCTTAAGGACAAAATGGATGAGCAGACTATGTCACACAACACTCCACTTTAGCCTTTACTTAGGCTAGACGGTCTGTCGGAGAGGCCCTCTCCGATTAATCGGCTGGTCATGTCAAATCCTAGCACCTATATGTTTGTACCAATCCTATTGACATTATGGCAAGCCCCAACCCTTTTTATCATATATGTGCTAGAAGGGTTTTCATGTACTGGGTATGACATTATACTCTATCTGATGGTGAAGTTCCAGTTCTGGGGCTCTGGGAAGCGTGGAGTACCCCTTCATCACCATTACTCCCAGGTCCATTCAGACCCGGAGTGACAGAACCTGTTAGGGTCCCATCTATGGGTTAAATAGAAAAACATGAGGTTAAAAATGTTTTTATAAAATTGAATACCCATCAAGAATTAATAAAATCCAACAAGGCTTGATATGGTGTAAAATCAAACCAGCCCTCCTTTTAAAACATTCCTTTTGTAATTATTACCTTATCCTTAATTAAATTCTACTTCAGGATGGCGGTGGACTTTCAGTAAAAAAAAAACACTGCCCAAGGGTTTCACGTGGACTCCGTAGTTAGAAAACTTCAACCTGACGTTAAGAGACCCACTTTTCATGGGTAATTAACTAAAAATGATACAAAATACAAAAATACCAACAATAAATCAGAGGACAATGCGCGTTTATAGCGAACAAAATCTTCAATTTTAAGCCTTGTTAATCTTGCCCAAAGAGACAAGACAGAAGATTTACCTGCTTCTATCGTGTCGGCTAATCCACAATCAAACGGGCATTTGAGCAAACATTGAAAACTGCTACTGAAAACAAAAAAAGAGAAAAGGGAAAGAAAACAAAATCCGCTTCAAAGAGATATAATTGGTAAAGCTGAATATGAACCAGGCAAAGAAATAAACACAAGGTGAATGAATAAGGCCATTGTCTTGAGTTGCAATAATACATATCAATGGCCTCAATCTCTTATAACCGTAACCCCCACGCGCCCTCACACCAATGATACGTGTGTCAAGATTACAGCTCCTGGCCACAGTTCACACACACTCATATGTGTGTGTGTGTCTGTGTCTGTGCGTGTGTGTATGTGTGCGTGTGATAAGTCTAATTTATGTGTATATATTATATCTATACACATGTGTTATGTATATGTTTATAGTATATATTTATGGGAAAATAACATTTTAGTTTAATGCTAAGCATAAGGAAAATGTGTAAAATAAATGAGAAGCTGAGTAAGATATAATGCTCCAATTTCCATTTATTATAATAGATATCTTATTATAATGGAGATTGTGGATTTTTCTGTCTGTAACCGAAACTATATTCCTACTCAAGTCACAATTCTCTTAGTTATTGACATCACATTCTCCATGATTTTATTTTTATCTAAACCTCAATTATTAATAAAATTGTCTTACATTATTAATACTGTTAACTATGTCTACATACTGACAACATGCAATTATATTTATATATACAACAAAATAGTGGTTTACAGTGTGAACGGGAAGGCTAATTTGCATATTAATATTAAAAAATCAAATTTGATAAATATGTGCTTAGTATTATTGATTTCTAACTGTTTGGTTTTATTTCATGAATATAAGCAAAAATCTCTTCAATGAATTTTAAATGAAATCCATTAACAAGATAAAAATAACTGTAATTTTATTCTTTACTTCCTCTTATAACTAAATACTTAAATTAGAAAAAATAACAATGAAAGACGAGAGTGATGGAAGAGTAAGTTCATTTGTTCCATTTTTTATTATACTCCCTCTGTTTCAAATCTTTTATTATACCCCCTCTGTTTCAAATCTTTTTATCTGTATTCTTATTTAGTTTCATTAGCCTAATTTAATACAATATATTATTACATTAAAACTTAAATACTTGCACCCGGAGGGTGCATATATTTGCTAGTAAATATAATATAAATAATTATTATATAATGAATGGAACTTAGTGCATTATATCCAACTCAGATTCTCATTTATTTTACATATTTCCCTTATGCTTCAAATTAAAACCAAAACATTATTTTCCCATAAATATATACTCTATAGAAATAACACACGCACACACACACACACATATATATATATATATATATATATATATATATATATATATATATATATAATAAGTCATCCACAGACACGTGTTTTGGCGTTTCACGCCTCCTCACTGTGGCTGGGTACAAGAACTATCTCTGGCCAGGAGCGAACTCCGACTGACTATTTGGCAGTCTGATTCTTAACCTCTCTGCTGTAACGTGGCTTGTGTAACGTGGCTGGTATTTAAACTATTAAGTGCATAGCTTTGTTTATATATTTTATGATATATACCTTCAGAAAATAAATTTATTTCGACTTTTATCGTCTCATCTGTTCTGTTTGTTTTTTTAATTATCTAATCGTCGATTTTACTGATGTGATTTTTTATTTTCTGAAGATATATATTAAGTGATTAATATTTATATATATATATATATATATATATATATATATATATATATATATATATGGGGGGTATCCTATATTAAGGGTCTTGAATAGAACAATGATTATCAAGGTTGTCTCCTACATGCCAACAGTAATGCGTTTCATACGCTTCGTATTAGAGAAATCCCGTGCCAGATTAGACTTAACACACGAAATAACAGAATATAGAATTACATCACCCTGAAGGCTGATGTCAATCTTGACCTCTATATTGTAGGTATATCATTGGCTGGTTGGTTCATTTTATGGCATGACAGCCGTTGTTGGGTTATTTTAGACCCAATATTTTTTGTTCTATTCATTCTTAATAGTTACTTATTTTTTACTCATTTTTTTTATCTATGGTTTAAGTAAATCATAGATGGAGACCTAATAGGTACTCCCACTACCGCTTAGAGTGGATCCAGGAGTAATGCAATAAAGTGGGTGGTGAATAAACGGTACTCCACATTACCCAGAGCTCCAGAAATGGAACCTCACCACTAGACGCAGTTTAACGGCATACCCAGGACATTAAGACCCTCAGCCAACGCCTTCTAGCACATATATGATAAAAAGTGTTGGGGCTTGCCATAAGGGCAATAGGGTTGGGACAATCCTATAAATGCTAGGACCAGTCGATTGATCAAGAGGTGACATCTCCAAACCGCCCGTCTCGCCTAAGTAAGAGACAAAGTGGAGTGTTTCTTGTTATGGACTGCTCAGCAACGAGGGTTCAATCCTTAAACATCAGGGGTCACAAACCACGGTCAATAAGTGGCCCAAATTGGGGTCCTACCCCTCTGCAGTGGTGCAATCGGTGCATTCTAAAGCCCCAGCCGACTGGGCTGCGGTACTGTAGGTCTATGACGTCTGAGTACTCTAGATAAGCCTCTTATTTTGCAATTTGTGGATGTATTGATGTGTATAGATTTAAGGTATCTCATTTCATCCAGTTAGATTATCTGTTCATTTCATTTTGTATATAAATGAAACGTATAATATCTATAGTGGCCTTTCGTAGATATCAATCGAACATCGAGTGAGTCTATCCCATTTTCACTGGCGTTAGACCAGGGAGATTGTTTTGCTGAGGTAGAGTGTCACACATACCGTCAGCTCGCAGATGCTTTTCCGCGTGGATCAGATTTACCCAAGCTGTGCTACTCATGCGTTGAGTTGTTAACCGGTATCGAACCCCGAATCTTGCAGTTCCCTAGGCGGATGTTCTACTGACTGAGCAAAACTGGTCCCATATATATATATATAGGATATAGTAAAGTATATATATATATATATATATATATATATATATATATATATATATATATATATATATATATATATATACGGGGCGAGTATGTGTCTAAGTGACCAAATGCAGAACTGTTGTACCTGAGAAAGAACTCACTGCATGTCCCGATAGGGTTAGATTTTAGTCATAATTGTATATATATATATATATATATATATATATATATATATATATATATATATATATATATATATATAAGCGATGTATCTTTTGAGATATGTGCGGGGTGAGTGCGTGTCTAAGTGACCCATTGCATATCTGTTGTATGAGAGAGAGAGAGAGAGAGAGAGAGAGAGAGAGAGAGAGAGAGAGAGAGAGAGAGAGAGAGAGAGATGCATGCCCCGATGGTGTAAATCTGCCTTCCATCTACACCTAAGCTGAGGCCAGTTGAACGAGGGTAATAAACTTTATTGCAATAGCAGTTTCTCGATTTCGGCCCCACAATTTACCCGAAGACAACACCACTAAAGTTATAATGTTCGATGTTAGCGAGCAATCATCTAAGAAAGACAGTATTTCTCGCTTTTTCAATTATCTCTATCTTCATGGAGTCTCGTCACGGCAAAATGTAATCCGAGCTGTTCCTCTTCCGAGTTTTATAGTGCCCTCCTCGCTTTGAGACAGCTCACCATTTTTGGTTTCATTCGGGGTAAGGGGTTTATATTACTTTCTAAAAGCAATTGTTAAGAGCCTCCAAACCGTTGTTGATATTCTTGGAGATTCTTCTGTCGAGTAATATACGAGGAATACTGGCATGTAATTCACTCCTAAAAGGGACGTTTCTCTGCAATGCTGTTTTATATGTGGTGAAAGCGAAACGATCCTGTGTGTGGAATTTTTCTGGTTGTAATGATTGTTCGGTGAGAATTTACCAAGCAAAAGGTAAAGGTTTTATGTGATCCTTACGAGGCCAGGACACATTTTATCACAGACGAATAAGATCATATCAGTGTCTAACTGGGTTATATGCCAAAATTATGCCGTTATAGAAACAGCAAATGCTTCGACACAGAACAGTAGCCGATTATATATATATATATAGAGAGAGAGAGAGTAAACTACAGACACGTGTTTCGAGGTATCACCTCTCATCAGTGCAGTTACACAACGTTTAGCAGCTGCCTCTGGCCGGGTTCGAGACCCGAACCAACTTACGCTAGCCAAAGCTCTTACCCATACGGCCACAATCAGCTGCCAATTATAGCAGGTTATTTAATCGCTACATTTCTAAGCGGAAATGAATTCACTAAGAGTTCTCAAACTTTGTAAACAAAGTCAGATTTAGCTTAACGCCGAATACGGTGAATTTGCAATTAAATTCCTCCTAAATAGAGTGCTCAACTGAAATTAGGAGCGTATAATAGAGTAAACTACAGACTTGTGTTTCGATGTATCACCTCTCATCAGTGCAGTTATACAATTTTATATATATGTATTTATTTATATATATATATATATATATATATATATATATATAATTGGGAGTTTATGTGCTTAATTAAAGTCATACCTAATTTGTTAATTAATTAATTATAATTAAATGAATTAGACATGTATATCGATTTAAATGTGCAGCGTAAACAAATCCAGAAAAAGTCGACCTCTGTATGTACATTTCAGCTTATTAGGTCTCATCAGGTGACAGGTAGGTGACAGGTAGGGTTCGAATCGCGCACAAAGCACTGCCCTGTCTATAGCTCTGCTGATGAGGCCTAATGGGCTGAAAAATTTTTTTGAAAGTCAGATCTTAGCCCTGAAGAACATTAAGTGAAACTAATAGTAGGTTCGTCTGACTCATTAGATTTATCTTTATATATATATATATAAATATATATATGATGTAGTTATGGAGTCCACGTATGCTTCTTTGTCGGTATATCTGATGATTCTCTATCTCTCTCTCTCTCTCTATATATATATATATATATATATATATATATAAGAAAGAATCAGAAATGCATAAAGAGACAAAAAAAGGGAAAGATGGAGAGAGACAAAGTAAGATATATTATATATATATATATATATATATATATATATATATAATATATATATACATATATATATATATATATATATATATAAGATAGATAGAAAGAGAGATAGAAATAAAGAAAGAGGGAGAGAGATAGAAAGGGAGATAGAGATAGAAAGAGAGATATATAGAAAGAAAGAGAGAGATAGAAAGAGAGAGATAGAAAGAGAGAGAGATAGATAGAAAGAAAAAGAGAGAGAGATAGAAAGAAAGAGAGAGATAGAAAGAGAGAGAGATAGAAAGAAAGAGAGAGATTGAAAGGGAGAGAGAGATAGAAAGAAAGAGAGAGATAGAAAGAAAGAGAGATAGATAGAAAGAAAGAGAGAGAGAAAGGGAGAGAGAGAGATAGAAAGAGAGATAGAAGATAGAAAGATAGATAGATAGATAGAAAGAGAGAGAGAGATAGAAAGAGAGAGATAGAAAGAAAGAGAGAGAGATAGAAGAGAGATAAATAGAAAGAAAAAGAGAGAGAGATAGATAGAAAGAAAAAGAGAGAGAGATAGAAAGAAAGAGATAGAGAGAGGGGGATAGAAAGAAAGAGAGAGAGATAGAAAGAGAGAGAGAGAAAGAAAGAGAGAGAGATATATAGAAAGAGAGAGAGATAGAAAGAAAGAGAGAGAGATAGAAAGAGGCAGATAGATAGAAAGAAAGAGAGAGAGATAGAAAGAAAGAGAGATAGAAAGAGATAGATAGATAGAAAGAAAGAGATAGAAAGAAAGAGACAGAGATAGAGAGAGAGAAAGAGAGAGAAGAGGGGGGGAGAGAGAGAGAGAGGGAGCAAAGGTGCAAACTGTTTCTGGAGATTTGAATTATGACTAAATGTCTATTCTAAGTTGTGTTTGTATCACAGATGGATTGGCATGATGAAGACCTATTTACAGGTGAATGCTCAACATGTAATTGGGCGATAATTCTCTGTTCACTTCAACACAAAGATGAATAGAATATTCTAATCCCTCGCTTTTGAAGAACACCCATTTCTAAATTTATTAAAATCAAAAGAAGCAATGGAATGAGATTCAAATTGGAAACCACAAGAATGCATATACTGATTTAGAATAAAAGGTAGCTTTCAATATTGAAAGAAAAAACATTTAATTGCTATATAGTTATACCCACGTAAAAGCCGCTGAATGTGACCTTTAGGCAAGAGATCAGTTTGATTCCCGCTTATAAAATGAAACTAGCTGACGTAATCGGTGATGTTTGGTAAATGCATGAAATAGAAAAATATTTGTATGCTATAATAAAATTATATAGCTGCTAAACCGTATAACTACACTGATGAGAGGTGATACCTCGAAACACGTGTCTATAGTTTACCCCCCTTTATACGCTTCCCGTTCTCGGTTGAGCACTCTATTTAGAAGGTATATAATTGCAGATTCACCGTATTCGGCTCGGCCAAATCTCACTTTGTTTACATAGTTTGAGAACTCTAGGTGAAGGTCATTTCCCTTAGAAATATAGCAATTAAATAGCCTGCTATACTTGGCGACTGACTGTGGATGTGTGGGTAAGAAGCTTGGGCGAGCGTAAGTTCGTTCGGGTTTCGAACCCAGCCAGAGGCAGCTGCTAAAACCGTATAACTATACTGATGAGAGGTGATACCTCGAAACACGTGTCTATAGTTTACCCCCTTTATACGCTTCCCGTTCTCGGTTGAGCACTCTATTTAGAAGGTATATAATTGCAGATTCACCGTATTCGGCTCGGCCAAATCTCACTTTGTTTACATAGTTTGAGAACTCTAGGTGAAGGTCATTTCCCTTAGAAATATAGCAATTAAATAGCCTGCTATACTTGGCGACTGACTGTGGATGTGTGGTAAGAAGCTTGGGCGAGCGTAAGTTCGTTCGGGTTTCGAACCCAGCCAGAGGCAGCTGCTAAAACCGTATAACTATACTGATGAGAGGTGATACCTCGAAACACGTGTCTATAGTTTACCCCCCTTTATACGCTTCCCGTTCTCGGTTGAGCACTCTATTTAGAAGGTATATAATTGCAGATTCACCGTATTCGGCTCGGCCAAATCTCACTTTGTTTACATAGTTTGAGAACTCTAGGTGAAGGTCATTTCCCCTTAGAAATATAGCAATTAAATAGCCTGCTATACTTGGCGACTGACTGTGGATGTGTGGGTAAGAAGCTTGGGCGAGCGTAAGTTCGTTCGGGTTTCGAACCCAGCCAGAGGCAGCTGCTAAAACCGTATAACTATACTGATGAGAGGTGATACCTCGAAACACGTGTCTATAGTTTACCCCCCTTTATACGCTTCCCGTTCTCGGTTGAGCACTCTATTTAGAAGGTATATAATTGCAGATTCACCGTATTCGGCTCGGCCAAATCTCACTTTGTTTACATAGTTTGAGAACTCTAGGTGAAGGTCATTTCCCCTTAGAAATATAGCAATTAAATAGCCTGCTATACTTGGCGACTGACTGTGGATGTGTGGGTAAGAAGCTTGGGCGAGCGTAAGTTCGTTCGGGTTTCGAACCCAGCCAGAGGCAGCTGCTAAAACCGTATAACTATACTGATGAGAGGTGATACCTCGAAACACGTGTCTATAGTTTACCCCCCTATATATATATATATATATAGTTTTCTGGTTCCAACGGGAAAAATTCAATGTTTTATTAAAAAAAAAAAAAGAAAGAAGGTCCGCAAAATAGATTTTGTTTTAGAAAAAATTTTTTATTATTTTTATCTTATATAAGCGACACGTGTTTCAGATCATCTGGTATCTTCTTCAGGTTTTGATCAATAATATGAAACTTCATATTATTATTATTATTATTATTATTATTATTATTATTATTATTGATCAAAACCTGAAGAAGATACCAGAAGATCTGAAACACGTGTTGCATATGTAAGATAAAAATAATTAAAAAATTTTTTTCTAAAAACATAATCCATTTTGCGGACCTTCTTTTTTATAATATATATATATATATATATAATATATATATATATATATATCTTGTAAAATACATCTATAAGATGATTAAGGGGGAAGTCATCAGCGTTGTTATATCCTTGGGATCATTGGAAATTTCTGGTCTTTCAACAACGGATTTCTTCGCCCAGGGGACCAATCGGGGTTGATCAAACCCTGACCCTTCCCTCTCGGCACACGACCTCGCCTCTTGATGACCATAGTTTTATTGTACTGGTCACCTGACCTCCAGTCAATGGCAATAGAGCTCTCCTTATTTATATTACATTCATTGTAATACTCAAGTTTGGTCTTACTACCAGGAAGAACGGTTGTTGTAAGTTTGTTTGTTTGTTTGTTCTCTCTCTCTCCTCTCTCTCTCTCTCTCTCTCTCTCTCTCTTCTCTCTCTCTCTCTCTCTCTCTCTGTCATTAGTTCTGGTTCTCCTCATGGCATCCAGTATTTGTGCGGAACTTATCACTGTTGTTTTTTGCTTGTCTGCCTACTGTGGTTTGTATATATAATATATATTATATATATATATATATATATATAGATAGATAGATAGATAGATAGATAGATAGATAGATGTACAAAGGAGAACGTCACTTATTAGTTCGCTCTTTTGGTCTGTAACAGTTTTTAATCGAAAAGTATTTTCATCTTACGTCACTGATCTTAAAGATTTAAAATGATCAAAGTAGGCGAATTACAAATTCATCAAAAGTTTCTTTAATGTAACATACGCCTGTATGCAGTGACGAAATTTACGTTTGGGATATGATAAAGTCCTTATTTCCATGCTCCAACCTCTGCTGGATGAAGATTGCCACTTTCAATAACCTAATGACGGACTTGAAAATTTACACGCCCTGTCGGCTGGGACTTTAGAGTACATCCACTGTACATCTACAGATTGGGTCACGTGTGATGCTTAAGGACGGAACCATGGTGGCTGAGCAGCTTATTTAAGCTAGACATGCGGTCGGAGAAGGCTCCACCGATCAGTCGGCTGGTCATGTCCTAGCACCTATATGATATAATTATATAGGTGCTAGCTCAAGACATATCCCATATGATTGTCCCAACCTTATTGTCATTATGGCAAGCCACAACCCTTTTTATCATATATGTGCTAGAAGGCAGTGGTTACGGGTCTTAATGTCCTGGTTATGACGTTAAACTTTATCTGATTGTAAAGTTACATATATGAAGCCCGGGGTGTGTAGAGTACCTCTATATTACCATTACTCCCAGGTACACTCTGACTATGGGTGGTATTACATGTTAGGGTCTCGACTATAGGTTAAATAGAAAAAATATGTTAAAAATGTGTTTTGATAAATTGAGTTTAAAAAAATGAGTACCATCAAGAATTAATAAAACAAAATATCTTCCGCATAAAATAACCCAACAAGGATTGATGTGCCGTAAAATCCAACCCACACACCACGAAACTTTACATAGAGAATGGATTTACTGAAATGTGTTGACAACATGAAAGTTCAATGAAGACCTTTAATTGACCGAATCCTTTCTAGAAGAAATTGTTTAAATAACAACATTCATCATTTAGAATTGAAATAGCAATAGAAATTTCGGTAAACTTAAGAGTATTACTTATGATTACGAGAGCACTATTAGCCGTTGCGACTCATTGTTTTAGTTTATAAGATGTCGTATGAAATATTAAATGTCCTTTTAAAATTCCGATGTTGATAGCAGAAACATCTCAGCGATTGTTAAAAGGAAATTCAGATTTTGATTAATGTTTTATGGATTATGTTCTCCTTAATATCTTTAAATATAGAATTAGAATCTTTACAATAAAATAAAACAAAATAAGAAAACAAAGAAACACAGAAAACACTTAACAAAATAAAGACACTTTTAATTAGAAAATATCTCTTCGTTATGATCATTTAAAAAAAAATGTTGAGGCTTGTTTTATCCAGTTCCTTTAAAAATTGCTAGAAATCTATTTGAATAATTAAATAATGCTAATGGAAAGATATTAGATGGTGATATTCTTTTATTCGTTTTCTAAAAGGGAAATCTGGCAGTAAATGATTTTTTTTAAACAGCGATTTGAATTTTATTTAAAAAGGTTTTTATTTGCTTTTGTTTTTTGATTTCTTTTAAAAAATAACGGATACATTTTATGTCTAGGAAAATGTAATTCTAAGAGTTATTAGGACTGTCGATCTTAAAGTTTGGTTGTCTTTGTTTTTATGATAAAGTTTTGGTTGATCTTTTCTCTAGTCATCACTAGGTGTACAATGTGTATTTGAATCAATTTCACAAATAAAAATGGACTATAATAATAATAATAATAATAATAATAATAATAATAATAATAATAATAATTTTTGTGTCGTGAGTAAAGGCGGCCAATTACTAATACGGAAAGAGAAGTAGAAGTTGTGTAATAATAGTGAATAAGATGCAAAGTTAAATACTTGGTAATAGTATATTTATTCGATCAGGAATTCATATACATACTAACTCCCCGTCTTGTCTGTCTGACAGCTAATTTATAAGATAGACACAACCATTATTTTATGGTCTAGAGAGGAGATAGGTAATCCTATATAATAATAATAATAATAATAATAATAATAATAATAATAATAATAACGAATAAAACACAAAAGAAAAGCAAATGTAGGGTGTTTGGTAATAGAGCTGATACAATAAACCATGTATTAAGCAAATTCAGCAGACTAATACAACAAGAAACCAAGGTTAGGCACGCCTGGTCTAGGAAGGTGATCCAATGGAAATTGGGCGAAAAATTAAATTTTGATCATATAACAAAATTGTATAAGTATAAAACAGAATCTGTTCTTGAGAATGAAATACATAAAATTCTCTGTTACTTTGAGATAAAGACGGATCGCCTTATCCAAGTTAGAAGACCAGACCTAATATTGATTAACAAAAAAAAATACTTGTCAACTAGTAGATTTTGCAGTTCCAGCAAATCACAGAGTGAAGATAAAAGTAAAAGATAGACAAATACCCGAATTTTGCTAGAGAATTGAAAATATTGTGGAATATGAAGGTGAAAGTGATACAAATTGTAGTTGGTGCAGTTGGAAGGGTGCCGAAAAGCTTAGACAACTGAGGAACTGGAAATCAGAGGAAAGATTGAGCTCATCCAGAGCTTTAGTTGAAATCGGCTAGAACACTCAGAAGAGTACTGGGAACCTGAGGAAACTTGTCTTCACTCATACTCCAGTGAGAGACCATCAGCTTATGTTTGGCGAGAAATACTCACAATGAGTGAAATAATATATATATATATATACCAAACTTGTTGTTAAATCCTCGCGGTGAGAAAAAAAACAGCAAATAGTTTGATTGTAAAAATATACTACCAAACATCACCTGGGGAAAAAAATTTTGGAAAAAAGAAAAGACCGAGATAATCGTACCAACCAAAAATAATCTATTGGTACAATATTTGGCCAAAAGAAAAAACAATTTATATATATATATATATATATATATATATATATATATATATATTATATATATATATATATATATTCATACAAAACGCCCAGGAAACTAAAGCTTAATAAGTAAAAAGTGCTCAATACCTAAGTAGAGCCAATAATAAAGATAAACCTAATGAGTCAGATAAACTTACTAAGAGTTTCGCTAAGTGCTCTTCAGGGCTAAGATCCTGGCTAAGATATATATATATATATATATATATATATATATATATATATATATATATATAATATATATATCCACTTCAGTGAGCAACCCAATAAGTTACAATTAATTGCGAAATTATGTTGAAGATTTTATCCGAGAGCTCCGAATCCAGTTTTTATTCTAATCTCACGAAATCTTTCAATTCTAAATATAGTTCAAATCCTGAACAAGGCTGTTTGCATTTCTCATAGAGCTAATACCCCTGGGAATGGTACGAATCTAATCATACTACCTCAAGCTATAGGTAAATATTAGGACAGACTTGGATCTTAAACCTTGATTAGGCAACGTGTCTAGGAAAAGGAAAACTCTGAATTCAATCCTGTTAAACTCCGCTTAAGAATTTGACCTTGTGCGGCATCCTGCTCATGCGGAGGGGTTGGTAAATAAATATACATTTTTGGTTTATAGATCGATTTTAAAGGCTTATCAAAATGTGAAGGAAGGAAATGTAACGTGTAAATTGTTCATTTACCTGTGTTTTTATGTTTCCTTAATATTTCGGGATTAATATCCCATCCTCAGAAGACCTCGAAGTTAGTGTGGAAGGTAGTAATTTGTGTCTTTCTGTATTTACTTTAAGAAACAAGTTGTAAATTATTCGAAGACTTGAATTTTAGTCCACCAATCAAACCATGTCTACTAAAATACATCAACCTTGTTGACTGGGTCTTTAGAATACACCGATTGCACCTTTGCAGAAAGGTATCGCCCCCACTCCCAACTGGGCTGCCTGTTGGCTCTGATTGGCGACCCGTGATACTTAAGTATGGAACCCTGGTGGCTTAGCATGTCCATGACATGCTGCACTCCATTTTGGCTATTTGGCTAGATGGTCGGTCGGAGAGGCCACCTCCGATCAATTGGCTGCTCACGTAAAGTCCTAGCATTTATATTATTGTTCCAACCCTATTTCTCGTATGGCTGCCCCAACCCCTTTTTATCATATATATGCTAGAAGGCGGCGGCTGAGGGTTTTGACGTCCTGGGTATGACGTTAAACTCTATCTGATAGTGAAGTTCCAATGCTGGAGCTCTGGGAAAAGTGGATTTCCCTTCATCCCTATTATTCCAAGTCCACTATGAGTCAGAGTGTCAGGGTTCCATCTATGAGTTACATAGAAAAAATGAGAACGAAAAAATGTGTTAAAATGATTTAAAAATTTAAATAATATTTAAAAAATAAAACAATTAACAACAAAATAAATATATATATACATTCACTATCACCAGGGCTTGGTTTTGGAGCAAAAATAATGATTTTATTTATATTTGGGAAGATATTTAGAAATTAAAATGTGTATAGTAAAAGAAGGTAATTGAAATATGATGTTGATTAATTGAATTAATCGCCTCATTTATATTGTATTTTTTTAAAATTGTAAATTATTGAATTAAAATTTCTTACTATATTGTTATATATTTACGTGGGGATTTTATGGGGCAACCAGTAAGGATCTAACTTGCGATAAGTAATAATGGATCTGCAAGACTAACTTTTTAAAAATCCCCCCTCTACCCAGGTGACACTGGATAGCCACTTCTAGTTGAGTAATAATGGATCAGCAAGCCTCACTTG
>CM042144.1:10709945-10712445 GCA_023376005.1 Doryteuthis pealeii
CACAGTACACAGCTGACCATCCTAGCGAAATTAAGCTTGTCAAGTGATACTTACACGCCTCTACCATAATAGGTAAGGGGGTGTTATTGGGAGAATAATAACAAACAGACCGTATGCCCTTCGGCGAAGTGAATAAGATTTTTGGATGTTTGTTTATTTTAGAAACGTTGCTGAATAAAGTATATATTAAATTTTTACTTGAAGGCACTTACAACGCATGTATCGCATAAAATTCGATAATTTTTCTTGTAGAAAATGAACTTGACAAGTGTAATCCCGGCTGTGTACTGTGGCCGAGGCGATAAAAGTGTTTCACTAGTGTTTCACTGTGTCTGCTGAAGTCCCAGTTTCGATTTCTGTCGGAGGGAAATCGTTAGTATATACCGCTGATGAGACTTAATAAAGTCGAAACAGTCTGTACGGTATTCTACACACCGAGCCATCCTTTGCCGTAAATTGCAGTAAATTTATAGATAGATAGATAGATAGATAGATAGATAGATAGAGAGAGAGAGAGAGAGAGAGAGAGAGAGGAGGGAGAGAGAGAGAGAGTCAAGTGAATGTGCTATCTACTCGATTTGTTGATGATGAATAACTTATATATCCCTTAGAAAAAACAGCACCTAAATTTAAAACATGGAAGAAACTACGAATAAAAATGAATAATATTCCTCTGAATTTATGTATTATTTAGATTGCAGATAACAATAAAGAAGAGGGCAATAGTCCAAATAATCCAAATAATACTAAGAATGAATAAGATAAAAATGTCACGTAATAAAAATAACACATTATTTTATAGATTATTAATTTAATGAATAAGCTTTTAAAGTAATCATTAGTCCAATAAGCATTTTCTTTCAAATATGAATATCGTGTAATATTCGTAGTATATCGATTTGGAGGAGCTTGTCGTGCAATGGTTATCGTCGTAGGAAATGAACGCGTCTACCGAGCTTAAATCTGGATTGGGAAAAGTATGAATCCTACAATTCGCCCTTTAGCTATTGGTTAATAATAGGGCAGTTTGACTCTTTAACTTTGGTATGGCAATCGATCAAAAAGAAGGACACCAATGAATTCAAACCTCTTTAAACTCTGCTTAAAGGTAAAAACTGTGGATTAGAAGTGGTAACATCTACCGATTTTAGGTGGTGAGAATGAGACCTAGGTCTCATATATATTGATAGAGTTCACTTATAATATTTGTATCATCACTTCATCACTTAAGAAACAACAATTAAAACAAAAAAGACAAGGAACACCAATAGTAGTAGGATTGGGGTACTTACTATTAGGGGCCGTGTTAGCTCAGTCGGTAGAGCATTCGGCTAGAAACCACAAGGTTCCTAGTTCGATACCGGTCCTCGCCAACTCAGCGTATGAGTAGCACAGGGATCTGTGCGGTAAAGTAAGAAGCTGATGGTAGGTGTGGTGCTCCACCTCAGATGCTAAAAACAGTCTCCTTGGTCTAGTGCTATTGAAAAGGGGATAGACTCCCTTGCTGACTGGCTGATACCGACTTTAGGCCGCCCCGTCGACTTTACTTCTTTACTTACTACTCGCATAAATCCCCAAATGGGTTTGAAGGGGCTCCTTAGCCTTGGTCGGCAACCCATCAACTCGAGAAGTCCGACACAAAACCTCTGGAAAGGCTAGGGGAGTAAATCCCGAAAATAAACCAGGAGCCGGAGTCCCTAAGGTAGTGTGATGCTGAAATCCAGTGCTACCCATGAACTACTGCGACAATACCGTTGCCAAACCGCATTGGTATCTTACCTTTCCTTTGGATCACAGTGGCAGTGTGGAGAGGGGGGATTTGTTGCACAGGCAACAGCTTATCATCCATATGAACCCGCCCAGGTTATGTAGTTCAAAAAACAAAGACAAAAAAAAAAACTTTGACACTACTCCATCGCCTCTCGTAGACGGAAAGCTGCCAACAATAATATTTGTATCTTTACCTCTCCAAATATTCACTCAGTGTACATAATTTTAACGCTTAAAAAAATTAAAAACAAATTTCTGCTAACTTTCATATATATATATATATATATATATATATATATATATATAGAGAGAGAGAGGAGAGAAGAGAGAGAGATACGAAGACCGCTCCGTGTGTGATTCGAAACCTGTCTGTCAAATTGAGAAGTAAACACACAGACGATGTTTGTAATATGGCTATTTTAGCAAACATGATGCAAATCTTGCTAAGTCCGTTTGGTGTGGAGGTAAGACGCTTGCCTGTCAATTTGACAGACAGGTTTCGAATCACACACGGGGCGGTCTTCGTATCTATAGCTCTGCTGATGAGGCCTAATAGGCCGAAATATACATATATATATATGTATACAAAAATTATGGGTATGCGTATATCTATTTATGTGTTCATTATTTTATCAATTTATTTATTTTACTCTTGTTATCATCATTTTATTTTTTAAATTCTTTATTTATAGTTCATAATCTATATATCTGTTCAATCAAAAGTTTGATT
>CM042144.1:10717445-10727445 GCA_023376005.1 Doryteuthis pealeii
TATCTATGTATCTATCTATCTTGATCTCCTCATTTCTATCTATCTATCTATCTATCTATTTATCTATCAATCAATCTAACTATATATCTATCCATTTATTTATCTATCCATCGATCTATCCATCCATCCATATATCTATCTATTTCTCTTTATCAATCTATCCATCCATATATTAATCTATCAATCCATCTGTACATCCATCTATTCTTCTATCTCTCCGTCTCTCAATCTATCTATCTATCTATCTATCTATCTATCTATTTATCTATCAATAGATCTATCCATCCATACATAATTATATATATATGCCTATCTATCAATCTATCCATCATCCATATATCAATCTATCAATCCATCTGTATATCAATCTATCCTTCTATATATCTATCTATCCTTCCATCTATCGATCTATCTCTGTCTCTCAATCAATCTATCTATCTATCCATCTATCTATCCATGTATTTATCTATCAATAGATCTATCCATCCATACAGATATCTATCTATCTGCCTATCTATCAATCTATCCATCCATATATCAATCTATCAATCCATCTGTATATCAATCTATCCTTCTATATATCTATCTATCCTTCCATCTATCTCTCTGTCACTCAATCAATCTATATCTATCCATCTATCTATCTATTCATCTATTTATCTATCCATCGATCTATCCATCCATCTTTATATCTATATATCTGTCTATCTATCAATCTATCCATCTATATATCAATCTATCAATCCATCTGTATATCAATCTATCCTTCTATATATCTATCTATCCTTCCATCTATCAATCTATCTCTCTGTCTCTCAATCAATCTATCTATCTATCCATCTATCTATCTATTCATCTATTTATCTATCCATCGATCTATCGATCCATCTTTTTATCTATATATCTGTCTATCTATCAATCTATCCATCTATATATCAATCTATCAATCCATCTGTATATCAATCTATCCTATCTATCTATCCATCCATCCATCTATCAATCTATCTCTCTGTCTCAATCCATATATCTATCTATCCATCTATTTATCCATCGATCTATCCATCGATCTATCCATCCATCACATCCATATATCTATCTATCTATCTGTCTATCTAACAATCTATCCATCCATATATCAATCTATCAATCCATCTGTATATCAATCTATCCTTCTATCTATCTATCTATTTATCTATCTATCTATCTCTCCCTCTCTCAATCCATCTATCTATCTGTCTATCTATCTATCTATCTATTGGTTTGTTTTTGTTTGTTTTATGTTTTTATGTTTTTGTTTTTTTGTTTTTTGATTATCAATTGTTTCCACATTTTTGTTTTATTGCTTTCTTTATCTGTTTTCTTTTTTTTCTCTTTAGACCTTTTTCCTTCTCTCTCTCTCTGTCCCCTATCTGCCCCCCTCTCTCTCTCTCTCTCTCTATATATAATATATATTATATATATATATATATATATATACATTCCCCTCACATGTTCACCACTCTTCCATTTTCGTTTTGTCTTTTTTTTTTTTTCAACATCATTCTTTCTTTCTTGCTTTGTGAATTTTCGATTTCTCTCGCACGGCGTTCAACGGAATAATCTGTAACAACTACAAAGTTATCTTCGCCCTGGCACCTCTGGGTACCCATTGTTCCTAGATTTGAGGGATTCGTGAGACGCTGGCAGCTACCCAGGCGCTTTCATCTCAATTCGACGATGAATAGACCTATTATTGTCCGTTCATCAGTGGGAGAGGGCAACATTAGGGGGTGAGTGGGTGTAGGAGGAGGAGGAGGAGGAGGAAATGAAGGAAGGTAAAGTTAATCCAATTCATAATCCGTGCTGTTCGAATTCCTTGAGCAACCATACCCACAACCCCCACCACATCCATTAGCCCGGCCACGCCGTCAATTCTTACCGATATGTCCTGCCCCAATTCGGCAACACGCTGTCGTGCATTTGTGTGACGGAGCCCACACGACCGTCCGTGCACTCGCTTGTGTGTTTTTATTTTCATTTTATTTCCTGCCGGGAACTCACACGAACACACATCGAGACAGTATCGACAATGTTAATATCACCGTCATCAAGCCATTTTTTTTTTCACTCGCGAGCGAACATGAGCCTTGTGACGAGCTTCCATGTATGGCTACGGAAACCAGATTGTCTGAGACAAGAAGACATTCCATTATCTTATTAAGAATATATGTGTACAGGCAATAATTCATAATATTATATTATATATATATATATATATATATATATGCGCGTGCGTGTGTGTGTGTTTGTATGAGGGGTATATGGCTAATAAATGGTGAAATGTCCAAGGCTATTCGTGAATGAACTCTGGACCTAGCCAAGGATATTGACTGATGTAATGAATACTGATTAAAAAAAAGTAGAAATCTGTCTATCTATACATATAAAAAGGGCAGTTAGTGTGTATGTGTGTATGTCCAGAAGAAACTACGAAGATACAACAATTAACAACAAAGTAAACATATATACACATTCACTATAATCAGATCTTGCTTTTTTATCAAGATTAATGAAGAATTGATTATATTCGTGAAGATAATTAAACAATAAAATTTAAATAGTAACAAGATGGAATTCTTTTTTTTTTCTTTCTTTTTTTTTAATTTTTTTTTTTTTTTGCATTTGATATTTTAAATATAAGACATTAATTTTTCTTTTCAGAGTGTATGTGCACTTTTTTCAGACGCCCGGATCAGGTGGATTATGTAGGGATTTAAATGGGGATCCCGCTCGCGATTTAGTTATACTGGATCTTCAAGACTAAATCTTTTGCCCCCTCAACCCAGGCAACGCAGGTTAGCCGCTTCTAGAACATATATTAAGGGCAGGTGGTGGATATATATATATATATATATATATATATATATATATATATATATATATATATATATATATCCGGATAAAACTATGAAAATAAAACAATTAACGATACACAATAAATATCACCGGTTCTTACGTTTTGTGCAAAAATTATGAAGATTTGATTTATATTCGAAAATATTTCAAATCAAAATATGCATATAAAAAGCATTAAATTTCTAATAAAAATGAACAGCATTTGTAAAAATCTGAAAACAAACAGATCAATACACCAGGTTTTATGCCCCTCCTCTACCCATTTGATGCTAGGTATCCGCTTCTAGTATAATATACTTGCAGGATGTTGTATCCATGAATATATAGACTGAACACGACTTTTCATATTATTATTACTAGCAGAAATTGATTTTTATATAGAATTATACAAAGGATTGCTTTTAATATGTTTGAAAATAAAACGGTATTAGAAATCAATAAAACCAAATAATCATTTATTAAACCCAGTTTTGCTGAAACCAGTATGCAAATTACCCACATCACATATTATGTAAACTTTTATTTCTTAGTGATATATAAGACACATTGTGGGATTTTAAATAAACTAATAACATGGGCTGTTTGGGGGCGAATCTAACTCAGATTTTCAGTGAGACGTAGTTGATAAATAAGGTTTATTCGATGTATTAATGATTTTGACTATAACTTAAATACTCATTGAGTATGGGGGTATTGGAATGTAAGCAATAACATAGTTTCGGTTACTGACAGACATACACCAAATCACAATTAAATAAAATGAATAGCTGTATTAATACTGTGCATTTTATCTAAAGGTAGGTAATTAGCTTATAGTAAAGGGTATCAATCTACCTGAGAGTTCTTTTAATCATTTAGAATGTTTTCATCAGTAAGCTAAAAGGTTTTCATTTGAACATCCGTTATTCGATTCCAGAAAAGTAATGTAATTGAAAAATAGAAATTAACTAAATGAAAAGCCTATTTTATTAAAGCACTTATAAAGAGTTTAATTAAATGCAGTCATAAGTTTTAAGAACATCGGAACACTTATCTTAGTAAAAGAAAATGCTTTTAATAAATCTGCTCTTTACAAAGAAATACGTTTAATATTTTGATCAATCATAACCATTGAACTTAATTATAAAAGGTTTACCTTTTTATAGCTCTTTTTTTTTCAAGTACAAATAGTGTGATCCTCTGCAAAGCTATTAGTATCTATTACTAGGATCTGTGGATATACCACAGTAAAATAATTTAATTATTACAACGTTTGATATGTTTATTTAAGAGCTATTGCTATTGTTCAATATGTAAAAAGTATAATAATCTTGATTTAACTCTCTCACTCACTTTTCTTTCTTTATTCCCTTCTTTTCATCTTTTTATTGTGTTTGATTGAAACAGATTAGCGTCATCGCTTCCGCACCCTCACCCCTGTCTATATTATTCCCCTACTCCCTTTCCTTCTTTCTTTTTATATTTTTCTGTGTAGCATGTTCTTTTTCTCCACTTTCTTTATGATAAAAGGAAATCATCCATTATTTAGCTGAAATGCCGACACTCATAAGAAATAGGGATTCGTCGAGCAGGCAGCACCAGATTATCAGGATTTACATTTTTGCATTTTATCTTGGACGATTTGGACGGTCTCGTTTTTACCCAGATGATGTTGCAAGATAATGAAAGTTATAAAAATAAGGAAAACGAGTTTTAAAATATAGATTTTCATATTCTGAATATATAAGTCAACATCTTCGGATCGTTGTTGTTCCTGATAGATAAATGTAGACGCTATTCTAGTTGATTATATATGATTTAGACAAAATAATCATACTTATCTTATTCAGATATATAAATAATATATGTATTACACTTGAAAAAAAAAACAAAAACAACTAAATGAATGATAATAAAATTTTGCTATATGGTTCAAATTTATGGATAGGCATCAATCAATCCGAAAGATAGATATATTTTTATTCATTCATTCATTGATTGATTACACCCTGGTCCAGAATAACGGAGACTACGATTCAGGTCAGCAGATAAGAAAAACAACTAGAATTAGATACTAATGAATATATATCTTCTCAAACTGTGTCTAGTGACGTTACACACACACACACGCACGCGCGCGCACACACACATACACACACACACAGACACACACACACACACACACACACACACACACACACACACACATATATATATATATATATATATATATATATATTGTTAAATAATGCAGCCATTTTCTGTCTGCAAGTTTGGTTCTTTGTTTTTTCGTATTACCGGATTATTTTTGTAATATCTGGCGAAAATTGGCTGATGTATTTGCCATATGTCATAGACCAAGTACTTTTGGCCCTATCGTGGGCCATAAACTTTGATAATAGCACCAACATTCTCAAATGCCTATAATTACTATAAAATTACAATAATAGCAAAAGTAATAATAATGACAATAATAATAACACTAATAATAATAACAACAACAATAATAAACACAACCTATATAAATAGAAAATGGAATAGCCCATTGTTTTACAGTTTCAAAATACCCTGAAGATTGCCCACGATAGGGCAGAAAGTACTTGGTCTATGACATATGGCAAATATATCAGCCAATATTCGCAGACAGACAATGACTGCATTATTTAACAATATATGCCTACAAGAAAAATGATGCCTAAACACACACACACACACACACACACACAAATATATATATATATATATATATATATATATATATATATATATATATATATATATATATATATGTAGAAAGTTTGTAGAAAAAACAAGGTGTTAATAGTTTTGCTGACAGAAATCTGTTTCAACCATATAAAGCGGTCTTTATCAAAGCGAACTATGTATAACTTATATAAATAGTTGCTTTGATAAAGACCGCTTCATATGGTCGAAACAGATTTCTGTCAGCAAAACTATTAACATGTTGTTTTTTTCTACAAATTTTCTACACATACTGTCGGATTCATATACATTTTTATTACTTATATATATATATATATATATATATATATATATATATATATATATATATATATATATATATATTCTTATTATTGGTTATTACTGAAGAAATTCCCGAAAATACAGTGATCTAAATTTTTAAATTTTCTGGGGGAGGGTGTCTCAGTTTGGGTGGGTAGCAGGGGTGGTGTTATGTTTATTTTTTTTTATCTTTCTTGTGTTTCTTTTTTTAAATATATTATTCTATTTCCACTTCCAAACTGAATTGTAAGCCAACCCCAGGCAATTAATTACCTATGTAACAAGCATATACCCTATCCATCTCCCAGTTCTCCCCGCCACATTCAAATTTTCTAGCCCACGTTTGTTTTTTTTTTCATGTCTGAAGATGCTGCATGGATGCAGTTGAAATACATTATTACAATGAAGCAAATCAAACGTTTTTCCTTCATTTATCCAATATATATATATATATATATATATATATATATATATATATATATATATATAGAGAGAGAGAGAGAGAGAGAGTGAGAGAGACGGGGACGTGGGATGCGAATATAGCCTGATGAATCGTAAGATAGATGTGAACAATGTACAGATTGAACGATCAATGTAGGAATACAATAACAAACAGACCGACAGGTTAATCAATAAGTAACAACACAAACAGAGACACAGATATTAGATTGTTTCATATCAGATGACGATACTTCAATAGGAAAGTAATGTTGAGTATTTTAGACATAATGTTTGATACATCGTAAACTATAATCCATTTATTTCCCTATTTGTATCCTAAGGTAATATATGAATAATATTCTATCATTTTTAAAAATAGAATTTATAAGCAGAAGTAAATATACAATGAACACGATTCCCTAAACTTCAAGCATAAAATAACCCTTAAGGCGTTGACATGCCATTAAAGTATATCAATCAAATCAATCAATCAACCCAACATCAGGATAGGGTTGGGGTTACTTGACGTCTCGAAGTCGGGGGTCCATGGAATCGACCAAGAAATGTCAGAATCTTGGAAAGCATTATATTGTAGCTTTCCATATCAACTGTCTACTGAGAAAACGACTTAGCTGCGTTCTTCGAGATGGAGATTTATTCAGTAGTGCTGCAATGGGGCGCACCTGTCCAAGCCATGATCGTAACTGGTTGTATCAAAGATATAATGTTGAAAATTTGCTAGATGGTGCTACTACTTCCACTTGCCTAAGTTCACTTGCACCAGACGCGTTACAGTTAAAAATTTGAAGGACTTCTACAACATCATATATATATATATATATATATATATATATATATATATGTGTGTGTGTGTGTGTGTGTGTGTGTGTGTGTGTGTGTGTTATTGGTTACAATACATTTAAAGTGCGATTGTTAACATTGGTTTACAAATGTATTGTACCCTATAACAAATAAATACAGCTTTTATATATCTTGGAAAGGATTTTTACATTTATCCCCCTCATAACATTCATTTTTATTTCATCCATTCATTCATTTTACCATTAATTTTTAACTAAATAATTTAGAAGCACACGCGAAAACTTAAATGATATATACATACACACACACACACACACACACACATATATATATATATATATATATATATATATATATATATATCATTTAATGGTTCATAACCACGATACCCATGGTATTTAAGGCCTTTTATTCCCAAATATATATATATATATATATATATATATTATATATATATATATATATATATCATCGTTATCATATAGATAATGATTCAATTTGATATCTGAATTGTGGACACTAAACAGGAATCTGAGAACCAAAATTTACATGAAGTGCAACATGGTGAGTTATTTTCATTGGCGTCAACCAATTTTTAATGAAAGAGGAAAAGTGTAAAAATTGTTTTGTTAGTCACAGGAAATGGTTTAGTTAAAATGGGAAAATCAAAACATTGTATAAATTTTGATTCCACTTATTGTGTTTACAGATACAGTCAAAGAGGACTGTGGGCCCTGAGATGTGTTTATCAAAGCTGTCTGAAATAAATGGGTTCACTTATTTTGGGTTCTGGTGAACAGCACTAGTTAGCATTGTGACGATTGAAAATTAGCTACATTTTCTTGCTATATAAGGATGCTCTGATTGTTAAAAGACCGGAGAGCTAGAGAAAAACTTGTCAGAGGAACCAGGAAATTAACCTTGCTACCAAGAAAACTCCGATAAAAGAACTGACGCTGTCTAGTCTACGTTTGCTGAATTACTCAACGCTAATTAACGTTGAACAAAACGCCAGACAAATCTCCTCACCGTGTCTTTTATATCCGACCCACTGTGCAAAAAATACTCCTCTCTGTAATATGTATTAATAAAATCATTGTTATTGTTAACGGTGTGTTGTCTCTTTCTTACAGTTGCCATCATCTACGGCAGCTCATTTCCACTGATCTTCAGACTCGTCACAGGGACGCTGTGACTAAATTGCACCGATCCCAGATTTGCGCATGATCATATCAAAGACCTAAGTAATGAAAAAGAAATATAAAGCCAAAGAAAAAGAGAAAAAGGTTTTATAATAGAGACAGATAAAAGAGTTTGAAATAAATCTTTGGAAATAAAGAAAGCTACAAAGACAAATAATAGAAAGAGAGAAACGCTAATTTCAAAAATAGAAAGGAAAGGTCGAATCGATGGCAGAAGACGAGAGTGCCCTATGTCAAGTCAAATATATACAATAGCGGAAAGAATTGTGTTCATATGTGGTGTGGATGGGGTGACAAGACAGAGATTTTGGCGTGAACTAATTATTAGATGGAAAAGTATGGAATTTACGTAATGGTCCGGGTTAATTATTTAATGGAGGTTTTCACAGTTAATTAATCGGGTTAATTAAGAAGAACGAGAGTCACTGACGCTTTTTGGTCTTTCGAGCGCGCATCCGTTTCGCACGCGGCGTACACTTGTGTGAAAATTGACGAAGTGGCTGATTATTTAATTGAAAGTTTTTACTGTAACTTAATAGCCTATCGTGTCTGCTGATTTGCAAACGCCTGTTGTTGTTGTTGTTGTTGTTGTTGTTGTTGTTGTTGTTTGGATTTTGCCGTTAGTGATGTTTCGGATGAGAATCTAAAGGATTCACATAAGTCGAAATGAAATAATAAGCCAGGCTTCTGTAAAAGTTAAAGTAATATTGACAATGGTTACCGTGACTGCCAATTTAGATAAATCACCATAATCATGACCCTCCTCCTTCTCCTTCTCCCCTCCTCCTCCTTCTCCTTCTCCCCTCCTCCTCCTTCTCCTACTCATCTTCTGCCTCGTATAGGAATTCGTGGAAACTTAATTGATAACTTAACAAGTAATAAAACTGACTGTCTAAATATTTTTAATATCAATTTATCAATCAATAATAAAGTGTATATTGTAATATTCGTCATATACATATCTTATACTGTTCTACTTATATCTGGGCTGGGTCTGGTTGAGTCTCTGCTATTCTGGATCGGAGCACTGGAGAAGACAATCTTTACTGTTCTCAAGGAAACCCTGTTTCCCATATCGGGAAGCTTCCTCAAACCGGATATCATAGCGATCAAGGAAAGTCCTTGGTCCATGATGTCTCCATCGTTAGCGACCCCAACGTCAATGCTGCTTGTGTTATATACCCCTACTCTGTTGAGCATATATATCACGGAGAGAGAGTTCGTTTCCCTTAAGATTATGAGAGGCAACTTTATTTTGCTTACTTGAGTAGCTGACTGGTACTGTTACATAATTATTAGATACCTAATATTTATGGCAATAGTGTAGAAATCATAATGGCGATTAGTGCAGCTGATGGCCTTGAGAGTGAGTGACGGCGCTTGACCTCACTCTCACCTTGCCTTCCGGGGATAAATCATGAGAACCGGAAGGTATAGAAGACCCTGTCTTCCGGTTTAAGAAGTAAGTAAGAATCGGTTAGAAGTTAGAAGCCGAGCTCGTAAGATGCGCAGACGTCTGATTTGGGGATTTAACAATAAAATAAGATCAAAAGTAAATCGAAGTCTTGTGTTTATTACCTAAAAACTAACAATGACACAGGGCTTCTGATAACGAGAAATCCCCATAGAAGACCAGA
>CM042144.1:10732445-10747445 GCA_023376005.1 Doryteuthis pealeii
TAGTACCTGTTAGGGTCCCATCTTTGGGTTAAATAGAAAAAAGTTTTAAAAATGTGTTTTAAATATTGAGTTTTTAAAAAATGTGTTTAAAGAATTGAGTACCTATAATGAACGAATAAAACAAAATGTTTTGACGTATGATAACAAAACAGGAGTTGACATGCCGTAAAATGCAACCAACGAACCCATCAACAGATTTAGATGTGTATGTGTATTTTTTTCCTTCTCCTAGTCTGGTTGCAATATCAAATATATCAAATATATTAAATGCTAAATAAAATACTTAACTCTTTCTTAGAAGAGAGAATCCTGTCGCAACGAGAATTTAAAGATTTTATGAGTTGACTAATATATATATATATATATATATATATATATGAGAAGTAAATACACAACCGATGTGTTTTGATATGGCTTTTTTAGCCGACAATTTTTGGGAGGATATGTGCTTAATTGAAGTCGGACCTAATTTTGAAAGTTAATTAATTAATAAATGCCCGCCTAATTAATTAATTATTAATTAATTAAATTTCAAAATTAGGTACGACTTCAATTAAGCACATATTCTCTCCAATATATATATATAATATATATATATATATATATATATATATATATGTATACACAAACACACACACACACACACACACACACACATATATATATATATATATATATATATATATATATATATGAAGTAGTCAAACAATGTGTTTGAAATGGCAAAGGCCGACAATTTGTGGGTTGGGTGATTATGTGCTTAATTAAAGTCATACCTAATTTGTTAATTAATTAATCATAACTAAATGAATTAGGCGTGCATATCGGTTTAAATGTAAAGCGTCTTTGAATCTCTGTATGTACATTTCAGCCCATTAGGCCTCATCAGCAGAGCCATAGTGCTTTGTGCGTGATTCGAACCCTACCTGTCAGGCTGACAGGCGGACATTCTAACCACTACACAAAGCTCCCCAGAATTTCTCGTTCATTTTTTTTTAAAACTGGTATGTATATCGCACTTTTGGGGTGACTTATGGCACGACAGTATGAAGTAGTCTATAAATGGGAAAATAATTGTTGGTTGTTTCAGAAGAATGAACTTTCCCTCGCCTCATCCAAATATCCAGCCCCTACCCCCAAACTGAAACAGCCTCCCCAAGTTTAAACACATGTGTCACCGGGAATTTCTTTAATAATAAACATGTTTTTTGCTCATGTCTGATGATTCTGTATTTGTGCGTTTGAAATAAATTATTACGATCAAGCAAATTTAATGTTTCTTCCTCATTTATTCACTATATATATATATATATATATATATATATATATATATATATAGGTATATGTAAAAACAATTTTTTTTGCGATGAAACAAAGAAAATACAGTGCTCAATCACAATTTGTAAGAGCTAATATTTATTTATTTTACAATGTTTTCACAAATATTGAAAAGGCGGCTGGTTCAGTGCTTATATAACGTGAAGCGTGCTTACGTCTTAATGCATGTGGTGTAGAAAAGTAACACAAGAAATAAAAAATCAATAAGGGGTAAAAATATGGGTTTAAATTAGGGTCAGCTGGTAAATGACATAATATTATTTGTTTAAATGTCTACATTGGAAACTAGTTGATTACTTTTTGCTCAGTAAATTCACATTAGTATTTTGGAGAAACTTTTTTTCGGCGCATAGTCTACAGTTTTATTATATAATATATATATATATATATATATATATATTTATTTTATGCAGATAATGTTCATTATTAACAGCGACCACGGTTTCATGCTAAAATCATCTGTGAGCAAATCCTATGTGTTTGTTGGAGTTCTTTAAATGTCAACTTTTTATTGTAAATAACGTCTGTTATTTTGCGGACGCTGTTATAGTCCGGAATTAAAAAATATTTTGAATTTTGATTCATTTTTATTTCTTTTTGTTACTTTTCTGGACACCACATGCATTAAGACGTAAGCACGCTTCACGTTATATAAGCACGCCGCCTTTTCAATATTTAACCGTCTGAGGATTGCATAATAAACACTAAACTCTATTAACGGAAAATTAGTACCATAATATTCTATTTGAGGTTTTAAACCTGCTCTGATAATTTAGCATTGAACACTTTTATATGCAAACACGTTTCCCATTCATTCTCCATTATATATACTAGAACAAAATATAAAAAACACCCTCCGGGCGATGTAAAAATAATTTTTTGAAAGATATTGCCTGAGATCCCCTCAGGCAATATCTTTCAAAAAATTAGAGCTGAAAATTCAATGTCATAGAATGTGTACCATAAGTATGTAAAATCGTCAAATTCATTAAAGGAGTAAAAAAGAAAGAAAGAAAGAAAGACAATTTGAAATGCAAACAGCTCCGATAACTTTAAATATTATATTAGAATAAAACAATCTATATATAAATATATAACGCCGGGCATCTATTTATTGAAACAATGAGGATTGTCTAACATTGCATGCTCACATTTTGAGTATATTTATTCTATGTTATGACGTTTGATTATGTGTTGGGTAATATGACGTAAGCAGTGGTATAATTTTTTTACAGACAAAAACCGGAAGCGAATCTCCATTATTAATAGATATATATATAAAGAGAGAGAGAGAGAGACAGACAGACAGACAGACAGACAGACTCATCAGATATACCGACAAAGTAGCATACGTGGACTCTATAATAACATCTTATAAATATATATATATATATATATATATATATATATGTGTGTGTGTGTGTGTGTGTGTGTGTGTGTGTATGCGTGTGTGTTTTTTTGTTTGTTCATTGTTCATTTATATTTATGCACTCGCATATATATGTATGTATGTATACACCTATAGATATACATATTTAATTGAAATATGTAACAGAAAAATCACACAATTCAATTAAAGCAATATTTGGTAGCCTTAATGTCCGCTTCATTGTATCCCACCACCAACCCACCATCTCTATTGTTTCCGGTTTGAATAAATGAGCGAGAGTCAGTTTCTTTTTTATGCTTGTTTTTCGTCATATTTTTGTTTATTTATTTATTTATTTTCAATTTGTTGTTTTTCATTTTCAACGCTTCTTCGTTGTGGATACTTTCAAAAAGTCTTTAGCTTTTTACGTTCCAGCAAAGAAAAAAATTGAGACATGTCAGAAGAAAAATTTTAAAAATTGTAAATGATCTAAAAAAAAATTTACAAATGAAATTAGGGTTGAACTAAAAAAAATCGATGATCGGAAGTTTTTACTTCCTTTATCTGATAATCAAATATTAGTTTTTTACTGGCTGCTTTCATAGTTAGAATCATATATGGGTGAATATGGAAATATATATAATTACATGTAAGCCCCCCCTCTCTCTCTCTCTCTCTCTCTCTCTCTCTCTCTCTCTCTCTACATAATATATAATATATCTGCGCGCGTGTATATATATATATATATATATATATATATATATATATATATATATATATATATATATATATATATATATATATATATATATATATAAATTAAACAAGCGGCACGTCTCCTGTTTCAAAATTTATTAACAATCTTTTCGTGCTTTCTGTCCAACTTTTTTTACATTTGGATAGAATCCATGGATTAGTCCACCGAGGTTTTTATCCCAAGTACTTTCGGCACTTCGAATTGCCATCAGGGGTGATGAATTTGTGTTACGGTTTTTTTTTCAAGTTAGTAGTAATGAGAGTAATTAGGAGGGGAACTCATATAAATCTTATTATAATGGAGATTGTATGTTTTTCTGTCTGTAACCGAAACTATATTACTATACGAATCACAATTCCCTTTGTTATCTGCATCCTATTCTCCATGATTTTATTTTTATTTAAACCTCAATTATTAATAAAATTGTTTTACATCATTAAGACTGTTGACCGTATCTACATACAAGTAACATGCAATTGTATTTATATATACAACAAAATAGCGGTTTACAGTGTGAATGGGAAGGCTAATTTGCATATTGATCTTAAAAAATTTGATTTTAATAAATATGTGCTTAATATTATTGATTTCTAATTGTTTAGTTTTATCTTATTGAATATGAGCAAAATTCTCTTCAATAAATCTTAAAAGAAATCCCTTAACAAAAAGAAATAACTGTAATATTATTCTTTACTTCCTATTTTAACTAAATAGTTAAATTAGGAAAATTTACCAATGAAAGACGGGAGTAATGGAAAATGATAGAAGAGTTAGTTTCAAAGTTGTTCTATTTTTCAATCATACCCCCTCTGTTCCAAATCTTTTTTATCTGCATTCTTATTCAGTTTCATTAGCCTTTCTAATTTAATATAATATTTTATTATATTAAAACTTAAATACTTGCACCCGGAGGGTGCATATATTTGCTAGTTATATTAATGGTTGTGGAGGATGGAGGTAAGAGAATTGGTCGGAAGCGCCGAAAGTACTTGGGATAAACTCTTCGGTGGACTAATCCAAATGTAAAAAAAGTTGGTCAGAAAACTCGAAATGATTAATAAAATTGTTAAACAGGAGACGTGCCTTTTGTTTAATTATACATGCAGAAATGAAAGAATGTTGCTCAAATACACACACACACACACACACACACACACACACACACATATATATATATATATATATATATATATATATATATATATATATATAAAGGTGGAATGAAAACATCACACAATGCTGTTAAAGAGAAAATTTATAACATAATCATAGCTGATATTGATCAATATTTCGATTTTACAAAAATCATCTTCAGAGCCGTTTACTTGGTGGTGTTTGCGATCAGAGATAAAAGTCAAATGAGTTCAAAACAGACTCATACATACAGAGACAGGCAGACATATAGACAGACACACACAGATGGAGACAGACACACCTACATTCATACGTACACATAGACAGAAAAACACACACATATATATATAGATTGATGGTTTGAAAATCGCATAGGCGAGAAACTGTTAGTTACAAGTGGCGTTGACACCATATCTTCACTACTTATATATATATATATATATATATATATATATATATATATATATATATATATATATATGAAGGAAAAAACTTAAAATTTGCTTCATGTTCTGATTTATTTCATCTTTTGAGCATATATAGTTATGCGTCTTTTAGTAGGAGTTTTTTTGTACTTGGGGTTGGGGTGGGGTAAAAGTGGGATTGGCTAGGGTGGGGAGGTTAGGGGTATTGGGTGAAAGGAAGAATGGATAGAAGAATTGGGTTGGTTAATTAGGCATTTATGTTATATATTAATATATTATATCATGTTTATATACGCACACACACACACACACACACACACATATATATATATATATATATATATATATATATATATATATATATATATATATAACACAGAGTGTGAGACAGAGACAGAGAGAGAATAATTGGTGGTAAATACGCACTTTTCACATACATTTAAGTCTATATTGTGGGGTAGCTGGAACACCTCAACAAGGTAAATTTAATGTTTGACGTACCTTGGGAATCGAAAAATGTGGGGGAAATGTTTTTTTTTATTTTCTTTACACGTTGTCTAAAAGAACAACACACGTTTTTTTCAACGGTTACCTTTCCTTATCCGCCCTGTTGTCGAAGACAATAGAATGCGCCGACTGCACCACTGCAGAAGGGTAAGATTCCTATAAGTTGTGTCACACCCTACACAAACTGGTTGGATAAATACAGCATTCAGTTGTGGTGTAAACGTTTCCAAGCTAATCTCACAGATCCATTACTACTGAATTGCGAGTTTGATCCGCACTGGATGTCCTGTATTTGCGTCTTTGTGTCACATCCTAACGTATTGGGTAAATACCAAGCCACCTTACCCAAGCAGTTGCACAATTGTAATTATTCTAACCATATTTTGTTTTTGATTGAAGTATTTAATTTTTCTTCTGCTATCAAAAGCAAAATATTCTAAACATGATAATCTTACTCCCAACTAATTCCAAAAAGGTCATTGGGTTATTTCCTATAAGTCTAACATGAACAAAGGGGAACCATTCTTGACCGATAAATTATTTATTTATTTATTGATCTTATTTTAATTATACTGTAATTGATTTCTATATAAAGTCATTCATATGATTGATTTTAATACGTTGGAGAATAAAATAAAGATATTAGAGATCAATAATACCTAGTAATTATTTATTAAAACGGTTTTATTAAAACCAGAATGCAAATTAACCTTACCATAAATTATGTAAACCTTTATTGCTTGGTGATATATAAAACATATTGCAGGATTTTAAATGCACTAATAATATGGGCAGTTTTGAGGCAAATATACTTCTAACTTTTCATAGTAAACATCATTGATAAATAAGGTTTATTTGTATTATTGATTTTGACTATGAATTACATACTCATTGATAAACTTAGGCAATTCCTGAGGGTATTGTTATGCAAGCAGTGACGCAGTTTAGGTTACAAATACCGAATCTCCATTATGAATAAGAATATATATATATATATATATATATATTATATATATATATATATATATATATATATATATATATATATGGGAGTAAATATGGAAAATAAATCCGACAATATAAAGAAAATTTTGAAAAAACAACTGTTCCGAAAATGGGATGAATTTAATTATCGATATTTAAACATTTCGGTTACATTGAACCTTCATCAGGATGTGTCTTGGGGTGAAGAAAATGATGGATGTTTTTATATATATATATATATATCTATCTATCTATATATATATATATATATATATATATATATACAAGGTGAAGATCCCCCGAGTGTGTAATATTTTTTCTATGGGTAATATATCTAATTGTCCATAACAGCAGAAGTATTAGCATTTACTACCTATCGCCTTTGAAAAATCATAATAATAGTTGTGAACCCGAAACCAGACATCACACAATTATTACACAATGTAACATAAATTTTGTTCCTGGATTATATCTGTTATTTCTTAATGTTGTGAAAGCATAGAAAATCGCCATAATTTCCTTTGCATTTGGGACTTGCATTATGTAATTTAGTTGCTGTCTTTGTATCAACGACAAATTTTCACATATTCATTTGCATAAGGCCTGGATGAAACAAGACATTATTCATCTCATATATCATTCAATGATAATCTAAAAAGCAAGGTGAACATCCTCTACGTGTTCCAATACCTTAATTTTTTCTAAGAGTAGATTATGTTTTTGTCCATAAATGCTGCATTCGAAGCATAAAATATCAAGAAAGTAATTCTGGCTTACCAGCATGAATTTTATCATTTAGTAGCCCCCATCATAGCCACACGTCACAGTTTATAGCATTTACGAAACTGATGCAATAGAAGATTTTAACTTTGCCTAAGAATTTGACAATAGAAAGTAATGTTTATAGTTGCGCCTTTTGCAAGGTAATCATTAGTGATGGGTCATTTCAGGTCCCAGAAGACTGTCAGCATGATCTTCTTTACTGACCGTTGTGCACGGAGCTACTGGAGAGTCACAGCAGATAGAGGAATTCCCTTTGTTTAATGACCATGTACTTACGCAGCTGTACAAAGTGTATCTTTTTCAGTGACAAGCCTATTTCAAGAGTAGCCCTCTCTACTGGGGCTTTAGAATACACCAGCTGCACCATTGTCGAGGGGTAGAACCCCCAAAATGCCCACCTCTGGGCCGTGGGTGGCGATCCGTTATGCTTAGGGACGGAATCCTGGTGGATGAGCAGTCCCTAACATGCAACACTCCACTCAGACCCATACTTACGCTAGACGGGCGGTCTGAGAACCCCCTCCACCAATCAGCTGGTCATATCAAGCCCTAACACTTATATGATTGCCCCAATCCTATTGCCTTATGACAATCCCCAACCCTTTTTATCATATACGTGCTTGAAAGCGGTGACTGAGGATCTTCATATCATAACTCTATCTGATGGTGAGTTTCCAGTTCTGGAGGTCTGGAGAATGTGGAGCACGGCTTCATGAATTTATTTAAAAAAAAATGTCGGCATTAAATGACCCACCGAGGTTGATATGCCATAAAACAAACCAAACCAAACCAAACCTAACCTACTTCAAGAGAAATACAAATACGAATAAAGTACTTTAATAAACGTAAATATCTTATTTCTTTTGAAAACTGTGTCCAGTGGCAGAAGCCACTGAACCGGTAAGATATTGATATCAGCATGATCCCAGGGGACTTATCCCCCAAGCAACACCTGTCACTTGATTTAAAGGGACAGGGCTGGGTTTATTGCCCAGTCTTTGAGGTGTCTCTAAAGGTGAATGCCAAAGGGATACTCTCAATCTTTATGCACTAGCCGCTCATGAGGTTGGGTTTCTATAATGATCTTTGATTTTTAATTGGCACGGTGAGATGCCAGTAAATATCTACAAATAAGAAGAAAGTGCAACAACATTTATATAGTATTATTTATGTTATTCGGACTATTGTCCTCATCTTCATTGTTATCTGTGTTAAGTATCTGGTCGGCATCCTTAGTTCCAGATGTAATAAGTAAGTAAGCAAGCCAATAAGAATCCGGTGTTATGGTATTCTTTGTAAGTCCGTCGTCCAAGATAATCCAAGTATCAATGACATAAGCTCAGAATGGGTCTCTATTAATACAGCAGAAGCAGCAGCAGCAGTGCCAGTGATTGGACAATAGAAATGCCTTCGGTGGTCACGTGGTAGTCAACGGGTCTATATTTAGGAGTGACCGTTTGCCTCATGCCTTATATCATAATAATTCAACAATCTGTACAACGTTTCGGCCGAATAACATAAATAATAATAATCATCAAGCCTCATCTAAAAAATTCAGAGAAAAAAAAAAAACATTCATCTACTTGTCCGGAACATACAAATTCAAATTTTTACCTTTTTCCTCATCCTCAAAACATGATTACCCTAACCATGTTGCAGACACCTACATCTATATGTACTTTCGATATTTTCTTTTCACAATTTTATTCGATATATAACTACGTACATATGCGGACATGCTGGTGTCTCTTTAGATAGGCGGAAATACACACATGTTTGGCTTTACGGCAAAATTTTTGTCGTTTCTTAAAAATCAGACATAAATTTCTATTCAAAGTATCCCTTCTTTAAATGGATATGCTTTAGGCACTTGTCTCAAATTAGTTCATAGCCCGAAACGCAATTGCATTTATATGTAGGAATATAGATACCAGAATTTTCCCTAGATTTTATATGTCTGTCACTTCTTTTTTCTCAAGTTATCTACCTATCAGTCTATATATCTATATGTCCATCTATCAATCAATCAATCTAATTATATATCTAAGAATGTTCATATCTCTGTATATACATTTATCTATCTATCTATCTATCTTTCGAAGTTTATTTATATATAAGTGTTCATCTCCCCCCCCTCTCTCTCCCCTCTCTCTCTCTCCTCTCTCCCCTCTCTCTCTCTCTCTCTCTTTATATATATATATATATATATATATATATATATATATATTATGAAGAGAACAGCCAGTCTATATTAAACCTTTAGGGAAAGAGGGATATATATATATATATATATATATATATATATTATATATATATATAGAGAGAGAGAGAGAGAGAGAGAGAGAGAGAGAGAGTATCCACCTAGGTAATAAGTAGTTTTGATCTACTGGGGAAGGATTGTACGATCTGTTATCAATTCCAAATCATAGAGAATTTTGTGGGTTCCATTTTGCAGGATATATACTGCCCTGTATATTCGTGTTAGAGTTTCATTCGTCTGCATCAATCCCAGAGATGCGGTCGGCGTATTCTTCAGCCCCATCGACAGGTTGTAATGTATTCTAGCTTAGATTATATTTTTTATCATTATTACTTGCAATTATTTTTTGTACCAGTAGTAATTGGAGATTTCATTGTAATCCAATTGATGCCAACTCTCCTTAGATATCTGTCCCTTCTTGGTATTCTAGCCGAATTCCGAAGTGTTGTGGTTCGGTCAGTTTTGTTTATTCCTCTGATATCCAGTTACAACATTCTCGTTTCCGGGTTAATTTGGATTGTCACTATAACCTTCATGTTCCACAACTTCTTAACTGACAAGGTCCATATCATTATTACTAGAGTACGAAAAAAATAGATAAATAATGAAAAATGACTGTTATTACTTTGATATTAAAGAATTATAATAATCATGGTGAAGCCGAAATCAGCCATCACACTGTTATAATACTATCTACTTATTAATATTCGTGTTTCTTAATTATCACCTTGCATCCTTTTCTGGTTAAAAATGAAACCGTTTAAATCTTGATTATCTGCTGTTGTTTATCCGCCGAATTCTTTTCTCTTATGAGGTGACGAACCTCAGCTAAATAATGGACCATTCCGTTTTTATTATAAAGAAAGAAAGGTAAGAAAAGGGGAAGGCTACATAGAAAAATATAATAAGAAAGAGAGAAAGAAAGAAAGAGATTAGAATAAAGATAGACAGAGGGGGTGAGGGTGTAGAAGTGGTAACGCTAATTTGCTTTCAAACAATGATAATGAAAAGATGAAAAGTAAGCGGGAATGAAAAAAGAGAGGTGTGTGTGTGTGTGTGTGTGTGTGTGTGTGTGTGTGTGTGTGTGTGTGTGTGTGACAGAGACAGAGACAGAGACAGAGAGAGAGAGAGTTAAATGGAGATTATCATACTTTTTACATATTGAACTATTTCGCAGTAGCTCTTACGTAAACATATCAAACGATGTAATAATTATCATACTGTGGTATATCGACAGGTCCTGCTAGTGTAACAAATTCAGTTCCTATGTTATTTCTTAATGTTGTAGAATTATTTAAAAAATGTCCATTATTTCCTTCAAACTTGGATTTTGCGACCTACAGAAATAAATTTCGTAATTTTCTTTATAAAAACGGAAACATTTGCGCATTTTCTTTTACATGAAATTCTGAATAAAACAAAATAGGCACGAACATTTACATATATTCTTTAAAAAACATTTTACAGAAGTTATACAAATATGAAGAGAAATGTTTAGAATTGAGGAATTTTTCGAGCTTTGAGATTGTAATGTAAATCACTTTCACATATCAGCCCTCCGAATATATTCCCCCATAATGTTTTCGTTAAATATTCCTTGGTCACCAAAGCAAAGTTTGAAAAGAAAAAAAAATGTATTTTCTATTTACTTTACGTATATGCAATCCGTGGAAAAATTTCTGTAGAATAGAATTAACAAGTAAAAAATGACTGGAATATGCTTTATTCTCTAAGTTTGAACTTTTTAATGTTATTGTGTTAACATAAATCGAGATACCATGTACCATTTTGGCTTCTTATGTTAAAATACAAATTTTAAGAATTCGGGTCATAAGATTAAGTTTCATTATGTGTGTTGATTTTCTTAATAAATGCATAATAATCTTAATTGTAGTTAATTACTAGATTCATTTGTTTTATAGAGTTCGTCATTAACATTATCAGTATTTAAGGTTAAATATTGCAGGGAAATAATATGAACAATGTAAAGAAAGAAAGAAAAAAAGAAAGAAAGAAAGAAAGAAATGAAGTAGAAAATAATGAAGATGACGTCAGTAAGGAATAGTGAAATACAATCGAAAATTAAAAAGATAATGTACGGAAAAAGAAAGAAAGAAAGAAAAATAAATTCGACAGAAAATGAATGAAAAGAATGAATGAATGAAAAAACAGAATAAAAAAGAAATAAAGAAAAAGAAAAATGAAAATGAAAATAATAGAAAGAAAGAAGAAAGGGAGCAAAGAAGGAAGGAGAAATGATGGAATAGTAAAAAAAATCGAAAAATTAATAAAACAATAAGCGAAATTAAGAAAGAAAGAAGAATGAAAATAAAGTACAAAATAATAGTAAGAAAGAAATCAAGAAATAAAATGTAAAAAATCATATAAAAAAAGAACAAAGGAAGGAATGGGAGAGGGGGTATGGAGAAACAAGCGAGGAAAGAAAAAGAAGGGAAGGAAGGAATAGCAAAAGACACGAGAAAAAGCAATAAAATAATGGAAAGAAAGAAAGAAAGAAAAACAAGGTATAATGCAGTAAGAAAAAGAAAAAATGAATAATGAAGAGGAAGAAAGAAAGAAAGAAATATAATAGATGTAATGAAATCATCTTTGTTGAATGTAAAAGAATGAAGAGAAAACGCAATGTCGCAAGGAAAGCAAAGAAAGAAAAAGAAAAGAGAATTTAGTGAAAGGAAAGCAGAAAAAAAGGAAAAGGATAAGAAAAAAGAAAAGAAAGACAAACAAAATAGAATTTAGTGAAATGAATAAGAAAAAGAATGAAAAAAAACAAGAATACAAGAAATGAAAAGAAAGAAAAGAAAAGAAAGAATCTCGAGAAAAGAAAGGAAAAGAATAAGAATAGAGAAAAAGAAAAAGAAAGAAATCTCGAGAAAGAAAAGAAAAGAAAGAATCTCGAGAAAAGAAAGGAAAAGAATAAGAAAAGAAAAAAGAAAAAAGAAAAGAAAGAAAGAATCTCGAGAAAAGAAAGGAAAAGAATAAGAAAAAGAAAAAGAAAAAAGAAAAGAAAAGAAAGAAAGATCTCGAGAAAAGAAAGGAAAAGAAAAAAGAATAAGAATAAGAAAAAGAAAAAGAAAGAAAAAGAAAGAAAGAATCTCGAGAAAAGAAAGGAAAGAAAAGAAGAAAGAAAAGAAAGAAAGAAAGAATCTCGAAAAGAAAAAAGAAAAAAAGAATAAGAATAAGAAAAAGAAAAAGAAAAGAAAAGAAAGAAAGAATCTCGAGAAAAGAAAGAAAAGAAAGGGGAAAAAATAAGAATAAGAAAAAAGAAAAGAAAGAAAAGCGAAATAAAATCTAGTAAAAAGAATTTTTTAAAAAGAATGTGAAAAAGAACAAGAATAAGAAAAGAAAAGAAAAAGAAAAAGAAAAGAAAGAAAAGCGTAATCGAATCTAATGAAAAGAAATGAAAAAGAAGGGAAAAGTGAATACAAAAAATAATAAGAAAAAGAAAAGAAAGGAAAAGAAAGAAATGCAAAATAGAATGTCGTGAAAAGAAAGAAAAGCCACAAGGAAAATATTATTTTCAGGGTGATTGAAACATCCTTATTTAATGCCAGCTACATTTGGATAGTTATAACAGGAAGGAATTGAGAGCGAGTAAGAAAGGTAAATTTAAAAGTAGATAGCAAAATGAAGCTATTTATCAGTGCTGCGAATTTAGACCGGGAAAGAGAATATAACATGAAAGGATGCCGAGAGGGAAGAAAAATGGTAAGTAAAAACATTAAAGAAATAATATGATTGGCTTAAAATAAGTAGTGACGGAAAAAAAAAGTAGAGAAGGAAAAAAGTAGTGAAGGAAAAATAAGTAGTGAAGGAAGTAGTGAAGGTAAAAAGAAGTGAAGGAAAAAAAAGAAGTAAAGGGAAAAAAGAAGTGAAGGAAAAAAGTAGTGAAGGAAAAAAAGAAGTGAAGGAAAAAAAGTAGTGAAGGAAAATAAGTAGTGAAGGAAAAAAAGTAGTGAAGGAAAATAAGTAGTGAATGAAAAAAAGAAGAGGTTGAAACTGGAGAGAAGGGGAAGATTAGAATTGAAAGAAGATACAAAAAAAAGGGATAATAATAATTGAGAAAATGAAAAGACAATGTAAAGGGAATGGGAAGTAAAATAAATAAAATATTTGTACATAAAAGTAATTAAAAAAAAGAATAAGTAAGAGAAGAGAAAGAAAGATGAAGAAAGTAGAATTTGAACTAGAAAGAAAAATAAAGAAATAAAGAAAGACAAAAATAGGAAAATAGGAAAAATAGATATGAATTATGGAAAATTATAAAGGGGGAAGAAGAAAGTACTTCTTAAAGATAAAGAACGGATGACATTCACAGAAAGAAAGAAAATGAAGGAAGAATGAGAAAAAGAGGAAAAGGCAAGAATGAGAAAAAGAGGAAACAGAAGAAAACAATGGATGGGAATTATTTTTAAAAAAGAAAGAGAGAAAAGAAAAGAAAATTTACAAAGAAAAATAAAATAATGAATAAGAAGTAAAAACAAAAACGACGAAATGAATTTTTGAAAGAAAGAATGAAAGCATAAAGAAAAAGGAGCATTTAAAAAGAAAGAAAATACTCTTAAGATGATCTTGAACGAGAAAGAAAGAAAAAAAGAAAAAAAGAAAGAAAGAAAAAGAAAGAAAGAAAATGTACGATTAAGAATAAGAAAAAAGAAAAAATAAGAAAGAAAGAAAAAAAGCAAGTAGAAAACAATTGATGGAAAATATTTAAAAAAGAAGGAAAACTAACAAACTGATGAAAATGAGTTTGAATACGAAGAAAAGAAAGGAAAAAAAAAGAAAAAAGAAAAAGAAAGAAAATATAAAGAAAAAGTAACATCTAAAAAGAATGGGAAAACGATGAAAATCAGCTTGAATAAGAATGAAAAACAAAAAGATAGAAGGAAAGAAAAGAAAAAATATGAAGGATTAAGAAGACGTTTTTTTTTAATGCAAAGGGCGACTAAATGAAGGAAAGAAAGGAGGGAAAAAAGAAAGAAAATGTCAAAATGAAAGAGAAAAGAAAAGAAAGAGACAATGATATGAAGTAAAGAATAAAAATCACATAAGGTAGAATTAAAGTAAGGAAGTGAAATGACACTAAATAGAAAATATATTTAAAGACGAAAATAAATAAAATCAAAATAGAAAGATCTATGAATATAAGAAAAGTCAGGAGAAAAAGAAATACGAAGCAACTTTGATGAAAGGAAAATAGTAGAAGATAATAAAACAGTAAAAAGCAGGTAAGAGGAAAAAATAAAAGAGGAGAAAAAAGAGAGGCAGAGTGAAAGAGAGAGAGAGGGGGGGATAAAGAGAAAGAGTGGGTGAGGGAGTGTGAAAGACAGATAGAGAGGGTGAAAGAGAGAGTGAGCGTATTGATCAGAACTTGAAAGTGTTCCCTTGCGGTGAAATTGTTTCTTATACGCCTGAAGTGCCTTTT
>CM042144.1:10754945-10814945 GCA_023376005.1 Doryteuthis pealeii
GATATACAGACAGCCGTGCCTGCGAGCAAGATGTTATTATATTTATTAGAGACATTTTCAAAAAGAAAGTTAACAACAGCAAAAAAATACAACAAATAATTATTATATGAATTTGGTGCGTAAAGTTTTTGATGAAAAAGAATAGGTTCCATTTATGAATCAAAAGAAGAAAAAAAAATAGAAATATTCTTAAAGTTATATAAATATTCAATATAAAGTTGTTCTTTTCTCTATTTTTTTTTCACATTTAATTCAAGAGAATACATTCAATATAAGCACCCTGAAGGATATGAAAATAAAACAGGCATAGCATTATGGAATGATTTGTGCTAAATCTATTCAAAGAAGACATCTCTTCAATCGAAAAAATAAATAATTTTTATGAAAAGAATAGAATTAGAACAATATTGACAAGATTACTTAAAGTGAGGGTTCAATCTTATAAATAGGGTGTCATAATAAATGACTGACTTTTTTTACAGTCATTTTAACTATTTAACTCATAGATGTGATCTTAACAGGTACTACCACTCCGGGTTGGAGTGGACCTGGTAGTAATGGTGATGAAGAGGTACTCTACATTCCTCAGAGCTCCAGATTTGTCATTCCCAGGATACGAAGAAACTCAACCACCGCCTTGTATCATATATGTATGGTAAAAAGGTGGAGCGAGTTACCATCAGAGCAATAGGGTTGGGGCAATCATATAGATGCTAGGATTTAATGGGGCCAGCCGATTGATCTGAGAGGCCTCTCTGACAGTCCATCTAGCCTAAAGAAGGGCCAAAGTGGATTGCTTAGTCACTGACTTTTTTTTTCGCAAGCCACCCCAAATCAACCTACTCACAATGATTTTTTTAAATGATTTCCTATCAGAGATGTTCAGGAAATTTTCAATTAAACTCTATCTGATGGTGAGGTTCCAGGTTTGGAGAATATGGAGCACACCCTTCATCACCATTGCTCCCTGGTCCACTCTGACCTGGAGTGGTAATATCTGTTAGGTTCCCATCTATGGGTTTAGAAAAATGTATTTATAAAAAAAATTGAGTATCCATTAAGAGTGACTTTATTTCCAAACTTTACCGGCATTAAATGATACACTGAGGCTGATATGCCGTAAAACCAAACCAAACCGGATGAAAGTCACATTCATTTTCCTAATCTACCCCAAATGATAGCCTTTGTTTAAATGTAATATTAAATATTTAGAAGTCTTTAATTTAAGGGAAATAACAGGTAACTTTAAATGAAAAGGCCCTTTTTACCTATTTTTTAAATAAATCCTTATAAGAATAGGGCTCTCGACTTGGAGAATTCTTGAAATTTGTGTTTATTAATAATAAAAAAAATAAAAACAGTTTCCTTTTGCAAGCAATACAAACCAAGGAATTATTCAGGTTATTGAAGGGATTTCATGTTAGATACCTTCAAGAAATTCAACATAAATAGTGTTTTAACAAAGCCAAATGAGCAGTCCACGGCAGTTAGCAAAAAGCATAAAAAAGCTGCCTTACGCAATAAAAAAGCAAACACCAATATGTAGCAACTATCTAAAACACTAAATAGGTCTATATATGTGTATATGGCGTTTTTAAGAAATAAACGCTGAAGGGAATTTTGAAACAAAATCATATTTAAATCGATCAAATATTCTATTATATGATTTATTGCAGATGAAAATGAATGACTTTGATGTCCCCCTAAGTAACTGGTGTCATGATTTCTATGGGTTAGCATATATATATATATACATATACATATATATATATATATATATATATATATGTGTTGTGTGTGTGTGTGTGTGGATGTGTGTGTGTGTGTGTGTGTGTGTGTGTGTGTGTGTGTGTGTGTGTTGTGTGTTAAATAGAGAAATGTGAGTGAATCCGACAGTATTTAATATAGTGAAAAATTTGAAAAAATACAGGTTCATAAAATGAGTGACGTTTATTTCGCCAACGCTGCAGGTTTCAATATGTTTTAGATTTTCATCAGGGATTTTGTTTATTTGAGGAAAAATAAATTTATCACAGAGATAAGGAAACTGTGAGAGTCTGTTGTTGGTCAATCTATTTAAAAGTTTTAAAAAAGTTGAAAGTTTTTCATTCGACATTTTTAAATAGATTGATCAACAAGTCTCTCACAGTCTCCTTATTCTCTGTGATAAATTTATTTTTCCTTAAATAAATAAAAGCCCTGATCAAGATCTACTAAAACAGATTGAAACACTACAGCATTTGCGAAATAAATCACTCATTTTATGAACCTGTGTTTTTTCAACATTGTTCCCTATATAATATATATATAATATATATATATAATATATATATATATATATATATATAATATATATATAGCGTATGTAAGATGAAAAGAATAAAACATTTTTCTGAGAACATAATACATTTTGCGGACCTTCTTCTTTTTTATAAAATATTTTCTCCTGTTGGAACCAGAAACAACATTTATATGTATATATATATATATATATATATATATATATATTATATATATATATATATATATATATATATATATATATAAAAGCATCTGCTGTTATTGTAATACCATCACGGACTAACCATGATATCTTCAATAATACCAGCCCAAATCATTATAACTCCTCTCCTCCTTGTTGGTGTCTCAAGTGTTCTCCTTTGTTTACAATCCATCCTTTGCTCTATCATGGATTGCACGAGATCCATCCATAAATAAAAGCTTTCAGAAGTCAACCATCATGTTATCTTCTGCTCATTTCAGACATTTCTGTACATGTATTTTTGCCAAATATAGACATTGTCACCCGTCTAACTGATGTTGTGACATCTTCACGTTTAATCCACGACATATATTGTTAGTAAAACAAGCCTTTGAGTGACACTTATCATTCCTCTTCTTCTGACGATAGTGATGATCATTCTGACTCCCTCGTAGTGTTGTATTTATTTCGGTCGACCATCTTTCTTTCGTAGTGGGCCCTGTTGTTTCGTTTGTGAGGAACAAATACGGAGATGTCTTTTGTTAAATAAAAACTAAGATACTTTTGTGTGCACACCTTTTCCTTACATATAACCTGTCTAAATTCGAGGAGCTGACACCACATAAGGTGAATGGTTGGAATAATACGCGCACCTCATTCTTCCCAGATGTATACAACCCAGATGTATACAACCCAGAAGTATTACCTACCTTGAAAAAATTGCACATACCTAATAATTATCATTACACAAGAGAATGAATGGTTCCTTAGAAAGAAAAATAGCAAATTTATAAAATAACCAAACCGAGAAAGGGCAGTATCGAGGAAAAAAAGAAAAGAAATCTATACCAAAATCAAAATTGCCAAACTGCCTAACTCTACTTCTCAATAACAGCCCATGCCTTTCTTATGCATATATTGACACTGCGTTCTATAGATGAGATATTACTGCATTGGTCTACTAATTTCAGAGGCATAACCATTCATTGTGGACATGTCTCTATATTGTTTAAAATGCACACTTATATAAGTAGTGAGTATTACACTATAAAGATTATTCCATATAAAATTAAAATATATCTATGTATCAAATTTAACATATTATTAATTAGTTTACAGCTGTTTAGGGAAAATATTGTAATAAACACTTGAAAGTTGTAAGCAGACGTCCACCTTTGAAAATATCTACTTCTGATATCCAAGATTCAATAATTTCTTTCCACAATAAAAAGATATGATACTTCCTCACAAAATATGGAATAAATTTGGTTAAAGACTTTTCAGTAATGGATATCGAGATTTGTGTAAACTGATCAGTATTCAACTGTTGCAAGTTGGATCAGCTTCTGAAAATCCAGACTTGATAAGTTTTTAAATAGCAGCTTTGTAGAATGGGCAAGTCTATTTCCAGTATTTTGATAGTTTTTTTAACAATGCTTCTCAAACTATCTGATGTGGCTGATTGGCAGGATATTTTTCCAATGTGCCACCGTCTGATGCCATATTTGTACTCTCAGCCATAGCAACTGAGTTTGTGCATAGTTTTCATTTCTGATCAAATTCCAGGTATTTCTATCTGTTGTATTGTATAACAGAATGTGAAAATAATAATATTAAACAATACAGAAAGATTTTATGAATTTTCATCTTTACATTTATTTTTATATATATTATGATAATGTGAAGAAACTGTGTTAAGCTATTTTAAGCTATTTAAGCTATTTTATGTTTAAAACAATTTGTTCTATTCATGCTTGATGGGTATTCATTTTTTAACTCAATTTTTAAAACACTTATTTTAAATAGATTTTTACCTATTTAACCCACTGATGGGATCCTAACAGGTACTACCCAGAGTACTAAGACACTCACCCACCGCCTTCTAGTACTTATATGAAAAACCTGGTTCGGGTAAACCATAGGAGCAATAGGATTGGGACAATCAGAGTGGCAAGACCACCCTATGGCACCATCTGTTGGACGTGAGTGGCGACCCATGAGGGTAAAGGAGCTTAGCAGTCCATCATATGCAACACTCCATTGGTCCTTACTTAGGATAGACGGGTGGTCGGAGAAAACCTTCCGATTAGTAGACTGGTTACTACAAGCCCTAGCCCCTATATGATTGTCCCAACCCTATTGACCTGTGGCATGCTTCAACCCTTTTAATCATATATATGCTAGAAAGCAGTAGTCATGTCCTGGGTATGATGTTAAACTCTCTGATGGTGTAGTTCCAATCCTAGAGCTCTGGGGAATGTCGTGTACTCCTTCATCTCCATTACTCCCAGGTCGTCTCTGACCTGGAGTGTTTAGTGCCTGTGAGGATCCCATCTATGGGTCAATCAGAGAAAATATGTTTTAAAAATTGAGTACCATCAAGAATGAATAAAACAAAAACGTCTTTGGCATAAAATAACCCAACAAGGATTGACATGCCGTAAAACTCAACTAACCAACCAACCAACCAACCACGTTTCTAGTAACTAAGAATAATCTTTTGAAAACAATAATAGTTTTAAATAAATGCTATTCCTTGAGATAGTTTGTTTTGTTATTTGGTTTCAAGTATTCCTATCTAATAGTAATAATTTTCAAACATATGTAGTTAAATCTAACAGCTATTAACATTCCTGAATTTATGTTCTTCTGCTTTTTACTGACATGAAATAAACTGTGTTTAAGCGGTTGTTATCGTCTTCTCTGAGAAACCCAAACTTGAATTCTTCTGCATTCTATACCAAAAGAAGAATAAAAACATTTACATTTTATAATGTGGGTTATTTTTTATTCTTCTTTTTGATATAATGGATGTATTCGTTTATTTAAGGAGAAAAGTTTTTCATTAACTCTTAGCGATAATAAAAAAGAGGAATATTTTATTTCGAAAGAAACTGATAATGATTTAATGACGACGAAATGTATGAGAAAAATATGTGGTTAAAAGTGGAGAAGAAAAAAAATGACGAAAGTAAAAAGAATGTTTAATTCGTTGATGTAAACGTCAAAGTTAATCAAAATATCGACCTGCATGAAAGAGGTTCCCTGGAATCGGATAATTCGATGAAAAGTGTGGGAACAAAACGGGTTCTTTGCAAATTATGGATGATTTTGCAATATTCTTTGCAATTTTCATTCTTAGAACCACTTACCATTTACTTTTCAGCTATGAACAAATAACTTAAGTGAAAAGAAGAAAGAAGAGATATATGGGTATGAGGAGGTCTAGAAAAAGAAAATGAAATTAACAAGAAATTCTGTAGTGATAACGTGAGAAGAAGAAGAAGAAGAAGAAGAAGAAGAAGAAGAAGAAGAAGAAGAAGAAGAAAGAAGAAGAAGAAGAAGAAGTTACAGAGAAAAAACTAAAGAAGTGAAAGAGAAAATGTTGAGAAGTTGAATGGGAGGAAGAGGAGAAGGAAAAAAGGAGAGGAGTGATATTGAAAACATAGAATTGAATAACTAGAAGAAGAAGAAGAAGAAGAAGAAGAAGAAGAAGAAGAAGAAGAAGAAGAAGAAATTACAGAGAAAAACTAAAGAAGTGAAAGAGAAAATGTTGAGAAGATGAATGGGAGGAAGAGGAGAAGGAAAAAGGAGAGAAGTGATATTGAAAACATAGAATTGAATAACTAGAAGAAGAAGAAGAAGAAGAAGAAGAAGAAGAAGAAGAAGAAGAAGAAATTACAGAGAAAATATTGAAGGAGGAGGATTACAAAAGGAAAAAGGGTAAGAAGGAGTAATGAATAAGAAATACGAAAGAGGAAATGATTATCATAATACGTAAAGAGATGTAAGAAAACATTGAAGAGAGAGAGAGAGAGAAAGAGAGAGGAGAAAGAGAGAGAGAGAGAGAGAAAGAGAGAGAGAGAGAGAGAGAGGGGGTGAATGTGGTAGACGACAGCAAAAAGATAAAGGTTAATTATACTTAAATATATTTCTGGGATAAAATGTGAGAATAAAAAAAAAAGTTGATCAGGAAAGAGAATCGGGGGAAAAATAAGGACTTGAAAAAGAAATCACACAAGAAGGGAAAGTTGGAATTGGAAGAAGAAAAAAAAAACGAACAGTGACAAAAGAAAACCTGATTTTTCGCGAAAAAGCCTAACGTTAACGGAACAGTATTAGTTCGCTACTTTTGTCTTCAAATTCCATAATGCATTTGTCATTGTTATCCCGTCATTCGTAAGCCTTTTATCGTCTGTCAGGTTATTAGTGGTGTTTCCGATTTCTATTGAAAAGCCCGGATATAAGAGCAAAGATTCACAAAGCGACACCCTCGTCGTCTTAGCACGTTCCGATCATCGTTGCCCAAGTAAACATCTTTTCTTTTTTCTTTCTTACTTGTCTTTCTTCGTTTCGCTTATTTTCTTTCCGCACCATTTCGGGTTTTCCATTTTATCCACTTCGATGTGCACGGTTTCGTTTATTCATTTATTTATTGGGCACCATTCCCAATTTATGATGTAGTTTTATTCAACGGAGTTTTTTTTTCATTTTTCTTTTCGGCTTCCCTTGCTAAACAATTGTATTAGAGAATGCGTCATTAACAATTTCAAAAGTAATTCGTCTGACAATTAAATACATACATGCAAAATAGAAAGCCATTCACACATAAGTAAATGATAGAGAACACTAATGGCTATATACCACAGCAACACTAATGGGTATATACAACAGCTATATATATATATATATATATAATATATATATATATGTACACATATATATATGCATATATAAATGTACATATATATACATTTGTATATATATATATATATATATATATATATATATATATATATATATATGCATTTCTGGGTATTTCTTTGTATGTGTATGTGCAGATATAAAGAAATAAACAGTCACATATTTTGTACATACATTTGAAGTGAGAGAAATGGATAGATTGAGAGAAGAGAGAGAGGAGAGAGAGAGAAAGAGAAAGAGAGAGAGAGAGAGGGATAGGTATATATCACACATAAACATATATATTCATAGCTATATACTTTTGTGCATAATACATATTATACCACTTATGGGTATATCAAATATGTATTAAACACAAACGTATATATATAATTATATGTGTGTGTCTTTCTTATATATATATATATATATATATATATATAATGTACAAATCATATTTGTCTGTGTATTTGTTTATATCAACACATACACATGCAAACAAATACCCACAAACACAGTGAGACATATATATATATATATATATATATATATATATATATATATATATATATATATATATAAGTAAAGTCGTCGGGGTGGCCTAAAGTCGGTATCAGCCAATCACCCCTTTTCAATAGCGCTAGTTCATGGAGATTGTTTTTGTGTCTGATGTGGAGCGCCACACCTACCATCAGCTCCTTACTTTACCGCACAGATCCCTGTGCTACTCATACGCTGAGTTGGCGAGGGTCGGTATCGAACTAGGAATCTTGCGGTTTCTAGCCGAACGCTCTACCGACTGAGCTAAGTGTATATTATATGTGTATTTCATATATATATGTTAGGAAAATAATTTTTCGGTGTTTTAGAAGCATGAAAAAAAAAAAAAACAACAAAAAAAAACATTCCTGCTTCTAAAACAACCAAAAATTATTCATAATATATATAGAGACTCATCAGATATACCGACAAATAAGTATACGTGGTCTCCATAACAACAAAACAAACTACAAGACCTTTTCAAAAGCAACTTATTCCATGTTAGATGAATAGTGAGGCTAGTTGTTTAGTTTCATGAAATGTTAACCCTTTTTGAGTGAGTTATTTAATTGTCAAATTTGTCTTTTCTTTCTCTTTCTTTTGAAAGCAATTAAATAGGTTCAATTAACTAATGATAATAACCATTTGTAAATAATTATAGCATCAGGTAACTATTTTTAATACAAATAATTTGCACACAGTTATATGTAGTGATAAGTATTCGTATGTAGTGATAAGTGTTCCTATCTATCTATTGATAAGTATTCATATCTGTAGTGATAAATTTTTAAAGGAAAGAGCGATTCAGGATCCAATGTTCACCCCCAAAATGGAAGTGAGCAGGATATATAGCTAGAAGTGAGTAAAGATAATAGAATGGAGCCCAAGAAATAACTTGCTTAATAGGAAAAATTGACAAAAGATGAAGAGATGATATAGTGAAGTTTTGCTGGTAAGACATGCAATAGCTTGGACAATTCAGATCAACAATTGAGAAACGGACACAAAAGGCTGTTGTTACTGATGATGATAATGATAAAAGTAGATAAAAGTTGTACATCAATATTGGTACACGCAAAAATGCAGATACATACACACGCAGATATTTTGAAGCAATATCGAAATGTGTTAAAATATGTAAGGCAAAATAACATAGGCGGAGTGGCCTATTGTTGGTATCAACCGGACAGTGAGGGAGTCTATTCCCTTTAGACTAATGCTAGATCAGTGAGATTGTTTTTGCCTTTAAGGTGCCAATCAGCTCCCCACTTTACCGCACAGTTCCAATTTTATGGTTTATAAGTTTTTATTGAAAGAAAAATATTTATCCCCTATGTTATTGCTGTACCTATTGCAGTACATTTCAAAAACAGTTATATATATATATATATATATATATATATATATATATATATATATATATATATATATATATCAACAACATCTCAACAATACCACAGGAAGCGATCTTACTCACAATGGATGTTAGATCCCTATACTCCAACATCAGACACAACGAGGGACTCTCAGGCTTGGATGAACATCTCAATAAGAGAACAACAGAAAACCCTCTTACGGAAGTAAAAACAACATTAACGAATCACATCCTAACACTAAACAACTTTAACTTCAACGGTCAACACTACATAAAAAACAGTATGTGCTATGGGACGATTACAGCTCCCTCATACGCAACCATCTACATGGAAAAATTTGAAAGCACACACATCTACCAGAAAATTAAAATTTACTGCTCCTTTTACGCAAGGTATATTGATGATTTTATTATGATATACACTGGTGGAGAGGCTAAACTTAACAACTTCCTAAACAATCTAAACATGACACACGACTCCATCGAATTTGACCCTGAAAAATCAAAACAAACAATAACATTTCTAGATATTCTAATATATATTGACGAAAACAGACAACTTCAAACTACACTACTCATACCCCCCACACACACACACCTATCTTCACAATAGATCATCTCACCCTAAATATCTCATAGACAGCTCCTCCTATTCACAAGCAATTAGACTAAGAAGAATCTGCACTGATAACAATGAATAAATAAACTTAGACAACAGTTCTCAACACGGCTATATTCCCACACACTAATAGAAAACCAGATAGCTAAAGCTATCTCCATCCCTAGACAGGAGACCCTAAAATTAAAAACTAAAAAGAGGATACATCGCATCACCCTAAGAATGACATTCAATAACACTCCATTAAGTCAAATAATTAAAAACTACTGGAGCATCTTAAAAATAAACCCTGAACTAAGAGATATTTTCCGAAACCCGGTATAGTAACCTATCGTCGACCTAATAACCCAGAGAAATGATAGGAAGTAATAATATATAAACAATCAAGTAGTCAACATGAAACCAGCAATTAATTCCACTAAATTCTGCCGACCCTGTAATATAAAAAACAACTTATGCTGCAAACAAATAAAAACAACAGACACATTCACCAGCTCAACAACCAAAAAGACCTTCAAAATTTACCACGAATCAAACTGCAGAAACAAAAACGTAATTCATTTACTCGATTGTAAGAAATATAATAAACAGTATGTTTGCAAATCAGAATGTCCATTCTATTTTCGGCATAACAACTACAGGCATCGCATAAAATCTATGGATCACAGCAAGCTCATCCCAGTGGAACAACACTTCCGCACAGATGATCATGGTTTTAACAGAGACGCTACATTTACCCTTATCGAAAGAATTCAAAACGATACCGACATTAAATCTGTAATCGGAAATCTTGAGTACAGATCGATTAAAAAGATAAAAGTTTTCATCCATTTGGCCTCAACAAAAGGTTTGATACTCTACCCAGGCAATAAAGTCGTGGTGACAAAGAATGTGGGGGTCAGTAGCACCTAAATAAACAAACACCGACAACCACACATAAAAAAAAACTCCTGGACGCATTTGAAAATCTAACAGTCAGGCGCACAGTACCGAGGCACACACACACACACACACACACACACACGTATGTGTGTATGCACACATATACATTTATATGTGTACATATATGGATATACATACAACTCCTAAAACCCTCCTTCACATATATAGAAGAACATTCTAAAAGAATTAAACTCAAAGAAGTTTTTTTTCACGGAACAGATGGACTCGTTACTTCTAACACACTTCTCTACCCGGATTATAGTGGCCTGTCAAACCTTCAAAAAATCATTTAATTCTTTTTAATAATAAGCTTTTTTTTTAAATATGTAAAAACAATTTCTTCAAACAAGAAACTTTCTCCTGAGATGATCTAAGGTCGAAACTTGTTGAGAATAATAAACATAAAAGAAATATTCCTGTTTGTCTCATCACCTTTTGTTCATATATATATATATATATATATATATATATATATATATATATAATATAACAATGGAAATTGTATAACTGTCTGTAAGCGAGAGAAAATCACCACGGACGTCACGATTTCCTTAGTTATTTAAGTCATATTCTCAACGATTAGGAAATAGTCATTATTTAATCCTAATTAGTATCTTTTTTTATTAACCTTGTTTTTATTGAAAGCTAGCGAAGTTAGATTTGCTCCAAAACTGCCCATATTATTAATGCATTTAAAATCTGGAAATATGTCATATATATCTCTAAGAAATAGAGATTTACACAGTATATGTGGGATAATTTCCACAATGATTTTAACAAAACTGTGTTTTATAAATGATAATTTGCTGTAACTTATTTCTAATACTATCACGTTATTTTTAAACGTATTAAAAGCTATCCTTTATATAACATTATAGAAATCAAATAAAATGACATTAAAATAAGTATTTTTATATTCCTTCTTATTTAGTTTCGTTAGTCTTTCTAATTTATTATAATAATTCATTAAATGAAAACTTTAATACTTCCGCCCAGGTAGCCGCATACTATTCCTATTATATATATATATATATATATATATATATATATATGTGTGTGTGTGTGTGTGTGTGTGTGTGTGTGTGTGTGTGTGTGTGGATTCAAAGGGATCTTAATCACATTCGATTTAGGTTTACAATTCTGTTGAACCTGCGTATAGTATTTATCGTCATCCATTAGTCGATATGCAGAAAATTTTTCAGTCCTACCAAGAAGTTAACAACTCGACCCATAAAATGTATATGCTATTTAAACTGTCCAGAACGCCTTTCCATATTTTGCAAGATCCTTTAGTAAGATTCTGTTACCATTTGAAAAAATATTCAATTAAATTCAAAGCATTAAAATTTCCTTTACGTTTGCATGGAAAAATGTCATGTACTCGTATATATATATAAAATGACCGATAGATGTTCGAGTTAAATGTCATTTTAATATTCATGTACTTTTTCCTAGTATAAAGAATAAAAGGTGATTCATGTGAGATGATATAGTATATCGCATATAGATTAGAATACCTAAATAAGATAGTCGAATGAACAGATATTTTCATTCTAGACCAAAGACCCGAAGTGGTAATACCTGTCCCATCTATGATTTAAATAGAAAAATAAATCGAGTTTAAAACAATTGAATACCCTTCAAGAATAAATAAAACAAAATGTATTCGGCATAAAATAACCTAACGGAGGTTGACATGCCGTAAAATCCAACCAACCAACTAAAGATACCGGAATTTTATTTACAGTACACGACTCCATTGAGACCTTTCGTTCCATTCACTCATCAAAATTTCCCAATAAAATCAAAGCGATCAGTCAAAATAAACATCAGTTACAATTCTCTCGTGCATTGTAACGTGGAATCTTATACAATCAAAAGTAATCCTTAACTATTTCCTCGTAAATTCCTATCATAAAATAAACTGAAGCCTCATTTTATGTCCGCGTTTTGGCAATATTTTTTTCTTGCACCCGTTATTTTACAATACTAAATATATTTTATTTATTTATTTTAAGATTCACTCCAATGTGTATATTCTAAAGGTTTTTATTTTGTGAGGATGGTTAGTTTTAAAGTGGGGGTTCGTTTTGTTGTTGTTATTTCTTATCTTTTTTTTTTTTTTGGCTTTGGTACTCTAAACTAAAAACGTCAGATTTTAATCATCGTCGATGAAAAACAAAATTATGGTCACAAAAGGAGGATCCGAATTATACCTAATTTGTAAAACGTGCCCCACTTTAAAACTAACCATTCTCACAAAATAAAAACTTTTCGAATATACACATTGAATATTAAAATAAATATATTTAGTATTGTAAAATAACGGGTGCAAGTTTATTGCAAAAACACGCACCAATTTTATAGTAGAAATTTACGAGGAAATAGTGAAGGATTACCCAATCAAAATGTATATAATTATATATTCCTAATCTCTACAGCATTGTAACCAAATTTACAATTGTAACGCCAGTGGAAACGAAAATAATTTTACATCAAATTTACAACTTAAGATGAATTCTAATTTCCCGACTGGTAAATGACCGTTATTGGTTGGTTGGATTTACGGCATGTCAATTCCAGCTGGGTTATTTTATACCGAAGACGTTTTGTTTCATTCATTCTTGATGGCTACTCAATTTTTTAAACACATTTTTTAAAACTCATTTTTTTCTTTTAACTCATAGATGGGACCCTAACAGGTACTGCCACTCCCCAGAGCCTCAGAACTGGAACTTCGCCAATTAGATGCAGTTTAACGTCATACCCAGGACATCTTATTTTAGATTAGATATTCAAGGCTGTGGAGTTTGGTAAGAAATATTAACTAATAATATCTGTTTTGATTGTATAATGTTCCGCTAGAAATGATAAAATAACATAATATTTTGTTAGTGATCCACTTGATTATGAGTGATGCTGTATATGGACATACGTGTTATGCAAATATATAAGTTTTAACAAAAATAGCCATCCATATTGCATCAGTGTTGGTAAAAGTAATATTTTTCATGATAAGAATACAATCAGATGTTTCACCCTGCCGTCTGCCGGGCATTTTTGCAAATTGAATACATAGAAAATAGGAAGAAATAGGAAACAAAAAAACTGCACATTTCTTCTGCTTAAAATGAAGTTACTGGCCGACCAAACATCAGCGTGTATTTTTAGTTTTAGTTTTATACCAAATATAATTTGACCATAGATAAAATATGAATTTTTCAACACAATGCCGGCCGTGTTAATCTATTATGTGCATGGTGTTATAAAAATCGTGCATAATGCAGCGAACATTCATGTGCAAATATTTATAGTTGGCAACATTTTTGAAATTACGAATCACTGTATGTTATTTATAAAAAGAGCGAAAAACATTTTTCTTACGTATTATGTTATAAACATGAATTTTATGAAAACATATTATATACTCTGGAATCACGACTAATATCTATATTTATTAAAAATAAAAATCTCCCTCCGGGCTGTCTAAAAGTTAATTTTTTAGAGATATTTCCCAAGGGAATGGGAGTTAAAAATTCAATGTCAGAGGGTTTGTATCACAAGGAAGTAAAATCATCAAATTTATTAAAGGGGTAAAAAAAAATAAAACAATTTAAAAAGGAAAATTAGTTCTGTCCCCGTCAAATAAAATGTTGCATGCATCTATTAATTATTAATTAAATAATTATTTTGATAATTTTACACATTTTATACAAGGTCGCAGGTATTTATTTATTTGTAAACTTTTTAGTGAAGTTCTTGTTACTTAAAAAAAGGGCGAGAGTATTTTTTTTTAAATATTGATTACAAATATTGCAAATGATTTTTTTTTCTATTTAAAGTAATAATACAACTTTTATTTGATTTCATTGTTTATTTATTTAAATTGATAAAATGGAAAGGATTCAAATGTTGAATTATAAGGAACAGCTTTTATTTATTTTATCAATATTAATATTGAATATTTAAAAAATAGATAAATAAAAATACATATAATACAGCGTTGTTCTTTAGCCTATGCATTAACGGTTTTAGGTATTGTGACGTAAACAGTGACGTAGTTTCGGTTACAGGCATATTGGCACTGAATAACGATTAATAATAGATATATCTTATAATTAATTTAACACCTATGTATATGCCTATGTATATAGCTATATATCGATTGATGTATGCAAAATTCAGGGTAGAGCTGTCATCTGCACTCGTTGTTTAAGGGGAAGAAAAGCCCGTGAAAATTATATGAGACCTGATGTGGGTCCTTAGTAAATTAGTGTAACAATCCTTGCATGTGGAAATTATATCCTATTGCTTATAAAAACGTAATTATAGTTTCACTATATCAGATAGGGTAACAGTTATCAACATGGCAAGACGAGCTCAACATTTGGTACAGTCTGTTTTCTAGACATAACATTGCACACGTCTAAAGGTTGGCACCCATTTACAATATATACATGATAGTTTACATTTCAAGACTGAAAGGCTTATTAATGCCACAGCATTGACTTCCCATGTAATCGAAACTTTTATAAAGTTTGATGTATTCCTTGAAGTATTTATGAGGGAGAAAGAATGTAGTGTCCGTATATACTCCCGTCCGTCAATCTGCAGTATTCCTTGGTAGAAAGATCGTAGTATCAATTACTCCTTGTGGCCTATAGCGTTCCTTCTATGAAGGAAACCAGTCGGCAACTGAGTTTAGGACAATTTATTACCGACCTTAAATACATTTTTGTCGTTTTTCATTGGTCAATCCAGCTCCTGGTACTTGGTACAGTCTATAAATATAACTGGTGACTTTTCGCACAGCTTATACTTTATATAGTGTAATGGTTAGCAAGCTAGATTTTCGACCATTGTTAGTGAGTTCGATTCTCACTGGGTGCCCCATACTTCTGGCCTTGTGCCATATCTAAGCTAAGCTTAGTAAATAACTATACCTTTATATGGTGTAATGGTTAGCAAGCTAGATTTCTGACCATTGTTAGTGAGTTCGATTCTCACTGGGTGCCCATACTTCTGGCCTTGTGCCATATCTAAGCTAAGCTTAGTAAAAAAAAGCCATATCTAAGTGAAGCTTAGTAAATAACTATACCTTTATATGGTGTAATGGTTAGCAAGCTAGATTTTCTGACCATTGTTAGTGAGTTCGATTCTCACTGGGTGCCTCATACTTCTGGTCTTGTGCGAATCTATGCTACGCTTAGTAAATAACTATACCTACAGATGGTGTAATTGTTAGCAAGCTAGATTAGCAGACCATTGTTAGTGAGTTCGATTCTCACTGGGCGCCCCATATATCTGGCCTTGTGCCATATCTAAGTTAAGCTTAGTAAATAACTATACCTTCAGATAATTCAACACGTAATAAATGGTAGCATGGTTATCCTGGTTATTTGGTTAGAATGATTATAAACTGAAAATAAATTAGTTATGTCTAGCCACACTGAAGAGGCGTGAAACGCCGAAACCGGTGTCTGTGGATGAAGTTGAAAAACTTATATATATGCTCCCATCTATGACTAATAAAAACTTCAATTTTCATTAAAACTTTTTTTTTTTTTTATTTGTACCACTATTATAATAAAGAATTAGAAAATATGAGCCCCCACCCCAACAAAAATACATTTCCTTTGTGGAAACTCTTAGTAGCTTCCTTTAATTTTTATACTTATCTTTTTTTCATAAGTCACTCCTTGTAACAATTGAATTGGAAAGAAGGAAAAGAAAGATTACAATGGCCTGTGATGTTTTCAAGGTCAAATATATAATAGCTGATTTTAAGGCAGGTTTTTCCACTGAATCCAAAAAGTATGCACATTTTCCCCAATCAAATCAAATTTTAAAAATACAAGCTCTAACTTCAATCTATAGAATGATATAATAGCTGTGACAAGTTGAATCCACAGACTTTTGAATAAGTGTCATTATTGTGTACAATTGTGACGTATTGAGGCACATCTTAAAAACTAGACCCAACCAAACACAATAAATGGTATTTTTGAATTCAGCATAAAATGGTTATCATGTATCATTTGATAAATTTTTGACCTTAGGAAAAAAGTTTTTAACGCAAGCCATTGTTATCTGTCTCAGCTGCCCCAAACAGATTGTGTGTATATGTGATCAAGAGAAAGTATGTATACAGTGTTTCCCCGAAAATAAGACCGACCTGCTAAATACGACTTAGCGTAAATTTTCAGGATGAATTTAATATAAACCCTCCCTTAAAATAAGCCTAGTAGTGAACGGCAGAATATTGGAATCCAGTGGCCTGCAGAAGAATATTTCAGCGGATGATGATATGATTATTTTTTGAATAAAAGAACAGGTTAATGGTAATAAATGTAGATTGTTTTTCGTAATTTCTATTTATCTATAAATTTCGTAATGTTTTACTTCGTAATGTCATATTTTGATTTATGAAGAATAATACACTCCCCGAAAATACGCCCTACTGTTATATTTCGAAGTAAAAATTAACATAAGCTCTGTTTACTTACGGAGAAACACGGTTCTAGCAAAACTGCGCATGTGTTTAGGTTTTAACGTAATAAAATAAAGACTAAATAACTAAAACGGAATAAGAAATTATTTGAAATAGAAGAGTTATTATCGAAGAATAGAATAGCTTTGATGCTAGTTCTTCCCATCACTCCCGGCTTCCATTGCTAAATTTTCCTAATTCAACTAGTTAACTAAATTAGACAGTAAATAATACATTTACAGTTATTTATTTTTTGTTTATAGATTTTCGTGAATATTTACCAAAATAAAACCAAACTATTCGAAATCACTAATACTATGCAAATATTCATAAAATCAAAATTTTAATATCAATATGCAAATTAGCCTTCCTGTTCCCATTGTAAACCGCTATTTGGTTTTATATATGATTAAAATTGCATGTTATTAGTATGTCGATAAGGCTAACAGTATCAGTAATATAAAATGATTTCTCTCTGAATGTTTGAAATGAGGCTTGAAGATTAGTATTATCTGCGTTATTCAGACTATTGTCCCCATCTTCATTGTTACCTGTACAACGTTTCGGCCGATATGCCCTCCGACCTTCTTTAGGTATTTCTTGTCGGACTCGGGAACCTTCTTTTCGAACTCGGGAACTTTCTTGTTGTATTCGGAGCCATCACGAAAATAAAATGATTTATTCAAAAAATGAAATATACACAAAAAATAAAATCATGAAGAATATGACATAAATAACTAAGAGAATTGTGAAGTCGGTGGTAACGTAGTTTTGGTTACAGACATGCAAACACATAATCTTCATTATGATAAGATATATGTGCAACAACACTTGGGTGGAATGCACTGTTTTCATTCTTCTAGGCTGGTTGACTAACCATGACTTAAGAGCCAAGTCTGTATGTGCGTAAGTTCATGTGTACTATTTGAGGTAATGCCAATTATTTGAATACTGATATTGAAAACAATAAGGTATTTCTCCTCAGTTGGGGAGATTGCCGTTCAACTATCTTAATTAACAATGAAATCCTTTATATTCGGCTTTTTCCGTAATAAGCTAAGCTAAGTAAAACTCTAAGTACTTAGCAAATACTAAATATGTGGCTGCTATCTTTTGTACGGAAGTCTTTAAAAATGGCAGCAGGAAGCAAATGTAGTATCGGGAAATGAACACTAAGAGAACTGAGCCAATTCATAGTTGAACAATACACATTTGGTAAAAGTAAAAACACACAGACTTCATTATCGAGAAAGATATAAGTTCGTGTCTAAAGGAAACAATCAAGGGGGAATTACATTTTGAAGAACGAAATATTGAACATTACAACTTCTGGTAACGGATAGATTTACGAAGGGTAAAAGCAAAGAAATCATATTATAATGGAGATTGTGTGTATACGTAACCGAAAGTACGCCACAACAAAAGTTACAATTTCTTAGTTATTTACGTTATGTTCTAAATGTTTATCAAATAATTATTATATAATCTTAATTATCATGTTATTTTTTAACAATTTATAACAATTTATTTCTTACCACCAACGTCACAATTCCTTAGTTATTTATGTTATATTCTCAATGGTTATTAGATAATCATTATTTGATATTAATTAGTATCTTATTTAGTAACCATGTTTTTAGCTGAGATAGATTTGCCTCAAAACAGCCCATATTATCAATGAGTTTAAAATCATGCGATGTGCGTTATATATCATTAAGAAATAAATAGTTACATAGGATATGGTGTGGATAATTTCCATACCAGTTTTAATAAAACGTGTTTAATAAATAATTACTTTGTGCTATTAATTTATAATATCATTGTTTTATTCTCAAATGTATTAAAAGCAATCCTATGTATAATTTTATATTGGAATCAATTAGAATAAAGTAAAATTAAGTGTAATCTTGTTTTTGTGTTCGTATCTAATTTCATTAGTCTTTCTAATTCAATATGATATTTAATCATATTAAAACAAAACTACTTGTATCCGGGGGTTGCATATTTTTGCTAGTTATAATAATACGTATTTGGTTAATACATTAGTTGTTGTGTCTATAAAGAACTAAGTGTCATATTTTTCTTTCTTAACGTAAAAAGCGTACTTTTTTTTTTTTTTTACATTTTCCGACGTACTGTTCAATCTCTATATTTTCACATTCGTAATTTCCCGAAAGTATTAGCGCTCTGTGAATTGCAAACATCCTCGTACAGGGTTAGAACTCGGATCAAATGTGTCTATTCCCATTTCACAATGAGTGCCTTCTTCATGAATTATAGTTTAATAAATAATTACTTGGTACTATTGATTTCTAATATTGTTATATTCTCAAACGTATTAAAAGCATATCTATGTATAATTTTATGTATAATTTTATATTGAAATCAATTAGTATAAATTAAAAATGAATATAATATTTTTTGTGTTCATATATTAATTTCATTAGTCTTTCCAATTCAATATGATATTTAATTATATTAAAACTTAAATAGTTGTAACCGGAGGGCTATTTTTTTTTTTTTTGCTAGTAAACGTAAAGAAAATAATTAGACGAAAATATATGTATATTTATGCGCGCCTACACACATAGACACACAGACACATACATACATTAGGTAAAATCCAGTGGTGTATGACAATCAGTTGAAATCTATGATGCTTCAAACTCCGGTAAAGCATGACCCCACCCCACCCAAAAAATTTTTTTTTAAAAAAAAGAACCGGTACAGTTATGAAAAAAGTTTACCCAGAAAAAGAAAACGAAAGAGTTCAAATGACCGATGACCATTTCTGGAATCTCTCTCTCTCTCTCTCTCTCTCTCTCTCTCTCTCTCTCTCTCTCTCTCTCTCTCTCTCTTTTTTTTTTTCTTATTTGCCTTCATTTTTTCTTCTAGTTTCTAGAAATTCCTAAGTTTTTTCCACTTCCCTCTCTCCTCTCTCTCCTCTCCCCTCTCTCTCTCTCTCTCTCTCTCTCTCTCTCATTTAGAACTCCTGCTACAAAATATGATAAAAGTGACTCTCATATATATCTACCAACCCCACCGCACCAATAGGACGTGACACAAGGTCCATTTCTTAAGCTGACTTTAACAGGTTTGAATTCAGAGTTTTCTTCTCCTAGACTGGTTACCTAGCCAAGGTTAAAGTGCCTAGACTGCCCTTCTATTTGCCCATAGCCGGAGAGAGAGTAGTTGGATGCATACCTTTCCAAAGGTATTAGCGCTATGTGAAATGCAAACCTCATCCAGGATTTGAACACTGGTGGATGAGTCCATTTCCAACGACTCTAACCGTTACACCACGCGCATGTATTGTCTGAATTTACTGACACATAATATATTTAGCAAGACGTTTAAATTCTGTTAAAAATTTCGGGTAACCTTCAGCAAGTTTTAACGATAAACTACAGGCGTCGTTGAGACGAAATGATTATCCTCGTAGAAAATGGTCAGCCCGAGCCAGATTCAAATCCCGGACGTTGCTTTTTGAATTGTCAAATGGATTTGATAGTTATCAGAAGGCTATGAATCTAAGTATTCTCCCCCAGTTGTGGATAATAGTAGGGCAGACTGGTGATCTTTAACTTTGGTACGGTAACATGTTTAGCTGAACGGAAACTCTACATTACACACCAAGTTAGACTCCGCTTAAAAATAGACCATGTGTCGCATCCTAATCGTGAAGAGGGGTTGAGTAAACACAAAAAGATTCATGAATTTTGGTTCATTACTATTAAGGGCCGGGTTAGCTCAGTCGGTAGAGCGTTCGGCTAGAAACCACAAGGTTCCTAGTTCGATACCCACCCTCGCCAACTCAGCGTATGAGTAGCACAGGGATCTGTGCGGTAAAGTAAGGAGCTAATGGTAGGTGTGGCGCTCTCACGCTAGACCCTCGCTGCAAGGCTGATACCGACATTAGGCCACACCGACGACTTATTACAGATATAACTATTGTAAATTTCTGTGTGTAGATAAGTGAAGCATCCACATTAGAATCGCAAGGTTTCAAGTTCGAGAACGTTCCCCGCCAACTCAGCGTATGAGTAGCATAAATTGGCAATTTGATCTGTGCTGACGATAGATGTGGCGCTCCATCTCAGCAAAAAAAAAAAAACAATCTTCCTGGTGTAGTGCTAACGAAAAGAGGATAGATTTCCTCGCTGGCCGGGAGATACCGACAATAGGCTACCTCGCCAACTTTACTCATGGATCTCATTATTTCTGCTCACAGAAGAAAATTCACTTAAATAAAGAAAAACTCGTCGACACTAAAAGTGTATTTTATAAGTTTCAGAAATGTGCAAAGTATTGAAAAGAAAAAGATACTCCCTAATATATTGGACTTGCGTGTGCACGCGCGCGTGTGTTGTTCTATATATGTAATAGTGTTACAACGTTTAATTTACAAAAGGAAAATCTATAAATACGAATTGTAAAATGTAGCATGTCAAAATGTTTCCCTGAAGGTAACATAACCGTTGCTATATTTAGAACAAATTTTATAAATATGACAATTATATACTATATATATATATATATGTGTGTGTGTGTGTGTATATATATATATATATATATATATATATAAAGTAAAGTAAAGTCGTCGGGGCGGCCTAATGTCGGTATCGGCCATGCACCGAGGGAGTCTATCCCCTTTTCACTAGCTAGACCAAGGAGATTGTTTTTAGCGTCTGAGGTGGAGCGCCACACCTACCATCAGCTCCTTACTTTACCGCACAGATCCCTGTACTACTCATACGCTGAGTTGGCGAGGCGGGTATCGAACTAGGAACCTTGTGGTTTCTAGCCGAACGCTCTACCCTCCGCACGAGCAGGATACGACACAAGGTCAATTTCTTAAGCGGAGTTTAACAGGTTTGAATTAAGAGTTTTCCTTCTCCTAGACTGGTTACCTAGCCATGGTTAAAGAGTCCAGTCTGTCCTGCTATTTATCCATAGCTGGAGGGAGAATTGGATTCATACCAAGGGTTTTAGCGCCATGTGAAATGCCAACGGCTTCATCCAAGAATTGAACTCGCGTTGACAAGTCCATTTCCTACGACTCTAACCATTAGACCACGCGCCTCCAATCATATATTTATATAAGTTTATCAAATATGACGCATCTGTAGTGTTCTTATCATTTTTAATATTTTCAGTCCTGGGTATGATCTTTCGATATTAAAATAGTCTTATATTCGGTATAAGGAAATAGTTTATTCTAACAGGACCTGTGGATATAACACAGTATGATATGTTTACTTAAGAGCTATAACAAATATCTCCCTACAAAGTCTTCTATTATTTGTACTAGCAACAGAAAACACCCTCTGGGCGTCGTAAAAATTAATTTTGAAAGACATTAACTGAGAGGATGGGAGTTAAAAAATCAATGTCAGAGGGTTTGTATCATAAGTAAGCAAAATCCTCATATTTATTAAAGGAGTAAAAAAAAAAATAAATAAAACAATTTGAAATGAAAACTGAGCCCTGTCCCTCTAAAATAAAATGTTGCGTACATATAATAATCAAATAATTTTAGTTAACTTCTTGTTACAGTAAAAAAAAAAAATTTAAAAAAAGGACGAATAAAAAAACATTGCTTATGCAAATTTTGGGTGTATATAGCATAAGAATATTGTGACGTAGAGCTGTGACAGTTTTTGTTACAGACAGAAATACAGACAAGCTCCATTATTAATAGATCTGACGAGATCGCCCTTAGATCAAAATATCAGCTTGACAGTGTATCGTAAAATATCACTTAAAGCCTCAAAACATAACAATTGTTTCGGAGAAAAAGTTGCTTTACTTTTTGACTATTCAGTACGTATTCATTTTTTATCAAGTTAGCAAAAAACATGTTTTATTCTCTTACAACAAATTTCGTTTTGGTTTCCAAGGATTTTTTGAAGTATGTTCTCTAATTGGGGATCACATTTTTATTAACAAAAATGTAGATTATGAATTTTAAAAAAAGATTAAATAAATAAAAGAAGACAAAACTCTTTGTTGCCAATGACAACGTTCTGTTTTCCCTTATCTGTCGTTTTAGCGGGTTTTCTTATTAAAACATATAAAAACATAAAACTTTCCCAATTTTCATTGATAAAACATTGTCATTATTATTCATCTATGAGTATTTTTCGTATTCTTAATGCATTTTAGACCTTACAAATGAGATAATATAGTTCGAAGTTATCTGACGTTCGTCAACAAAGCTTTGTTATTATTACTATTATTCTTCGCGAGTTTATTTTACTTCATCGATTTTTTCTGGCTTATTTATACATCGTATTAATAATAAGTAATGGACTTTCGTTTACCTAACTTGAAAACAATACATTCTCGTTGGGTTTATCTTATTATTACATATAAGCTGAATCATTAACAATTCTATGATACAATTAGTATATACAACAATGCATATAAATATATGATGATACTATTATTAAAAAGAAAAATGGAATAAAATCACTACTTTAAGGTTCATAATTTCTTGATTATCATATAATTGTTGATTAAGAAATTGTAATATTTAGATTGGGTGATTTTATTTGTTTGATTTATTTCATTTATTTATTTTTTTAAATTTTTTATTTTGGTTCTTTAAAATAATATTACTGTTACTAGCAAATATATGCACCCTCCGGGTGCAAGTATTTTAGTTAAATTTTATAATAAAATATCATATTAAATTAGAAAGGCTAATGAAACTGAATAAGAATGTAGATAAAAAGATTTTGAACAGAGGGGGTATGATTGAAAAACAGAACAACTTTGAAACTAACTCTTCCATCATTTTCCGTTACTCCCGTCTTTCATAGGTAAATTTTCCTAATTAAACTGTTTAGTTAAAATAGGAAGTAAAGAATAATATTACAGTTATTTCTTTTGTTGAGGGATTTCTTTAAGACTTATTGAAGAGATTTTTGCTCATATTCAATAAGATTAAACCAAACAATTAGAAATCAATAATACTAAGCATATATTTATTAAAATTAATTTTTAAGATCAATATGCAAATTAGCCTTCCCATTCACACTGTAAACCTCTATTTTGTTGTATATATAAATACAATTGCACGTTATTAGTATGTAGATATGGTCAACAGTGTAAGTAATGTAAAACAATTTTATTAATAATTGAAGTTTAAATATAAATAAAATCATGGAGAATGTGATGTAAATAACAAAGGGAATTGTGACTTGAGTAGGGATATAGTTTCGGTTACAGACAGGCAAACACACAATCTCCATTATAATAAGATATTGCTATACGATAGTTTATGTTAGGGCAGATTTTATTCGCTGTCGTTTTATTTTTTAACTGACGTTTTCAGATTTTAAACGAATGATATTTGTTTTAAAGTAAAACACGCGCGTGCGCACGCACACATACAGGAACTCTGACTGACAAAAAATTGACCCGGGTTTCGATTTTGGCTGGTGGTACCCAGCTAAGTCTAGCCACACCGAGGAGGCGTGATACGTCGAAACACAATACATTCATATTGAGATTATTCACTGCATTTCTTTTAATGAAATGATGGGGTATATAAACCAAAGAGTTCTATACTTTGGAATAAAGTTTCAGTAGGTTTTGTGCGCAATTATTTGGTGAATTATTTTGGTAGTTAACTCACAAGTTATTAAGTTACAAGGTATATGAAGGCTAAGAATATAAAGTTATAAAGAGTTCAACATAATTTGAGAGGAAATCAGAATATTATAAGATTTCGATTTTATTTCTTGTGGATGAAGCGTTTACGGAGTAGAGAGGTTTTTGTTTATTTGTTGTTGCTGGTTGAATTTTACGGCATGTCAACCCTTGTTGGGTTATTTTATGCCGAAGATGTTTTGTTTCATTCATCTTGATGGGTACTCTATTTTTAAAAACATATTTTTCTATTTAACCCATAGATGGGTCGTAACAGGTACTACCACTCCGGGTCAGAGTAGACGTAGGAGCAATGATAATGAAAGGAGTCTCCACATTCCCAGTGGTACAGAATTGGAACTTCACCATCTGATAGTTTAACGTCATACCAAGGGCTGAAATATTTGTTTGTCTTTACTTAGAATAGACTGGCGGGTGGAGAAGCCCTCTCTGATCAATCGGCTGATCAAGGCAAACCCAAGCACTTATATGATTGTCTCAATTCTATTGTCCTTATGGCAAGACCCAACACTTTTTATCATGTGTGTGCTAGCAGGCGGAAGTTGAGAGTCTTACTGACCTGGATATCTGATGATGAATTTCCAGTTCTGGAGCTCTGAAGATTGTGGAGTCCACCTTCATCACCATTACCCCAAGTCCTCTCTGACCCGGAGGGTAGTACCTGTTAGGGTCCCAACTATGGGTTAAATAGAAAAGATGAGATTAAAAAAGTTTAAAAATTGCGTTAAAAAATCATTATAAATCAAGAATGAATAAATCAAAAAACGTCTTTGGCATAAACTGACCGTATGGGTCGACATGCCGTAAAACCCAACCAACCAACCATCCAACTGTCCTTTCATAACCATTAAAATTTTTTTCCACATATTCATTTAAGTCGGAATTACAAATCTAATTGAAAGAAAAGTTTTTTTTTCTTTGACTTGAACTCAACGGGAAAATTATCCGTACATGATATTATGAACCTTAATGACAACTGTTTTTCTTTTTTTTGTTTTTTGTTTTTTTTTTTCATTTCTATTTAGACTGAACTGCTCTTTCTAAAAATCTCAAGACTTTTCTAAAACTCAATTTTTCTCCCTCTTTTTACTTGCTCTGCCTATGTATTTTTCAAAGTTCATTTATTGCGATTTTAGTAGAAGAAATACATGTTTAAATCTCTGGCTTTAATCAATTGTTTATTATTTCCTTATTCGCTTTAATATTAAAGTGAAAGCGAATATCATTCAAGTAAACTGAGGATATGAAGCAATAGACTTTCACTGCTAAAACCTTTTCCCCTCTCAATAGATTTTGGGTTGGGGTTAGAGCTGTCGATGGCCATTATTCACGGCTCTTTTTTCCCTCTATTTTTTACGCTAACACTTTTAATAACCATTTTGAAACGCTAGCCGTGGTAGCACTAAACTTTTGTTGTCGCCATTCAATTTATTAGCTATTGTTTCACAACGTTAGCATTTTGATTCTTTCTCTTTTTTAACCACAGGTAAGTCGATTTTAAGAAAGAAAAAACTGACTCTTTTAAGAGCCCACACAACAGAGCAGACCATTGTTAATAACAATAAGTTTAATCAGCTAGGCAACAAACTGTTCAGGAAAGAAGCAGGTATGTAGGCTTTAATAAAAAAAAAAAACTTTAAAAAAATTAACTAATGGAATGAATATTACTTTTTTTTTCTCTTGTTGTTTTATTTTTTCTTCTTTCAAATTCTTAAATAATGAAATTTCATTTAATTCTTTAAAAAAACGGAACTGAAATATTGCAGCAAAATTATGAAAAGCCAAGCTGAGTGGTTGTATAATGTGAAATGATCAGTTTTGATAAAATAAAACCGAATTAAGCGATAATTTCGTTCAGGAAATTGAATGTATGCCCTGATTAGCAAAGTGCGGAGGCATTATTCGTAAAAATCTCTTTGTTGGTCTTGCCGTGGTCTAAAGACTGCACTAAAAAAATAAGGCAAGTTAAAAATGTCTTAACATTCAGCATAAATCGTTGAATAGGCCATCAGTCTCAGTTTGATTTTACACGATTCTTAAACAGTTTGCACATGCACTAACGATTGGGGTATTGGACATTTTAATAAGGGGGCTTATAGCCTCTTCGAGTTCGATAGGCTTTTCTTATCCAATAAAAGTTTTTTTTTTTACCGAAAGTACATTAACTTTACATAGTAAAGGGTCGGGAAATGTTATATGTAGAACAAGGTTAAAACATTATTTGTCTGGATTTTTAAGATTGGGCTTGATAATTAGTATTATTTGGATTGTTCAGAATATCATAGCGGACATAAGGGTTGAGTTAATACAGTTCTAAGGGACAATCATCTGTAGGTTGCACGTTCAATCCTGGCCATAGGCGATAATAATATGAAATAATTAACATAGCTTAACACTTGTATCCGGCTACGGTGAATGGCATGAGAACAGTCTACCACGTGGATTGAATAAAAAAGATTCAATTCGAAGTTACGTGAACGCTCCCGATTACGACATAAAGTCTTCCTAGTTCGACAAGAGGTTTCCGAGTTCAAAGAGAACGTTCCTAGGTTCGATAAAAACATCCGAAGAAGGCTGGAGAGCATATGGACCAAAACTGTTTTCATAACTAGCTTTTAGTTATTTGTATTAGTTAAATTTGAAATTCCTTCTCTCTTCATAAAGATAGTTTTTAGTCGTTATACTTTTGAACACAACTTGTATATAATATTGATTCTATTCTTTTTTTATCTTAAATAATATTACTGCTATATTAGTTCTAAGATAATTGTGTTGAGCAATATTTTATTGACTACCGTTAGCACTGTAACGTTTTTTTTTCCGGGCACTAAAACGATATCTGTAACGTTGTCGTATATCTAATCACAGTACCAAAGCGATATACATAACGGGGTGGTGGTGGTGGCGGCGATATATTCACAGTACTAAAAATGACTTCTTGTTGATAAAAATTACAACGCGAGAAATATGTAGTTACAACTGCTAGCCTTTATTTTCAGGGTAGGCTCGTCTCGTGGGTTCGTATCAAGAGAGGAGGAAAGGCAGAGAGAAAGAGAGAGAGAACACTACTTGATTACTGTGACCCCATACTAGGCAAAGGCCCGTCCGTTCCCCCTACGCGTCCGAAAGCAAAAAGAGGCTCGTCCTTTTCTTCGTCGTTCCACGTCACCACGTGACTTCCGGTCAACACCCGAAACTTCCGGTTGACACTCAATTCTCTATTCGGGGTCACGCTACGGTCAAACCGTCGTTCATCCTGTTTTGCTCATCACTATTTTTAAACCTTTATCATCTCTCACTTATTTCCTTCTTCCGCGTTTTCTAATATAGTAGTTCTAGTTCACAAAAGTCAGGATAATATCCCCATCTTGCTACAGCACAATTTTTTTAGTTTTTTAGTTTAGTTTTGTTTTAAAATAAAACAAACATACACACGGACATGATTTTGTTTTATGCCTATTTGCCAATGACTTATTCCTTCAGATTCCTCATGTGTGTTTGTGTGTGTATGTTGTGTTGCATACTGACGTTTTCACAGTACAAATCATATAATGTTATATACCTTTCTTTACTTCTTTACTTCTTCTATATCTTGGTCTGGTCTAGCGTCTGGTGTTGACTTTCTTGGGGATTCCGGTCTGGTCTTCTAAGGGATTCCTCGTTATCAGAAGCCCTGTGTCATTGTTAGTTTTTAGGTAATAAACACAAGACTTCGATTTACGTTGATATTACTTTATTTGTAAATCCCCAAAACCAGACATCTGCGCAGATCCTTACATCTTGCTAGCTCGGCTTCTAACTCCTAACTGACCTTAAACTTACTATATCCTTAAACCGGAAGAGGGCCATCTATGGGGGTTCCGGTTCTCACGATTTATCCCCGGAAAGCAAGGTGAGAGTGAGGTCAAGCGTGTCACTCACTCTCAAGACCATCAGCTGCACTAATCGCCATTATGATTCTACACTACCTTAAAAAAACTATAGGTCCAATAATTATGTAACATTTGTTTAATAATATCTTAGTATCATTATACTGAGACATTATTACAGAAACATAATACTAAAACATTATTAACAATTTTCTATTCATCTAATCTTCAAACAAGGCTAGAACATTCCGCCTTTAGATTCAGCATTGGAAAAAGATATTCTACGTCTGAGTACTGGTAATAAAACAAACATGCAATTATATAACATTCGAATCAATTCTCTTGCATTTTACTTATTTAGAATATGTGATACTGCAGGATAGATTGAAAAAAAAGATATTGAGAAAGAGAATGATGAACTGAAATACATGGACAGTTAAATGGAGACAAACGAACAAACCTAACAGAGATAGATAGATATATATAGATAGATAGATAATATATATAGATATATAGATCAATGTAGATGTATAAGTTAGATAGATAGATGAGAAGAGATCAAGGAGGATAGATAGATAGATGAATAGACAGATAGATCAATGTAGATAGATTAAATTGATAAAGATAGATAGATAAGAAGAGATCTAAATAGATAAATAGTTAGATAGATAGATCGATGTAGATAGATTAGAAGAGATCAATATAGATAGATATTTAAGATGAGATCAAGATAGATAGATAGATAGATAGATATGTAAGTAGATATAAAGAAATCAAAGCATATATATATATATATATATATATATATATATATATATATATATATATATATATATACTAGCAAATATATGCACCCTCCGGGTGCAAGTATTTAAGTTTTAAAATAATAAAATATCATGTTAAATTAGAAAGGCTAATGAAAACTGAATAAGAATTCAGATAAAAATATTTGGAACAGAGGGGGTATGATTGAAAAATAGAACAGCTTTGAAACTAACTCTTCCATCATTTTCCCTTACTCTGTCTTTCATTGGTAAATTTTCCTAATTTAACTATTTAGTTAAAATAGGAAGTAAAGAATAATATTACAGTTATTTCTTCTTGTTATTGGATTTCTTTTAAGATTTATCCCCGAGATTTTTGCTCATATTCATTAAGATAAAACCAAACAATTAGAAATCAATAATACTAAGCCTATATTTATTAAAATCAATTTTTTAATATCAATATGCAAATTAGCCTTCCCATTAACACTGTAAACCGCTATTTTGTTGTATATATGAATACAATTGCATGTTATTAGTATGTATATATGGTCAACAGTATTAATGATGTAAAACACTTTTATTAATAATTGAGGTTTAAATAAAAATAAAATCATAGAGAATGTGATGTAAATAACAAAGGGAATTGTGACTTGAATAGTAATATAGTTTCGGTTACAGACAGACAAACCCACAATCTCCATTATAATAAGATATATATGTTAAATACATTCTTTGTACAATTATGATTTGACTACAAGTGAAAGAATTTTGTATTTCCATTAATTATTTCAGTGAGATAGATATGTCTACCTGAAAACGTAGCTCTGTGATTAAAGGTTTTAATAATTGAATGAATTTATTCATATGTGAAGTGAATTAAGAGTGACTAATATAAAGTAGCAAATGGATAGAGCTAGCTAATTCGCCAATTCGATATGGAGATTAGATAGATAGATTAATAGATGAGAATGGATGCACACGCACACAAACACACAGCATCTATCTATCTATTTATCTATGTATCTATCAATATATTATATATATATATATATATATATATATATATATATATATATATATAAAGAGAGGGGTGGAAATATGGAGCGTGAGATTTTGTATATGACATAAACATAGATACATACTTATGCGGATAGATAAGAACAGACAAATCAAGATAGAAAGTTATTTGAATGAATAGATAAGAATCCCACAGACTCACAGACGCAGATAACTGATACAGACACACTCACACACTTAGCACGCACACACTCACACACACCACACACACAACACACACACATTATTATATTAATAGATATATATGTATAGATATTAGATATATAACATATATACACACATATATATATTAATATAATATACAGAAACACATACAGACAGACAGACAGGAACACACACACACACCACACACACACACACATAACACAATACATAATATATATATTATATATATATATATATATATATATATATCACAATAGACAGAATTATATTATATATAGATATATATAATATCATATCATATATATAGATATAATAATATATATAATATATATATATGTGACTCAGAGAGACAACAGAGACACACAAAATGAGAATATATAATAGACATACACAGGAGTAGATAAATAGATACTAATAATAGATAGTTTCTCTATTATACAGATATATCTCTTGCACACAGATAACATCATACTCCATTATTTTAAATCAACATAGATGATAGAAGATAATAAAATATATATATAAAATAATATTTCACATTTAAAGACTCTACCTTTATACAATATATTCCATATATAATTAATTAAATTATTATAATTTCATAAAATTTTTTTTTCTTTAAATTATAAAATACTTTAAATAAAATTTTAATTTTTTCATCCAAATAATAATTTAAATTATAAATTGTTTGTTTTAAAAATAATAATGGCTTTTCCATTAAAAATTTCAATTAATTTGCCACAAAAAAGAAAAATATAATAAACTTTTAATATAAGAAAAAAAACGACAAAAACACTGCTTAAATGTGAATATATTTGTTTCATCAAGAAAATTTATTAAACTTTATCAAAATGGCTGATCTTAATAATTGCGATTGTCGTTAAAAACAAAAATTTCTGAAGCAATAAAACACATCGCAATCATCATCAACATAATAGACACGCTATGTAATATTCACTTATTTTGCAAAACCGGCTTGAACGATAAAAGCTAATTTTATGATTGTGCAAAAGTGTTATTACATATATACGAATACACATACTTATATAAAAATATTTACCAAGCCCTCTGCACGAGTAGGATGTTACACAAGGTCAATTTCTTTAACAGAGTTTAACAGGTTTGAATTTAGAGTTTCCCTCTTCTAGACTGGTTGCATAGCCAGGGTTAAAGAGCCCAGTCGACTTTACTTACATTACTATTAAATAGCGTTTGAAAAAAGAAGTGGATTTGACCACCACGTTCAAATCCTAGACGAGTCTGGTTGCCTTTAACCTTGCGCAATTGCCCTTGCGAGAGGCATGAACACTTTACTTCTCTTCATCAATTGTAGTAATAATATAATACATTTTTTTTTTTTTTCACCTTGGCATGACAACTATTCTTAAAAAAAAAAAAAAAAAATTATGAATTCAAATTAATTGTACTTAGTGTAAAAATCGGCCTTGCGTCGCATTCGACCCACTACGTAAATACATACGTAAAGTAAGTAAAGTCGTCGGGGTGACCTAAAGTCGGTATCAGCCAGACAGCGAAGATGTCTATCCCCTTTTCACTAGTGCTAGATCAAGGATATTGTTTATTAGCATATGAGGTAGAGCGCCACGCCTACCATCACTCTACGCACAGATCCATGTGCTACTTTTACGCTGAGTTGGCCAGGGCCGGTATCGAACCAGAAACCTTGTGGTTCCTGGTGGACGTTCTACCGACTGAGCTAAATGCATAGGTTTAAATAAGTAAACTGTAGCATCTCAATTAGTTCAACTAGTATAACTGATATAAACGAATTAATAATATGTTAGTATACAAAGGTTTTTCGAAATCCTTTTCATATCTCGGCTTTTACAGTCACATTTCGATCACTGCAAATGTATATACAACTAGATATGATAAATCTGCATTTTTTTTAAATAATGAATGATCAGGAGTTTGCAAACAATCAGAGATACTTATATTTATAGTGTACGTATCTGATGTATATTGAATTTAACTAATGTTATAGAGGACTTTTTAGAACGAGTCTTGGGTTGGAAAAAAAACCCTTGATATCCTTGTGTGAATCCTCCGGATATTAGTCTGAAGATAAAAGGAGATAGGATTTTGAAAACGTGACCACTTTATCAGCAGCAGTTCATCAAAGGTAGAAAAAAAAAGAAGGATAGGGAAATATTTTGCCCGAAATATTCCCGTACGAAAAGCTGTGTTTTTTATATTGTCCATTTCTTATCTTTGTAAATAAATGGCAGTTACACACACACACACACACACATACACACACACACACTGATACACAAACACATACATAAACACACACACACACACACACACACACACACATATATATATATATATTTTGGAGGCGCGTGGTGTAATGGTTAGAGTCGAAGGAAATCGATTCCTCGACCCGAGTTCAAATCCTAGATGAGTCTGTTTGTATTTCACATAGCGCTAATACCTTTAGGAAAGGTATACATGCTACTACTCTCCCTCCAGCTATGGGTAAATAGTAGTATAGGCGGGCCTTTAACCTTGGCTATGTAACCAGTCTAGGAATAGGTAAACTTTTAATTCAAATCTGTTAAACTACGCTTAAGTAATTAACCTTGTGTCCCTGCTCGTGCGGGGGTGTTGCTATATATATATATATATATATATATATATATATATATATATATATATAAGTAAAGTCATCGGGGCGGCCTAAAGTCGGTATCAGCCAATCAGCGAAGGAGTCTATCCCCTTTTCACTTGCGCTAAAAGATTATTTTAGCGTCTGAGATGGAGCGCCACACCTACCATCAGCTCCTTACTTTACCGCACAGATACCTATATATATATATATATATATATATATATACACACACACACACTTATATATATATGTGTGTGTGTGTATATATATATATATATATATATGTGTGTGTGTGTGTGTGTGTGTGCGTGCGATAAGGATGCATTCAAGACAAATCCAAGGAAATCCGTACTCTCGGCACGTCTTAATGATGACGGTGATGGTGATGATGATGATATATGTATATATTAACGATAATTTTAACCACACAGAATGAACACATTTTAATCCCTAAACATTAACATGCCTCCAAGAATTCCGGAATATGTCAAACATTCTATACTGTTAAGTGTGTGGTGCAAGGGAGCATAGGCAAGTAGTAATGATACTTGCATTATAAATACTAGCAACAGAAAACACCCTCCGGGCGTCGTAAAAATTATTTTTTAAAAGACATTGCCTGATAGGGCGGGAGTTAAAACTTCAATGTCAGAGGGCTTGTATGATAAGTAAGTAAAATCATCAAATTTATTAAAGGAGTAAAAAAACAAAACAACAAATTTAAATGAAAACTGAGCCCCGTCCCTCTCAAAGAAAACGTTGCGTGCATGTAATACTCAAACAATTATTTTGAATATTTTACACATCATCTTTCCACAAAATCGTAGGCATTTATTTATTTGTAAACATTTTAGTTAACTTCTTGTTACTGTAAAAAAAGGGACGAGAGTAAAAAAACAATTTTTAAAATTGCTTACTCAAATTTTGGGTGTATATAGCATAAGAATATTGTGACTTAAACTGTGACGTAGAGCTATGGCGTAGTTTTTGTTACAGACAGAAATGCAGACAATCTCCATTATTAATAGATATAGTTAAAGCATTACAATTTCTTTTATAAATTTTCTAGTTAAAGCCTTACAATTTCTTTTTCAGTTTAGCCCGGAATTTACTGTCTGACAATAATTCACCGATCATGGTTTCAAGTAATATAGTTGGTTTCTGATTGTATCACTTTTCTAAGTGCTAAGATTTATCTTGTAGCTGTCTGAATCAACAACGAACGTATATTCATTTTCCAAGCTTAGCTTAGATGTGACAGAAAGCCAGAAGAAAAGGGCGCCCAATGAGAATCGAACTCATTAACAATGGTCTACGAATCTAGCTTGTTAACCATTACACCACGTGAGGTGCCCTCAGCAACGAACGTATATCATTGCTTTTACGAAGTTCTAAATGAGACCAGGTTCGATGTAAAAGTAAAAGAAAAGTTGACGGGGCGGCCTAATATCAGGTTCAGACAGATAGCGAGGGAGTCTATCCCCTTTTCACTAGCAGTAGACCAAGGAGATTATTTTAGCATCTGAGGTGGAGCGACACACCTGCCATCACCTCCATTCTTTACCACACAGATCCCTGGGCTACTCATGCGTTGAGTTGATGAGGACCGGTATCGAACAAGGAACCGTGGGATTCCGAGACGGACGCTCTATCGACTGAGCTAAACCGGCAACAAGTAAAGTATACGAGTCTACCAGTGGCTTCCAGTACTGAGACTTCAGTTCTGGACGTCTGGGTAGTGGGGGGGTCATATCTTCGTTATCTTTACTCTTTACCACCTAATCTGGTTGTGAAATAGATATTTTTGAATACTTACCTGACCTCGTCGGGGTGCAGTGAGCTTCGGCCACTGGATCGTTAAGTAAATTAATAGTGTCGATCCCAGGGGGCTATCCCCCCAGGCAATACATGCCCCTTGATTTAAAGGGGCAGGGCTGGGTTTATTGCCCAGCGCCTGAGGCGCCCGCCTTGAGGGGGAATGCCGACGGGATCGACGCAATTTTTATGCGCCCACGTTAAAACGAGACCTTGTGTCCAGCGCTCATAAGTGGGATGAGAGGCAAATACCCTTTTTGAATACTTTTAGTACATGATAGGATTACTAGAAACCATAAAACTGCGTACAAATGATTTTTTACTAACTTGTAACTTTAATTATTTATAAAAAAAGTAAAGTCATCGGGGCGGCCTAATGTCGGTATCAGCCAGTCCGCGAGGAGTCTATCCCCTTAAGGGTTTTTATTTATTACTTGAAGCTATATAATTGCAACACAAGTTTTAAACCATATAACTGATTGCAAAATGAGAAATACTGACTTCGGCATTGAGTAACTCCATAAACCTTGAAACAACCAACAACAACAACAAAAATATATCAATAATCTTCTTAACCTATACATTAATACTCGTGTTCCTACAAAATACAACCGGTAACATTTTGCAACACACTCTCGTTAAAAACTAGACCGTCGGAACTGTCCAGGAAAATGAAAAAATGTTTATCCTGATCATTTGGTGTTGCTTATGCACCGAATTTTTTTTTATTTCTCATAGGTGTCATCAAATCAGCTAAATAATGGACAATTCCGTTTTTATTATAAAGAAGGAAAGGGAAGGAAAAGGAAATGCTACTCAGAAAAATATATTAAAAAAGAAAGAAAGTTGAGGAAAGATAGAAAGAGGGGGTGAGCGCACGGGAGCGATAAAACTAATATGTTTCAATCAAACCCAAGAAACAAAGAGTGAGTTAGTTGAATGAAGATTATTATAATATTTACATATATTGAACTATTTTGAAATAACTTTTAAGCATACCTATCAAACGTTGTAATGATGAAATTATCATACTGTAGTATATCCACAGGTCCTGCTAGTCATAAGTTGATATGAATTAATATATTTAGTGTTGAACTCGGGGGAAAGAAGAAAGGAAAATTGAAAGGAATGTGACAAAAATATTGTGTAAAAAATGTGGTGTAGCAGGAGAATATAAAATTGATTAAAATTGGAAAGTAAAAGAAAAGTAGAAGAGAATGAGTTATGGGAAAGGCTATAAAGAAGAATGAGTAATGGACACAAGAAGAAAGAGTATAAGAAAAAAAAACTATCACCATAAGAAAAGATGTTAAGAGAGAAAGAACAAAAAATGGAAAAAGACAAACGAACAACAAATGTGATGTTGATTTGAATAATTTTGATTTTTTGACAGTTGTCCTCATTTTTATTGTGGTATATATAAATTCAATGTTTCGGCCGCTATACCTACTACCTTCCTCAGGTGTTTCCAATGTGTCCATAAAATATCATAGTAATGATCGAACCTGGGAAATCATTTTTAATACTTTGACAGTTGATCAAACGTTGTATTTATACATATCAAAATAAAATGAGAACAACAGTCCGAAAAATCAAAATTATTCATATATTTAGTTAAGGAAAGTAAAAAGAAAAGAAAAGGATAAAGAGTAATGTGAAAGGCTGTACAGAAGAGAAAGAAGATAAAGAAAGATAATTGAGTGGTGTGCACAGTAAGAAAGAGCATAAGAAAAAAAAAGTAGCACCATAAGAAAAGATGTTAAGAGGGATAGATAAAAAAAAAAAAGAATCAAAAGAAAAGAAAAACAAAACAAACTAACAAATAAAATCAGAGAACAAGTCGAAGAAAGAAAGAAGAATATAAAAATATGAATGTAAAAAAATATATATATATAATTTAGACGAACAAAAACATATAGAGATATAGTCACCTAATCTTATTTTGCAGAGAACTGGTAAAAGGCAGTAACAATAAGAGAAGACATTTACTCACGGAAATAGAGGTAGCTAGAAACATACAAAAAAAACACACACACACACGTAGCCATCTTCTAGAACTGCAAAAGAAATAGAGATCCGATATTTCGCGCTTCATTTTCTTTTTTTTTTTTTTTACACTTTTTCAATTTGCGGCCATTTTCCATCACAAAAGATTAAATCACACTCACAAAAAAAGCAAACGTGGACAAATCTCTAAATGGTCATCATTTACAAAGCAAAACAGACACGTTCACCAATAGAGACGTGAAAAAACTTTGTTGAGGTTTCTCCTAAAACCCTTTTTTTTTTGCTCTCATAAAGAACTAACTTTGCCTAGAGCTATTGCAAAAAGTGGTCTGTCTATCAATAACAGAGTGATCTCCTTTATGGTTGAAACCTTAGATGCATAATCAAAAATTGTCCCATTTTTTTCTCACCAAATTGTCGTCAGAAAACGTTCCTACTGAACGTCAGTGAATAACGTTTTGTGCCGAAGTGTTCTTTTATTTCATTCTTTTCTATTTCTTTCGACTGTATTATGCTGGATGTTTAACAAAATTGAATAATAACGCAAACGTTTCTTTGGCATTACTCTTGTTAACATGGTGAATATCATCTTGATCTAATTTTATATATACCAATCAGCATGAAAAGAAAGCATTTTATTCCTTTTTTTTTTCATTCTTTTTAAAAATAACTTCGTTTTTGAAAATCTCGAATATTAAATTATCTATAGACACCTTAAAAATACTGGAAAAATCACATACCTAAGAGACAAAAATTTCCATAGCAATTGAAATATCCTCACATATTTTTTCTATCTTATTTCATTCACTCAACTCATACTCTCCCTTCTTTTGTTTTCTCGTATTTCATAACCTTCATTCTGTATTAAATTATTCTTACTTTTTCTCATACATATTAGATTTATTTCTTATTCTTTAATATCTATGTTATAGTGACGCTCGTTGTGTAACGGTTAACGTCGTGTAAAAAGGACACGGTGACCTGAATTGAAATCTTGTTTGCATTTGATATAGCATTAATACCTTTAGGAAAGGTGAACATCCAACTATTATTTCTTTAGCTATGGGAAGCTGGGAAGACTTGGCTCGTTAATCTAGGCATGGCAACTGGTTTAGGACAATATGACTGAATTCAAATCTGTTATATTCAGCTTAAAAATTGACCCGCATCCTGCTCATACTGGGGGTTGTATATATATATATATATATATATATATATATATATATATATATATATATATATATATATATATAGCGATCGCTGAGCACCTTTCTATAAATGCTTGTTTGTCCGATTATACAGATGAGTGCTTCTCTATTCTGCACAGAGCTAGGTCTAAGCAACATCTAGCAGTCCTTGAGGCTGTTAGTATTTCTTTTCTTAGACCTACTCTGTGCAGACAAACACCGAGACACCCCATTTATCTGTTGGGAGGCACAACATAACATAACCCTGGTTTAACCTAGGGCACATATACATACCCTTCTTTCTCCAATTTTTTTGTCCCCCCCCCCACTCTCTGGTTTACCCCATTTGTTCTTAACAAATTCTTTACATTTCTGACTTTTAATTGTCAACCGGTGTAAATACTTGGAAAAGTACCGGTCGAAAAGGCCTTCGTATCCCCTTTATTTTATTATTTTAATTCATAAAATATTACCTCCCCATTTTACATATGATTCCTCTACTTTTAGTAGTTTACAAATTTGCATGTACCAAACATCTATATATATATATATATATATATATATATATAACACACACACACACACACACACATATATATATATATATATATATATATATATATATATATACCTTAGCACTAAGGGGACTCATAGTTTTCTACCAATTACGACTATTGTAAAGGAGATTTTATCACTCACTCATTGGGTTATCTCAGTCTGTCTCTCTTCTCTCTCTGTCTCTCTCTCTCTCTCTCTCTATATATATATATATATATATATATATATATATATATATAGTATTATATATCAGTTATTATATAGTTGTTAATCCTTATTAAAATTTATTTTATATTTCTTACTCAAATATTAATGTTGCTGTTTGTTTTTTCTTTCCATAAATGATTTAATTCAATGATTTGATACAATGACTTACCAAGAAACAAATACAGAATATATGCATATGGAATGTCGTCCACCCATTATCATAATTACTTTTCACTTTCTTATTACGTTAAAAACCTTTTAGTGACATATAGTAATACTAGTGATGAATTAACGCACAGTTATATTGCACAAAAACTGGCAGAATATATAATAACAAGAGAGAAGAGATTCTTTTACATTCTGACCCACAATTATATTAATGAGTCAGCTTGATATTGGTGTTTGTCATTTGTCTAATACATTCAGAATATAACTTCACTCAGACCATAAATAGATACTGGCCGTGACAGGTAAATTGTTCTTCTCTTTTCTTTTTTTAGGATTTCATCCAAATATTTCTGACCATAATTTAACAAGGTTCGGATAATAGGGTTGGGACAATCATATTGGTACGAGGGACCCGCCGATTTATCGGAGTGGGACTCTCTGACCGCCCGTCTTCCCTAAATAAGGGCCAAGGGGAGTGTTTCATGTCAAGGACTATTCAGCCACAAGGATTCCGTCAATAAACATCATGGGTTACCACCCACGTTAATGTGGATACTCATTCACATGAATATATACCTGTGCATTTTTAGCGTAACGGTTATCGTTGTAGGAAATGGAATAGACCATTCAAACTCAAATCCTGTCGAGGATGCTTGCCTTTCACTTCGCGCTAGTGTCTTGACACACACACACACACACACACACACACACACACACACACACACACCACACACACACACATATATATATATATATATATATATATACTAGGTTATTTTAATAAATAAATTGTGCCTAAGGAATTGAAAATGAGAAGCACTATTTACAGTTGCACTTTTTTCAAGAAAGTCTCTATTCAAGAACAAATATTGTAAACTCACAAATGATTGGTCAATGTTCCGAATCAATATCCTGGTTTCACTATTAAGACCTTCTTGAGAGAAATCTTTTCAGCAAATAAACTTCAAATTAACTATTGAATATTGGTCAGGTATTTTACAGTAATTAGAAGATTTATTTTTTCTCGGAATGCAGCGCCGAATTTACCTAGTTGTTGGTACTAGGTGATTAGACACCTGGACGTTGTACCTGTCAATTTGTAATTATCAGTTAAACCAATTAAGGAAACTGACTATATATTAGGGTGGCTTGCGCGACAGATTTTTTGTTTTAAAAACGAATTAAAATTAATCAAATCGATTATTTAAGGTCAAACTCTTGTCTAAACGATAAGTAGTAACATAATGACCATCATTAAAAAAGAAAAATATCATTACATATGCAGTTTATTTCTAATAGATTTAAAACGATTTGTTTTGGTCAATTTCGACGCGATCCGCCATTTTGGCTGTTTTTCAATGGTTTTAGGCACTTGTTTACAATTTTAACGTAACATTCGCGATTGCAAAAAAAATTACCAAAAATCAGGTAATTATCCGATTTTAATGAAATTTTCTGTATTGATTTATCAATTAATGAATTTATAATGCATCAGATATTCTATTTCAAAACTTTAATTAAATATTTTTTGCTATGAAAAATGAATATATAAAATTCATTTAAAATATGAAAAGCCTGATGTTAAGTTTAGACTGTTATATTTTTAGATTCTAGAAATAAATATCTATTTAATGCAAACCTTATTTTAGATACTATGTATTTTAGACAGAAAGCTGTTTATGGCTTATCCCCAAGAATGATTCAATAATATCCTTTAAAATGTAGAAAGTTTTCCAAAATATGCTTGTTGCATCTAAACTACAGTGCGGGAAATTATTGGAAGTATTTGGAATGATTGCTCAGTAGTGTAGTATCAAATAGATCACAGGCAAATACATTAGGTATTACGGGATGATGAGAGAATTGTGGATAGAACCCTTTATATACGAGGGTCATTCGATGAATATGGGTAATTTTTATTATAAAAGCAAAATGATTTTTACTGGGATTTTTTCCCATAAATTAAAGTTGTTTGGAATAGGTTTATAGCAAAAATAATTTAATATTTCAAAAATGCTATTCAAAATGGCAGCAAATCAAACAGAGTATCCTAAGCTTAAACAGAGGTCTCTCATCAGATTTGATATGGCTGGGAAGTGCAAACTATGTGAAATTTATAGAAGAATGTGTGATATGTACGGATAAGCGGGGTTTAGTCAAACATGTTTAAAAAATGGGCTAAGCATGTGTTTTTTTCACAACAAGCCTGAATAGAAAATACAGTCCTTGGAGTGGTAACATACTGACTCTCGCGTAAGTAAAGACTTCTGTGACATGAAAAGACCCATCACTTTTAATTTTCTTGAAAAAAGTGCAACTGTAAATAGGGCTTCTTATTTTCAATTCCTTAGGCAAAATTTATTTATTAAAATAACCTATATATATATATATATATATATATATATATATATATATATATATATAATAATTTGAAGGTAAATACATGCGTATGAAAAATAAAAACAAAATATGTTATTTTTGTCTTATCGATTTCGAAGCATAAACTTCATCATTAGAGGTTCGTATCAGAAATGGACGTGCTTACGTTTTTCTTTGTGTGGTTATAATTTCTCTTCTTATTTCTTTTTCCTCTCCTTTTTTTTTTTCTTCTTCTCCTCCTTTCTTTTTTCCTCGTGTTATGAAGAAAATGGGCGAATAACTGTAATTTCTTTTTTTTGAATGTTGTTGAGAGCGAATGCTTGAACCCTGTATCCAATATTGTCTGTTTGTCATCCGGTCAATGATGCAAGATTGTAGCCGTGTCAAATTCAAAATAAAAACCGTCAATAGAAAAATTAAATACTTAGCTTTTTTTTTTTTTTTTTTTTCTTTTCTTTTTCCTTTCTTTTTTTGTTGTTGTCGTATAATTTAAAAGTCGTAAAAAATAAAATCTATTAAATTAAATATTAAATTAAATATATGGACCATATATATATATATATATATATATATATATGTGTGTGTGTGTGTGTGTGTGTGTGTGTGTGTGTGCCAATACACTAGCGCGAAGTGAAAGGCAAGCATCCTCGACAAGATTTGAGTTTGAATGGTCTATTCCATTTCCTACAACGATAACCGTTACGCTAAAAATGCACAGGTATATATTCATGTGAATGAGTATCCACATTAACGTTGGAGCCTTACACCTAATAAAAATAGTCCAGGATATTGGGGCTGTAGAATACACCGACTGCACCTCTGGTGGTGACCCATGATGTTTATTCACGGAATCCTTGTGGCTGAACAGTCCTTGACATGAAACACTCCCCTTTGGCCCTTATTTAGGGAAGACGGGCGCTCAGAGAGTCCTACTCCGATAAATCGGCGGATCCCTAGTACCAATATGATTGTCCCAACCCTATTATTCGAACCCTTTTTACCATATATTTGCTAGAAGGTGGTGGCTGAGAGTCTTAATGTCTTGGATATAACGTTAAACTCTGTGATGGGGAGGTTCCAATTCGGGAGCTCTGGGGAATGTGGAGTCTCCCCTTATCATCTTTACTCCCAGGTCCACTCTGACCCGGAGTTGTAGTACCTATTAGGGTTCCATCTACGGCTTAAATAGAAAAAAAAATGAGTTTAAGAATATGTTTAAAAGATTGTTTTAAAAAATTGGGTACCCATCAAGAATGAATAAAATAGAAAAGTCTTCGGCATAAAATAACCCACTGGGTTTACATGCCGTAAAATCCAACCAACTAACCTAACAAAACAATAGGCATACACTATTGGAAACGATAATATAACGTTTAGATGTTAGTCCTACTTTCACCGACCTCTCCAGCTGGTATAGCCAGGAAAGACCTAATGATGTTGGGAATTGAAAAAAGGACACCCGTGTGTAGGAAATTACTACAACGGACCCTTATCCCAGTTCGTTGGCCATTCCCCTGGACTTTTCGCTTTTCGAGGAGAGCGAGCACCTGATTTTCCGCCACTATCACTGTCAAGACGTTGCCTCACTATTTACATAAGATATTATCGCCTCTGGGCGATTTACCACTTATCCGAATCTAGTAGAAGACATTTTTTGCAAGAATATATATATATATATTATATATATATATATATATATATATATGTGTGTGTGTGTGTGTGTGTGTGTGTGTGTGTGGCTTTGTTCTTGCCGGGAAAAAACCTGGGGCTATAGGCACTCTTGCTGACAGCGCTTATTGTATAAAAATTATTTCCGATTATTCACGTTGGGGAATCTCAACAGAGAATGAACACGCCAATTTTTTTCCTTCTCACTTACTTTAAACCCTACACATATTTTTTTTCTTCTCTTCAAGCACCATTGCTTTTTTTTTAATTTATCTTCTTTTTTTTACTTTTTACTTAAAAAAATAAATAGGTTTTCAGTTCCTATTTGCTTGTGTGCTGACGTTTCGTATTGTATTTTCGCAAGTGCAATTCCAAATGGTTGTGCCTCTCTAGAGACAAAAGTATACCGAATGGTATCTGCATATTTATGTGGAATTTGTATATGTACATGCAATTTGTATATGTAAATCTGTACGTCTTACAGAATGAATGCTTCCCAGTGTACGTAATTGTTCGAAAAATTCATGATTAATTCAGTAGTAAGTATTAACCACAAATATTCAATATTATATTGGGAAAAAATTCTGATCAAAATCCTTATCAAAATTCTTATCAAAATTCAGCTACATTTTAACATCAAATTGAACATTTTTTTTCTCAGACACCAGAGTCACTCCCTATCCATCGACACATTCATATTTCTATCCTCATTATCACTCCGCCTACTCTCCAATCATTCTTTTTATACATTCATTGACATATCATCATAACCCTTTGTCGAGTAGTCCAGGTTTTTAAGTCCAAGAACAATATTACTCTTATTATGTCTTCGGCATGTGATAACCCAACAAGCGTTGACATGCCGTAAAGTCCAACCAAACTAACCAACCAACCAACCAATCAACCAACCCACCTAACCAACCCCCAATAAACATCCATTTTTGCCTCTTGTATTGGGTGGCAACTGTAGAGCAATGGTTTGTAATGAATATCTGAAGTCAGTGAATTCGATTCGTTGTCTATCGCCTCCAGTCATAAAATTATGACAGATTTAGCTCTGCTCACATCTACATATAAACAAACAAGGGAATATTTATCATCGCTATAAACAGACCATCTATTTTAGTCAGTATATACTTTTGTAGTTTACCAAACATAAATCAATCAGCGTTGGTATTCACTCTTTATGTATGTGTTAATGTGAACACCTACGAACGGCTACAACGCTGACTAGTTTAGTTATTTCAAGCGAAATGAAGAAGATTTGAAAGAAATGTTTTAAATAAATAGCGGAATCTTTATTTTATTCTATCTTTATTTATTTCTTAGTTTTATTCATTTTTCTTTGTTTGTTTGTTTCTTTTTTATTTAGTTTCTTTCATTTTTCTTTCTTCCTGTCTTAATTTCTTTAGTGTTTTATTTCTTTATTTCTTTCGTTTTTTCTTCTTGTTTTCTTTCTTTCTTACTTTCTTTCTTTCGTTTTTCCCTTGTTTTTTCCTTCCTTTCTATCGTTCTTTCTTTCTTACTTTTTCTTTTTACTTTCTTTCTTGGGTTCTTAATTTGTTCTTTCTTTCAATCGTTCTCACTTTCTTTCTTGTTTTGTTTTTTTTTCTTTATTTCGTTCTTTCTTTTATTTACTCGTGTGATTTGAAAAAAAAAGATGCTCGTGGGTCCTCACCTTGCCAACGCAAACGATAGCACCATCATACACCTTTGTCGGCTGGAGATTTAAAATACACCAACTGCAGATGGGTAATACCCCTTTCCAATAGAGCCACCTGTTGGCCGTGGGTGGCGACCCATGATGCATTGGATACAACTCAGGTAGCTGAGCAGTCCATGACATGCAACACTACTCTTTGGTTCTTAGAATAGATGATCGGTTGAAGAGACCCCTCAGATAATCCGCTGGTCACGTCAAGCCCTATCACCTATATTATTGTCCCAACCCTATTGCCATTATGGCAAGCCCCAACGCTTTTTATCATATATGTGCTAGAACGCGGTGTCTGATGGTCTTAATATACTGGGTATGACATTAAACTCTATCTGATGGTGAAGTTCCAATTCTGAAGCTCTAGGGAATGTGGAGTACACTTTTAACACCATTTCTCCCAGGTCCATTCTGACCGGGAGTAGTAGTACCTGTTAAGGCCCCATCTATGGATAAATAGAAAAAATGAGTTTGACAAAATGTGACTTAAAAAAAAGATTTTAAAACATTGTGTACCCATGATGTCTTCGGCATCAAATGACCCAATGGGTGACATGCCGTAAAACCCAACCAACCACCAACAATCACTATCATAAACATATAGACATGCAGAAGTGCTGTTTCATATAGTAATGTCTATTTTCAAATAAACTACATAGATACAAAATTAGCCACAAAGAGAATATTGCAATTTTCTATAAAGACACATGTTGCAAAAAAAAAAAACGTTAAGAATTAACAAAGGCCGAACATTACAATATTGTGACACGTCGGCAATTTGCCACTATTCCCATTCAGCCCAAAAGCATGTGAAATATATTTCTGTTACATTAAAATTAATGTGGCTATCTTTAGAATGGTCCATTTCTTGTTTTGTATTCAGACTGTTCTGGATTCCTATTGACAGCATCTCGAAGGAGAAAATCCACACTTTAAAGACTGCGAATCTGAAGCGATTCCATTAGATATATTGAATTGTTATAATGATATTGTCGATATGGCTATCACTTTAGTAAGCAAGAAGTCTATGAGATTAGGAGGAGGTTTTATAGCCTGAAGGATAATTTTAGTGCCATTTTCAGTGTTGATTTTGTTTGTTTGCCATTTTCTTTTTTTTTCTTATAGATATAGTACATTTACTTTTTTCGCTTTCATCGGGAGAAGAATGTAGTTTCAAAATATGTATTTTCCCAAAAGGAGGACTGATCAAAAAGTTCTAAGACATCTCCTATAAAGAAAAAGCTTTATTTTTACTTTATTTAAACTAGCAAGAATATACATCCTCCGGGCGTAAATACTTATGGTTTAATGTAATGAAATTTCTTAAATAATAAAGACTAACGAAATCAAATAAGAACGCATAATCATTTTATAGACTACGCTTATTTTGATTATATTTTGATTGGTTTCTCTATAAAATCATTCATAGGATTGATTTTGATACGTTGGAGAATAAAACAATAATATTAGGGATCAATAAAAAGTAATAAAGTAATCATTTATTAAACCCAGTTTTGTTAAAACCAGTATGTAAAGCTCACCATATATTATGTAAACCTTTATTTCTTGGTGATATATCAGCTATTGCAGGATTTTAAATGCACTTATGATATGGGCTGTTTTGAGGCAAATCTAATTCAAAATTTTCCGTTAATAAATAAGATTTATTTCATTCTATGCAGTAAAATATTTGACTATAAATTAAATATTCATTGATAAAGTTAGACAATTACTGGGGATATTGTGACAAAATCTGCGGCGTAGTTTCGGTTACAGCCAGACACCGAAACTCCGTTATGATAAGATTTGACAACCATAAACTTTGAAGATATCAACTTATGTAGCAATGCCGTATTTTCAGTGCATCTGATTCGCATGGAACATTTCTTGACAGTCCCCTTCTTTATTCCTATCAACAGGGAGTGCATTTTGGGCTAAATCTCTTCCATTGTGTCAATATTCCCGCCTTTATTTCAGAATACACCGACTGCACCTCTGCAGAGAAGGAAGACCCCCACGCACACACACACAACGAGACCACCTGTTGGCCATGGGTGGCGACCGTGATGCTTAAGAATTGGAAACCTAGGGTGCTGAGCAGTCCAGGACATGCCAAACTCCACATTGGCCCTTACTTACGCTAGACGGGCGGTCAGAGAACCCCCTCCGATCAATCAGCTGGTCACGTCAAGTCCTAGTAATTTATTAATCGTTTAAACGCTTTTTATCAAAAATGTTCTAGAAGGCGGTGGATGAGGGGTTTATTGTCCTGAGTATGACGTTAAACTCTATCTGATGGTGAAGTTCCAATTCTGGAGCTCTAGGGAATGTGGAGTACCTTTCATTACCTCCCAGGTCCACTTTAACCCGGAGTGGTAGTACCTGTTAGGGTTCTGTCTATGAGTTAAATAGAAAAAAAATTAGTTAAAAATGTCATTAAAAATGTTGAAATCCCATCCTGCCTAAATAGAACAAAACGTCTTCAGCATAAAATAACCCAACAAGGGTTGACATGCCATAAAATCCAATAAACCAAACCATATTCCATGAAACGTTGCTAATTAGATTTGTAGTACGTTTTTGGAGCTCGTGATACAAAATAATTACATGATATTATACTTACTACGGAAAACCAGGATAAAAATCTTTAAATTGATAATTTCACTATAATCACTTGATATTCTTTTATTATTGGGAATCTAAAAATAATTTCGAAGATTTATAATGGTGATAACGAACTAGTATTACAATGTCCAATATGGGAACACGATTACTGGGGTCGACATTTTCTGCTGATCGGTGACACTAAGTCTTTTAGATAATTGTGTAGGCCCGTGGTGTAATGATTACTGTCGTGGACAAGGTGGAACGAGTTCAAATCCTGGACGATGATAATTGCATTTTAAATAGCACAAATACTATTGGGAAAGATATGCACCCAAATAATCTCCTTCCAGCTATGGGTAATTAAAACGGTAGACTTCTATAATCCTAATTAGGTAACTAGTCTAGGAGAAGGAAGACTCTGAATTCAAACCTGTTAAACTCCCCTTAAGTTGAGAACTTTCTCCTATGATAATCCTTTATAAAAAGGGTTTCTGGAAATATAACTGAAGAAGGTACCACGCATACCTTTCTTCAGTGATCTGAATTATCTATATATTAATATGCTTGTTCCTTAATCTTACGACCGTTATCATCTGCTTAAAAATGAGACTGTCCAAATGTAAATTCTGATTATCTGGTTGTGCTTATCTGCCGAAATCTTATTTCTTACGAGTGTTGTCACCTCAGCTAAATAATGGACCATTCCGTTTTTTTTATTAAAAGAAAGAAAGGTACGAAAAAAGACGTACTACACAGGAAAAATAGAGTAAAAAAGAAAGAAAGAAACAAAAAAGAAAGAAAGAGAGTAGGGAAAGATAACGCTAATCTGTTTCAATCGAACATAATGAAAAGAAGAAAAGAAAGAAAACCGAGTGAGAGAGAATTTAATCAAAATTATTATGATTTTTACATATTGAAAAAAAAATGCAATAGCTCTTTAATAAACATATCAATCGTTGTAATAATTGGATTATCCTACTGGGGTATATCCATACGTCCTGCTAGATATTATTATTTTTTGAAACCGAAAGTTACAACACAGCCCCGTGTTCACTATATGTGAGCTACTAGTAAGGACATTCAACATGCTGTGATGAATCAACTGAAGGCAGTGTCACTGGTTTTATGAGTGATAACAACGGGTTCGTCAATGTAACGTTTACCAAGGGCACTATTTTAAAAGGCAATAAGGTTGATTTGTAATTAAGTCGATAGTAATAATTTTTCCACTATCAATCTCATTACTCAACAGACCGACCTTGCATATCCGCAATGATTTGGCATTTTGTTGCTTGAAAATGATGCATTAATCTCATTTTAAAAGGGAAATATTTCCTTCCCCAAGGTGAGAAAATACTCAATATCCCGATCTTTAACCAAACAAAAGGAATGAAACGGAAAGCCCTTGGCCCGAGGTCCAATAATCCCCCGCTGCTTTTCTGCCCGTAAGTGTACACACACAGTCAACCCCTCAACCTAACCTTGACAAGTCTCCTACTCTCGCAGGCTATTTGATAACAACGACCGACCCCTGATGTCAGAAGGGCGAATTGTTCTTACACACGCATTCAATCAGGCTATCTATCGTTAATCAGCTCAATAGCAAGACGGGGAGCCGAGATCCCTGCCAGATAGGAACTGACACATAGTCGACGTTCTTCGATTCACTAATGACATACGCAGGTCACTAATGGACAGGTACGCGCGCCGAAACTCTCATCGATCGACCATAGTGAATATTTCTTTTCTGCATTTGTCTGTATTGGGCAAACTATTCATGAATGGCAGCTCATATTGCATGCTCGGATACGAAAGTAATACTATAGATCAATGAACCGCTTAAGAAACTATAATTACTTGTCATTCGTTGCAGTGTTAGTGGTACCTTTAAAATCAATAACTATCAGATAATATCACGCCGTTCATACTATTGACTCTATAGTTCATCGTGTAAAATCAATAACGCTCTATCATTTTTTATTTAATTTCACTGCTGGTATAACCGGATTTTTAGATCCTGGTTGTATGTATTTAAACACTACAATGCTATTTTAACCAGCTATTTCATCTTTTGTCGGATTTCTAATTCATGGTGTTTATGAATGTTCGAGGAATGGCGATATTGGTTACCAAAATTAAATTAAAATTAATATGAAAGAAATAAATCATAAAAAGAAGTACTAGAATTATTATTTTCCATTTAAGAAAATTAATTGTTTACCTATATATTACTAATACTTTTGTGTATGAAATATTCAGACCCAGTGGGAAAAAGACTTGGTCTGAAGATCGCATAGACGAGAAACTCTCCGTGACCGAGCGCCGTCGACTGTATGACTACGCTATCTTTACTTAGATATAAATGCTAAATCAATTATTTGCACTGTTTACTTATAAATATAGCACTCATATTTTCTATCAACGTATCTATTAATCTCTCTCTCTCTCTCTCTCTCTCTCTCTCTCTCTCTTCTCTCTCTCTCTCTCTCTATATATATATATATATATATATATATATATATATATATATAGATTAAATTTATATTAATTAAAAGTTTCCTTATCAAAATTAATAATGAATATTATAAAAGAAGTTTATTTTTCAGCAAATATAATTTCAGACCACAATAGTTAATTGGTTTTAATAATAAAATCGACTTATCCAATTTAAAAAAATATGTTTGTTTTAGGACATTTTACGATTCAAAGCAGAATTTTTCCATGATTCTTTTGAATGATTTAGATTCTACGAGAACTTATCATTATAAGAAATATATATATATATTAAGATTTTTGGATGTTTGTTTTTAGAAACATCCAAAAATCTTATTCACTTCGCCGAAGAGCTTAACGGCCGGGTTTGTTTACTAAATAAACGTCTACTTGCCTGCTATGGCAGGGGCGTGTAATAGTTTCCTTGACAAGGTTAATTTCGCAGGGATTGTTCGCTATGTACCGGCGGCCGAACGGATATGGTCTCTGACTATGCCTGTGAAGTCCCGGTTTCGATTCCTGTCGGAGGGGAGTCGTTAGTATACATCGCTGAAGAGACTTAATAAAGTCGAAACAGTCTGTTCGGTGTTCTGCATGGCGAGCCATCCTTTGCGGGATTTACTTGTCAAGTTTATTTTCTATAATTATCGAATTTTATACGATACATGCATTTATAATTGCCTTCAAGCAATATAAATATAATATATATATATATATATATATATATATATATATATATATATATATATATATATATGTGGGGGGCATGTGTGTGCGTATATATATATATATATATATATATATATAGAGTGTTCGGGTGAATTTGACACATTCATATTTGGTTATTTTTCTCCGTAGGTTGGAGGTATTGACGCACACTACGCATCATTTAAAATCTTGGACTCTTCTTCATTCATATGCCTGATGACAGATAGAATGAATGAGTGGAACCCACCTGAATCATGGAAGAGAATAACTTGTATGATGATGATCTGCACAGGCCATCAAAATAAGGAGATTATGGTTGCTGCCCAATGCTCCCGGAACACTGTAAAAACAATCAGGCATAAACTGGAGAATTGCAATGGCGACTACGAGGCTGTTGTTAGAAGAAAGCAACATAACAGACGATCTGATTGTGTTTGTACAGCAGAATTCCTCAGAAATCTGCAGAAAAAAGTATTGGAGGAGCCTCAGACGCCTACGTGGAGTTGCTAAACACTGTAGTCAAGCCCTGGATAACAAGGATAGGCCATATGTATGGTAGCAGGATTCGGCCCCCTGGCTCACTTCTGGGAAAAGTCAAAAATGGTTGTCGGCGAATTTTTACGACTACACCAGTCCCAATGTTTGGCCTCCGAACTCCCCAGATCTTAACCCCATGGATTATTATGTATGTGACGCTGTTAAGAAAGACACCAATCGGCGTGCCAGTACTAGAAAAACCCAGTTAATCGACAGAATTAAGGTTGATTTTTAGACCCTTCCCAGCGAAACTGTAACATCAGCTTGATCCTGGTTCCGGAGCAGGATTGAGGCTGTGATCGACGTTTTTTCATGTCAGTTAACTTTGAACCTTATATCTTTGAGAATCTGTGTTACGCATCAAAGATACGTTGTTCAAAGTTAACTGACCTGAAAATATGTAAAAGTTTTTAAATAAAATAACTGATGCTTTTGATTAATTTGGCTAATTCATTTCGTTAATTAGATAGTTAGATTTTTCGGGTTGTTTTATTATCATAAGGATTTTTATTATTATTATTACATTATTATTGAGATTATTATTATTATTATTATAAGGATTTTTATTATTTTATTACATTATTATTGAGTCGTATTATTATTATTGTTATTTTACATTATTATTATTATTGAGTATTATTATTATTATTGTTGTTGTTATTAAGTACATTATTATTATTGTTTTATTATTATAAGGATTTTTATTATTATTATTACATTATTATTGAGTATTATTATTATTATTGTTGTTGTTATTTAAGTACATTATTATTATTATTGTTTATTATTATAAGGATTTTTATTATTATTATTACATTATTATTGAGTATTATATTATTATTGAGAGTTAAACCAATGATTATTATTGGGTTATTTTTTACCGAAGACTTTTTATTTCATTCATTCTTGATGTATATTGAATTTTTTAAAATTCAATTTAAAAAAAAAACATTTTGAAACTCATTATTTTATATTTAACCTATAGATGTGACCCCCTAACAGGTGCTACCACTTCGGGGCAGAGTGGACTTGGAAGTAATGATGATGAAGGGGGACTCCACACTCCTCAGAATTCCAGAATTAGAACCACACTATGAGATTATTAGGTGATTTGTATATAAGGATAGTATATATATATATATATATATATATATATATATATATATATATATATATATATATATATATATACTAACAGGATCTGTGTATATACCACAGTATGATAATTTAATTATTACGTTTGTCATTATTTAGTTAACTCATAAAAAATAAGAATTCGGCGGATAAGCAAAGATCAATAATAATAATAATAATAATAATAATAATAATAATAATAATAATAATAATAATAATAGATAGATAGATAAATAGATAGATAGATAGATAGAAACGGACTGAGATAGATAGATAGATAGATAGATAGAGAGAGAGAGAGAGAGAGAGAGAGAGAGAAATAGAAACAGACTGAGATAGATAGACTGATAGATAGAAACAGACTGAGATAGATAGATAGATAGATAGATAGATAAATAGATAGATAGAAACAGACTGCGATAGATAGATAGATAGATAGATAGATAGAAACAGACGGAGATAGATAGATAGAACAGAGGAGATAGATAGATAGATAGAAACAGACTGAGATAGATAGATTGATAGATATATAGATAGATAGAAAGATAGAAACAGAGAGAGAGAGAGATAGATAGATAGAGAGAGAGAGAGAAATAGAAACAGACTGAGATAGATAGATTGATACATAGAAACAGACTGCGATAGATAGATAGATAGATAGAAACAGACTGAAATAGATAGATTGATAGATATATAGATAGATAGGAAGATGGAAACAGACTGAGATAGATAGATTGATAGATTTTCCAACGCAGAAAAAGATGTTTTCTTTTAAAAAACCAAAAATAAAGGAAATGTGTGTTACCTATTTTAAGAAATATATTTCGGTAATTATTTTTCCCAATCATTCAAAAATAATTACATTCATGACTGAATGAATTCCGAAAACGAAATTAATCAACAATTGATGCAATAATTAAGAAAATACAAACAATTATAATTATAAGATATTAAAGGAAATTATGTTATTATTCAAATCATTTGAAAAAATAAAAGAGTCGTCTAATTCCATATCAATCTCATTTTTGACATAAAAGATAAAATATGAAAATCAGGAATATCAATAATCTTTATTATATCGTACTAATTTATCTTTTGATAAACAAATAAATACATCTATACATATATAAAAATACAGGTTAACACACAACACCATTGTTACCTTATTATTTACACCTGCATTGTGATAGCCTTCAAAATCAGCCTCCAAACCAATTCTTCAAGCAAATTATACAACTCTCTTATATATAAAGAGTGTTTGCTGTGTATGTATGAATTTATATCAGGGTGAAACTACGAAAATTAAAAATGTAACGACTTAGTAAATATATATATATACAATTAAATATCACCGGTTCTTGCTTTTTGTGCAAAACTTATGAAGATTTGATTTACATTCGAAGATATTTGAACATTAAAATATACATAGAAATAGCATTGAAATTCTACTTAAAAGTGTCAAGCAATCGTATACCTCAGAAGTAAACAAATCAATATACCAGTTTTTTTGTCCCCACCCTCTACCCAGACGATGCTGGGTAGCCACTTCTAGGTTTTAAATAGAGAATTATATTCGAAAATGAATAAGTGTCTGTGTAAGCACTAACAATTCTCCAAATTTGCAGTATAAGGACAAACATGAAACAAAGCAAAAAAGGAAAGGAAAAAATCCCTTTTTTTTTTTTAACATTAATATTCCAACACACACACACACACACACACAAAATATATATATATATATATATATATATATATATATATATATATATATATATATATATATATATGAGGAAAATGAGTAAAGAAAAGAAAAGTAAATGGATAAAATGAATTTAATCGATCACTTACACATGTGTTTCGGTCAGTTTATGTGTGTGAAAATATTTCGCACACATACAAGAATCGACCTTCATCAGAGTGAACATTTATTTTTATGAAAAAATTCGTTGGGAAAAAAAAAACAGAGATTTTTGGAAATATTCGAATCGAATTTTTTTAAATTTGGAACGCTGAGAAATAGCTAAGATAGACCGTTATGATTAGGATATTGTTTTTTTGTTTGTTTTTTTTTTATGAAGGTCGATTCTTGTATGTGTGCGAAATATTTTCACACACATAAACTGACCGAAACACATGTGTAAGTGATCGATTAAATTCATTTTATCCATTTACTTTTCTTTTCTTTACTCATTTTTCCTCATATTGTCGGATCAAATATATTATATATATATATATATATATATATATATATATATAATATATATATATATATATATATGTGTGTGTGTGTGTGTGTGTGTGTGTGTGTGTGTGTTGTAGGAAGCGCGTGGTGTAATGGTTAAAGTCATGGGAAATGGACTCGTCGCCCCGAGTTCAAATCCTGGGCGTGATAATTGAATTTCACTTATCGCTAATACCCTTGGGAAAGATATGAATCCTCCTCTCCTCCAGCTATGGGTAAATTGTGGGGCAGACTGGGCTCATTAACATTGGTTAGGCAACCGGTCTAGGAGAAGGAAAACTCTGAATTTAAACCTGCTGAACTCCGCTTAAGAAATTGACCTTGTGTCGCATCCTGCTCGTGCGGAGGGGTTGGTAAATATGTATATATGTGTGTGTGTGTGTGTGTGTGTGTGTGCGTGTGTGTGTGTGTTGCACATGTTTGAAACCCTTTTTTTTTCATTCCATTTAGGGCAGGGTTACTTTTACTTTTCACAGCATCCTCTACTATCAGACCTTTAGGATTCTTTTCTACATGATGATCCACAGATAATTCCACTCTGAGATTACTGGAGAGTGAAGATGATCAAGTCACTGAGTTTTGAACATGTGCCATAAAAAAGAGGATTGATATATAAAACCAAAAAGAATGATGTAACTGTTGTGATGTTAGTCCCAACAGTAAAAAGAAGTCAAGTCGAGATAGGGTAAAATAAGACAAGTGTATTTACAATCAATGGTACATGTACGACTAGCTTGTCGTTAACGGGAACAGTTCTACCTTTCCACTCGGTGTCTCACTATTTATAGTGAGAACCGGTGCATGTTCTCCACTGTAGGAACGGCCGGTACAACAGTAACAAAGAAGACAAAAAGGCACCAAAACAGAATAGGATGAAATCTTTTTTATGAATTTTGAACAAGTCTGTCTTAAACTTTTTTTTATTATTGAATTGCATTTCTGATAAATACGTTGATGATATTGACTTTTTCCAACGAATAAATAAAAGTCAATATCACAATAAATTAACTGTGTTTTGTTGACGTTATTTTCCATCTTTTGCTAATATATGCAAATGAATGCCAGAAAAAAAAAAAAAAAAAAAAAAGATAGAAATTAAAACTATCAATGTCCATAACTCATATCTCGTTAGACACGAAATTCATTTCACTTTCATCACCGGACCAATCAATGTGTATCATATCCTAAAAGAAAGTTTATGGAAAAAATGTCCCTTTTTCTCAGTAATTCGTTTACAAAAAAAAAAAAAAAAAAAAAAAAAAAAAGAGAAAAATGACACAGAGATGGAATATCTATACATTGATACTCTTGTTCCTTAATCTTCCGACCGTTATCATCTTGCAACAGCTTCTGGTTAAAAATGAGACGCCCAAATCGTCCAAGATAGAATGAAAAAAATGTAAATCTTGACTATCTGGTGTTGCTTAATTTTTATGAGTGGACCCCTAGTAACATTACATGGACCACTAGGGTCTATTTGGACCCAGTTGAGAACCACTGCTTTAGATGAAATTCAAAACCTTTCAGTCGCCTAACTGTTAATCTATCTGCTGAGAGTTATTGAAAAAACCGTTTCAGCCAAAGGTAGAATAATATAAGAACAATGAATCAGATGCGAAACAATGGCCGTTGGGTTTATGAAGAACGTTAGCCAATAACACGATCAGTTTCCTTTTATCTGCCCTAAGCTTCTTAAGGTCGTTCGCTTTACGTCGATTGGAGACAATTGTTATCAATATGAATTGAGTGTCCAATGGATTAGTCGGTCGCTGAACAAAAAGTTTTAAATAGAATTGCTTGATGAGTTAAATGAACTCATAAATATTGATAGCAATTAGTCGGGTTTTCATAACAATTAAACCAATGAGATGAATGAAACGGGTTTCCCATCTGCAGCAGATTGATTCAATTGTTTAGACTGTTATTAATGCTTCTCTCTTTTATGCACTATTCTTATTTGATCGGCATTGTTTTTACTTTATTATTATTATATTATTATTATTATTACTACTACTACTATTACTACTACTATTATTATTGCTGTCCTGTTGACTAGAGCTTTAAAATACACTGAGTGCACCTCTGCAGAGGGGTAATATCCCCAATGGGGCTACCTGTTGGCTGTGGGTGGCAACCCGAGATATTTATGGGCGGAATCCTGGTGGCTGAATAGTCCATGATGTGCAATACTCCACTTGGGTTAGACGTGCGGCCGGAGAGCCGCTCTCCAATCAATCGGCTAGTCAGGTCAAGCCCTAGCACCTGTATGATTGTCCCAACTATGGCCCTCATGGCAAGCCCCATACCTTTTTATCATATATGTGCTAGAATGTCGTGGCTGTAGGTTTTAATGTCCTGGGTATGACATTGAACTCTTTCTGATGGGGAAGTTCCAATTCTGGAGCTCTGGGTAATGTGGAGTACTCCATTCATCCCATTACTCCCAGGTCCACTTTAAACCTGGAGTGGTAGTACAATCTATGAGTTAGATAGAAATAATTAGTTAAAATGTGTTTAAAAAAGAAATGAGTTAAAAAAAAACGAGTACCCATCAAGAATGAATAAAACAAAAACATATTCGGCATAAAATGATCCATAAAGGGTTGACATGCTATAAAATCCAACCAACCAACCAATCAACCATTTTTATTATATCCATTGTTGTAGCCGTTTCCATTGATGTTGTCACCGCATTGTTTTTCACTGCGTCACTCGTGGACGTCATTATTGGCATTTAATTAATGGTACCATTTGATTGTTTGTTTTTCATCGGTGGGATTATCGTTATTAACTGCTCTATCGCTAACGTTTTATTTGTCCCCAACACGATTGTGCGCATCTGTTTGCTTCACAATAGCTCTTCTACACTGTGATCCTGCCGTAAACCACTGGAAGCGGTTCTCGCATGTGTCTTTTGTCTACACTGAGAAATCGCAACGTGATCACTCTGTCATCTTCTGCTTTGTCTGATTTGAATAGAATGGATTCTGAGGTGAATAGATAGTGGAATTTAAAATATCTTATCATTCAGATAAAAAAATACCAAGAAAATTTGGTATAGCCGTGGGGGAAATTTGGTTGACAAAGAGTTAGAAAATAAATTCTGTATCATATAAAGCACTACTAACAGTAAACTTTAGTCTTCTCTTTCATCATCAGTTTCTACTCTCATCCTCTCAATGGGGTGCAGAATAGGCTATACAGATAAATAATCATTATAAAAACGTAATTAATCATTATAAAAAAAAAATTATTATAAAAACCTGTCTGTCAAGCTGATTTCTCGTAAGTTCGTGTAGAGGTCACTTAAGAGGAATATAAATACCTACTCCTTAACAAAACGAAGAAATCTAGCTAAGTCTGTTTGGTGTGGAGGTAAAGGCTTGCTTGTCAGCTTAACAGACAGGTTTCGAATCACACACGGGGCGGTCTTCGTATATATAGCTCTGCTGATGAGGCCTAATAGGCCGAAATGTACATACAGAGATTGATTTTTCTCGATTTGTTTAGCCTTACTTTAAATAGGTAATCCCGCCTAATTAATTAATTAACTTTCAAAAATTAGGTTCGACTTCAATTAAGCACATATTCTCCCAAATATTGTCGGCTGAAAATAGCCATATCACAAACATCGTCTGTTTGTTTACTTCATACATATATATATATATATATATATATATATATATATATGTGTGTGTGTGTGTGTGTGTGTGTATTATTTACCTGGTTCTTTGTTGACAATTGTTTATTATCATGTACTGCAATGTTCTTGGTTCGCAGAGTTGAAGAGAAACATTGTTTCCTTTTTTTAAGATTTCATGGTATTTGTTGTCTTTCTGTATATTTTCAACTGAGCTTCTCTTATCGAAATCGTTGCATGAAGTCAAAATTCCTTAGGAAATTGGCGTCACAGTCTTTTATCCTCTGGCAGTTTGGACTCTATTGTAATTATTTACCAGTCCCACGTGCTCTGTCAATCTCAGCGTCTCATATCTACCTGTGCCATATATAATTTTCTTGCAGTCTATTTTCTTTGTTCTCTTTTGAAAAGCTTTCTTTTTTGTTTTCGTCATTTTTGCCATTCTTAAAGTCGGCGTTCCGTATTAAAATCAGGTAAACATCTTAAGATTTTACTTTCTCTGAGTATTTTTAATGCGTTTGGCTTATTGTGAATTTAGATTATTCTTAAGATATATGAGGCACATTTGAGTAAATATATATATATATATATATATATATATATATATATGTGTGTGTGTGTGTGTGTGTGTGTGTGTGTGTGTGTATATATATATATATGTGTTATATATATATATATATATATATATATGGATACTAATACTGACATTGTAAATATGTATAAAGTTTGTGAAAAAACAAGTGAGAATGTCGAAAATTGACATTCTTGAAGCCGATGCTATAGCGTTTTGGTTTTATTCAAACCATCAACAGAAGTAATAGTCATTAATCATATGAAAGAACATTGAGTTTTTATTTGTTGATACTCGAAATATAAGAAAAACGCTAATCGAAAATACATAACGATATAACTTATTGTTGGAACTTTAAGTGTGTGAATTGTATACACAGACACACACACACACACATACACACACACACACACACACACACATATATATATATATATATATATATATATATATATATATATATATATATATATATATTACCACAGTTTATCGTTAATACTATCTCACTTGATCAGACAGTAGTAAGCAAATGCATACAGTATCATATAAACGGCACATCCCAACACAATTGTTAGTAAAGCAATACACTTAAAGTGCTGTATATTAGAGAATAGAGCAATCTCCAGTTCAATTTGCAAACTGTTAAACCCCGATTGAAAATTTATCTTGTGGTGCATCCTGCTCTGCGGGAGGGTTTATAATTATATATATATATATATATATATATATATATATATATATATATATATATATATATATATATATATATATATATATATATATAATAAAAACAGCTATTATTAGTTAATATGTCTTACCAAAATGTACAGCTTGAATATCTGTAACCACAAATATGGTATCCTGTGTAGAACATTAAACTGGATCACATGGGGAATTCCAATTCCGGAGCTCTGGGGAGTGCGGAGTACCCCTTTATCAACATTACTCCCAGATCCACTCTGACCCGGAATGCTAGTACGTGTTAGGTCCCATCTACGGTTTTAAACAGAAAAAATGAGTTTTAAAAAATATGTTTATGAAATT
>CM042144.1:10819945-10864945 GCA_023376005.1 Doryteuthis pealeii
TTCGCTATTTCTTTTCACTTTCACTTTGTTTTGATCGATATGTTCTCCAGCCTTCTTCAAGTGTAATATATACAGTATCGCCTATAAATAATTAAACACATCTTTTTTTTTTTATCAAAAACTTAATTTTCTTCTAAATGAAATATCAAGATTTTATTATTTCTAACAGAAAATTATAAATTAATCATGGATATCATTATATATTGCTTATTACTACACTCTACAACTGAAGCCCTTTGACTATGTAACAGTCAAAAAATGAATACACCCTTTATATACATTTATGCGAATTCCTTTTTTTGTTATTTTCTTATAAACGTTAATTGTCTCATAAAACAAAGAACAGGATTTTTATTAGTTTTAGTGGGGTATTATACAGTCAAAATGGATATTATTCGGTATTATCTAAAAGAAAAAAAAAGTAAAGTCGTCGAGGCGGCCTAAAGTCGGTATCAGCCAGTCAGCGAGGGAGTATATCCCCTTTTCAATAGCGCTAGACCAAGGAGATTGTATTCAGCATCTGAGGTGGAGCGTCACACCTACCACCAGCTCCTTACTTTACCGCACAGATCCCTGTGCTACTCCTACGCTGAGTTGGCGAGGACCAGTATCGAACTAGGAACCTTGTGGTTTCTAGCCGAACGCTCTACCGACTGAGCTAACACCCATAAATACATACAGTATTAATAATATTCCATAAAATTAAATTATTCATTTAATTAAAAGATACCAGTATTTTATTATTTCTAATGGAGCGTTAGGTCATAAAACGGATATTATTATGTATTAGTTATTTGTACATTCTACAGTATTGTAACTGCAATCAAAAATAGAATCGTTCCAATCCGTATGTTAGATAGTCCTCTAGCTATCTTCTTTGTCTCTCCCCTTTGAAAGGGTGCTGTATCCTGTGGATTGGGCTCGACTCCCCTGCTCATTTTCTGCTATCAAGAACAAACTCTAAGATATCTTTTATGTGCGCACTTCTTTATTTACTTATATAAGCGACTGTATTTAGGGAGCCGGCGTCCTCGAGGTACATAAGTGGAACCACATGCACCCGCTTTAACATCACGGAACCAACACATTAGATATGAAAAATATTTTTTAATTTTCTATTGTAACCTGATCACATAAATGAAACCCTCTAATCCCAGCGAAGCTATCAAAAATTGACCTTAAACTGTCAGTGTATTTGATGTGTGGACGACTGCAGCTCTGCATCCGACCCCACGAAACAAACACACCTACTAGTGGGATTTATTCACATGAAGTCGGCACAGAGACACAGCCTTACACACACCTGGGTACAAGGCCCGAAGTTTTATTTTTTGGGGGGTACAAAACTGGTCATGCCGGATAACTTTTAGTTCTATCTTAGCTAGTCTCACTCGCCGACCGATCCGCGCCAATAAATACAGTCATCCATCGCCTTCCACTACTGCTTCCACCAAAATTTCGCTGGCACTCTGTGGATGAATCCCTACTAAAACCGATATGGCAAAAAAATGTTTTTTTTTTAATAAACTGTCAGTGAAAATCGTTTGACCTTATGTCTCCGAGTATACTTTCTATTTCATTTTTTCAAATTCTACATTCCTGTCAAAATGATAGATACTGCAAAGTATTATTTAACACGTAACCAAAAATAAAAAAGTTCCATAAATATAAATAAAGAGTGAACCTAATTTTAGATAGCAATATATTTATAATTATGTTTATTAATAAAGAGATTCATCGCTGTGGATTTGGTTTATAACTGATACCAAATAATATCCATTTTGATTGTATACTGTTCCACTGGAAATGATAAAATCCAGGTAACTTTAGAAGAAAATGAACACTATAAAAAAATTGTGTGGGTCATACTTATTTATGTTAATACTGTATCCCCGTAAGTCTTGTTCTTTATTTTCTATAAAATACAAACGTAAAAATCCATCTATATATATATATATATATATATATATATATATATATATATATATATATATTTTTAAAAAGAGAAAAAAAAGAAGAAAGGAGATTTACATTTAATACAAGACCAAGAATGGATCTATTTCATCAATAGGACTCTTTTGTCTAAATTCGGACAGTAGTAGATTGGCGTACTTGCTACTCACATAAACCCCAAATTGATCTGTTATAAAACCATCGTCGCTGAGCGGCTTACATAATCCTGAACAGAGGCAGGAGAGTAAACCCCGAAAACAAATCCGGAGCGGAGTCCCTAAGTTGGAGTAACGCTGAATTTCAGTGCTACACAGAAACTCCTGTGACACTGCCATTGCCAAAGTGCATGGTTTCTCACCTTTCTCTTCGACCACAGCGGCAGTGTGGTGAGGAGAGATTTGCTGCTTGGGCAATAGCACATCCTCCATATCAATCCACCCAAGCTACGTATTTTTTTTTAAATGGTTACGATTCTATCGTCTTTAGCAGACGGATGGATGCTAACCGAAAACCAAATTGTATAAACAAGGAAATGTTGCCTTTGTATTAACACAACTTTGATTCGTAACGAGAGAATCGTCAATTAAGGAAACAGTTAGGTCTTTTTTTAGTGAATGAATAAAGGGCAGTTTTGTCCCGTTTTTTAAAGAAACCTTTTTATTTCGGGTAATACATGGATAAATAAAAATATTTCTCTATGAAAAAAGAAAGAAAGAAAGAAAGAAGACAAAAGAAGATAGAAGGGGGTGTTTTTTTTTGTTTTTTTTTTTTCAAATGTTTATTTTGAAGAAAAAATTCTTCTTTTAGGGTCTGTCCGGTTATATTTTGCGTGCATGATATTTTTCAAATCGTTTTCATTCTCTTTAAATACTTTTTTTTATTAAATAAGAGACCAGTTTTAGTAGAGCATCCGTCAACTCAGCGTAAGAGTAGCCCAGCTTGGTAAAGTGGAGAGTTGGCAGCAGGTGTGGTGCTCCACCTCAGCAAAAACAATTTCCCTGCTCTTGCGCTAACAAAGGGAATAGACTCCTTCGCCGTCCGGCTGAGACCTACGATAGGTCACTCCGCCACTTTTCTAAGAAGGACTCATTGGTGCCTACAAAAAAGAAATACCGTAAAGAGACTGAAACTCCAAGAGCGAGATAAAATGTTTGCAAGATTTTGGTACGTGTGGTCTTCGGTGCATATATCGCGTGTCCAAAGCAGTGTAAGATGTGTAACGTACCCGATGTGGTTGGTAAGTTAGTGCGCTGATAAATTGTTCATTGTTTTGTTACATAATTATTAGATCCCTAATACTTATATAAGGTAGTATAGAAACATAATGGCGATTAGTGCAGCTGATGGCCTTGAGAGTGAGTGACGGCGCTTGACCTCACTCTCACCTTGCCTTCCGGGGATAAATCATGAGAACCGGAAGGCATAGAAGACCCTGTCTTCCGGTTTAAGGATAGTAAGTAAGTCTCAGTCAGTCAGTTAGAAGTTAGAGCCGAGATCGTAGGATGAAAGTCTCACCTGCGCAGATGTCTGGTTTGGGGATTTAAAAATAAAGGAAGATCAACGTAAATCGAAGTCTTGTGTTATTACCTAAAAAACTAACAATGACACAGGGCTTCTGATAAAGGGAAATTCCCATAGAAGACCAGACCCAAAGTCCCCAAGAAAGTCCAGACCTTAGAAGATATACCAAAGACGATCAGAATAGCAAAGCCGGCCAGAAGAAAATACGACCAGAAGTAAGAAGTAAGAAAGGGTATGCAACAGTTTCACTCCATGTGTGATTTGAAATCTACACAGATAATATGGAATCCTGGTGGCTGACCAGTCCATGACATGCAACACTCCATTTTGGCCCTTACTTGATTAAGAGGGACGTTCGGAGAGGCCCGCTCTGATCAATCCCTAGCCCCTATATGATTGTCCCAATCGCGTGTTGGATTAATAGTTACCGGCGTAGGAAATGGACACGACAAGACGAGCTCAAATCCTAGACAAGACTGCCTGTATTTCACATAGCGCTAATACGCTTGGGAAAGGTTTGTATCCAACTGTTCTCCCTCCAGCTATGGGTAAATCATAGGACAGGCTGGGCTCTTTAACCCTGGTTAGGAAAAAATCTTGGTGAAGTAAAACTCTGAATTCAAACCTACTAAACTCTGCTTAAGTAATCGACCTTGTGTCACATCCTGCTTGTGCGGAGAGGTTTGGTAGATGTATATATATGTGTTTGTTTCAACCCAATTGCCCTTAGGGCAAGCCCCAACTCTTTTTATCATATGGGTGCTAGAAGGCAGTGGCCGAGGGTCTTCATGTCCTGTGTATGACGTTAAACTCTAACTGATGATGGTTCCAGTTCTGGAGCGCTGGGAAATGTGGAGCACCCCTTCATCATCATTGCCCAGGTTCCCCCTGACCCGAGTGGCAGTACCTGTTAGGGTCCCATCTATGGGTTAAATAGAAAATTTGTTTACAAAAAAGGGGTGTTCCAAACTATCGCTATGAATCTTTCAAAACTTTAGAGGCATTAGATAACCCACCGTGGTTGATATGCCATAAAATAAAATAAACAAACAAACAGATAAATATGCAACGTAGAAGAATTTTGGGAATTATGCCTTATGAGTTTTAACTGGGCAATAAAGCAACAGAAGAAACCAAAACAAAAGGGGGAGGTTCTGTTGACCATGGAACAGTAACTAGATTATTCAAGAAATTTCATTCAGGTCGCAATAACCTCGACGACCAAGCAATGTTAAGAAGGCTCAAAACCGTGGATTGCGAGCCTGTGCTCCAAGCCACAGTGGGCAAATCCGGTAAGTAGCATTCATATATTTTATATGAACTAGCAACAAACAACGCACTCTGGGCGATTTTAAAATTTTATTATTGAAAGATATTGCCTGGGGTGGGTGAGAGTTAAAAATTCGATGTCATGAGGTTTGTATCATAAGTACGCAAAATCATTAAATTTATTAAAGGGGTAAAAATATAAACAATTTGAAATGGAAACTTAGTCCTGTCTACCTCAAATTAAATGTTGCGTGTATCTATTAATTATTAAGAAAAAATTTTGAATATCTTGCACATACATTTTACACAAAATTGTAGGTATTTATTAATTTGTAAACTTTATAGTTAACTTCTTGTTAGTGAAAAAAGGCGAGAAAAAAAAAAACAATTTTTAAATTCCTTACTCAAATTTTGAGTGTAATATAACACAGGATTATTCTTTATTCTATATATTAACGATTTTGAATATAAATTAAATACTCATTAATAGACTTACCCAATCATTGCGAATATGGTGGGACGTAGTTTTGGTTACAGACAGAAATACATCCAATCTCTAATAGAAGATACTACTTTAAGTAAATCTAATTAGCTAACGAAATTCACCTCTACCAAAGACACCGTAACACTTGTGAAGATCTTAAAAGAAATAAGGTCGTCGTCCTTTGCTCCCTCGCCACTGTTCATTTATACTCGGTCTGGCCGAGACGTCACAACTCTCGTCTCGCCAGCTACGAGACTTGCCACTATAAATTGCCCCCCTCAAGGACACTCACGATTTTTACCGCCACAACTAGTCGGACTCGTCACATGTTTTGTTCTTCCGCCCACACGTGCAACTTACCAGCCGCTGTCTCTTCGATCAACGGACCGTAGTTGGCGCATCACAGGTTCGTGAATTTTGCCCTTCTATCTCACTACAGTGAATTGACATGTATTAGAGACTATACTGTAGATCAATATCTACAGCTTGATTCCTATAGTTGGAATGACTTTGGCGAATTAGAGAAAGGAAAAAGTATTAAGAGTAACTCAGTAGGAGGGAAGGTCTGATTTGGATTGGTTTGGTTTGTTTTGTTTTATGGCATATCAACCTCAGTGGGTCATTTAATGCCGATAAAGTTTTGAAATAAATCAATTCTTAATGGATAATACAATTTTTTTTATTAACTCATGTTTTTCTATTTTAACCCATAGATGGGAACCTAACAGGTACTACCACCCGGGTCAGAGTGGACCAGGGAGCAATGGTGATGAAGAGGTGCTCCACATTCCCCAAACCTCCAGAACTCGAACTTCACCATCAGATAGAGTTTAACGTCATTCCCAGGACATGTAGGCCCGCAGCCACCGCCTTCTAGCACCCATATGATAAAAAGGGGTTGGGGCTTGCCATAAGGGCAATAGAGTTGGGAAAATCATATAGGTGCTAGGGCTTGACGTGACCAGCCGATTGATCGGAGGGGGCCACTCCGACCGCCCGTCTAGCCCAAGATAGGGCCAAAGTGGAGTATTGCATGTCAGGAACTGCTCATCCACCAGGGCTCTATCCTTAAGCATCACGGGTCGCCCCCCACGGCCAACAGGTGGCCCCGTTGGGGGAGTGTTACCCCTCTGCAGAGGTGCAGTCGGTGAATTCTAACGCCCCAGCCGACAGGGCGTCTGATTTGGAGTTTTAAGAGTTTAATAATCTGAATATGTTGAATGTTAATGACCCTTCCCAAAACGATGGACAATGTTTTCGTTTTTCTTTTCCTGTGAGAATCTGTGGATATTTTTCTGGGCATTCGTTAGGATTTTGGGTGTAATTGGTTTTGTCGAGGCTACTGTATATATCTTAACTATTACGATCTGCCTTTGTTTATCTCGAGATCTGCGTGTGTGTTTGAGGTAAGCCTTTCGTTGTACGTAAAATTTTTTAAACGAATAATCACGAATGTAATTTTTATATGTGGTCACGTCGTTTTGTTTATAACGAGTTTGAAGCCAACTTCTGATACCTACACGAGGAAATGGAGGAGAAATATATTTGTGAGAATATATCTAGCAACTCTGAAATTCTATTTAGATGTACTGAAGAAAAACAAAGAACAGTATGAATCATGTTTTCCGAGGCAGAAAATTTCATTTTCTTGTAGAAACAAGTAAAAATGATTTGTTTTAGGCTTAAGAAAAACGAAAAGTACAGGATTTCGAATTGAAATAATAATAATAATAATAATAATAATAATAATAATAATAATAATAATAATAATAATAATAATATCAGTGCCAACGTATGGTAATATTTCAAAGAGTATTATAGAATAAGTAAATATAACAAAAATAAAAGAATTTTAATGTGTCACCTTGAAACTACCACCGTACCAGGAATAGTGGGAGCTTAGGGTATGATCAAGAAATAGCAGATAAAAAAACATTAACAAGATAACTGGTAATCCTAGCCAATATGAAATACAAAAAATTGCACTCAGCGGTACTGTTTATCTCATTAGGAAAGAACTATCCTTTTATTTGTCGTTTTTCTTTCTTTATTTCTCTTATATATATATATATATATATATATATATATATATATATATATATATATAATCCAAAATTCCAGAGAAGAAATCTTCCTTACGACATAGGTTTTTTTTAAAACAACTTGTCGCAGTTTGAGAGCTCAATGTGTGCTCTTATTGTTATATATATATATATATATATATATATATATATATATATATATATATATATATATAAAGGTGTTACAATTGTGTTATAAATATATTTCAAGATCGATTTTTCGTGGGTTTGAGGAGTATAAATACTGGGTTTGTTTTAAAATGCTCCTCATTTTCCTTAATTATAAATATTTCTAAAATATCTTATCAATGTATTTCTCTATTTAAATTTTATCTACGCAAAAAAATTCGTTGTGTTACGTTACACTCTCTTTACGTAATTCAGTGGTGATGTGTTGATGTAGAAATAATTTATACTTATCTTTAGACCGGTACTACATGGGAGATGGTCGAATCTTGGTTGCTGAGTTGATGCTGGAGTTGGCTGACATTCCTTGGTATTTGGAATCTGGAAACCAGCTTAGGGTGTTGGGGGACATCTTGCCTTGTGTCATTAAAGTTTTTTTTTAGTAAGGACACAAGGCCACTTCTTTTTCTCATGAGATTTTCTTCCCTCAAAGTCACAACTGCCGAAAGCAAAATCCCATGTCTTGCTCTTTCAGCTTATTCTACAAGAATCATCCACACTCTCACCTCACAATCCTTCTCTCTTCCACTTCGCCACGTTTCATGGCTCGTCCCAAGAAAACAGTCCATGTGGCGTTATGATAATTCATCTTAAACTTATCCATTCTCATCTAATACTTAATTCTTACCAAAAGCTTTCCGTGTTAATTTTCAGTGTTACACTTATATCTCCACCCCCACCCCATTATCTTACAGTTGTTATCCCATATCAACTGCCTCAAAGATAAAAATAATTAATTTTGTGTCAGCTTCTTCGTGGTTCCCATTAAGTTTGAGGAGAGTCTTTGAATGCCCTAGTTGATTTTGCCCTAGTGTGGCCCATGTATCCACCCCCGCTTAGAATCTTGTATTCTTCTGGAAGTTACTGGTTAAATGGATAATCATTTCAAAGAGAAAATATTTTATTTTCAAAGCACTATCGGCTATATCGCTATATACCAACTCCACCTCTGTAGAGAGGTAAGACCACCCCAATGGCGCCACCTGTTTGCCGTGGGTGGCGACCCGTGATGCTTAAGGATGGAACCCTGGTATATATATATATGTGTGTTAGAATATGTGCTGTATGATGCTGAGGTTCCAATTCTGGAGCTCAGGGGATATGGGGTACCCCTTCATCACCATTATTCCCAGGTTCACTCTGCTAAAAATTTAATTTAACCCCCGTCCGATGCTGTGCGAAGTCTAAGAACAGACAAACGAAGAAAGAGAAAGAAGAAACATGGCACATAAGTTGTTTAACGCGTACCTGTGACATAAGTTGTTTTAGTCTTGTGACCATAATCTGACTACAATACATGTGTCTCCTTAATCTAGCGCCCGTAATATTCGGGGAATAGAGTACATATTCGTTTTTTTAAGTCCGTTTCCACTACAACAAAATTTACGTTAAATTAATCAAATGGCAAATTTATTTATGCTGTCTCATTTATTATTTGTATTTTATCTGGGTTATCGGGCATTGTAAACCGTTGGGAAAGGTCTGTATCCATCTTTTCTGTAAACATCAATTTCTCAATAGCGTTGGCAAGAAAACCACTCTAGGAGAAGGAACATCTCTGAATTCAAAACCCTGCTATCATGGTAGGATAACTCACCGTTGTTGAATATCAAAACAAGTCGTTACATCCTCTAAGGGAATTGGACGTTGTGTGTCATCTCGTTCTCGAAACCCTTGGGGTGACGTTTATTACCAAGTTGAATAGCACCTTACCCCCCCCCCTAGTACAATATCGGTGTCGCGAAGAGGGGATATCTTCAGCATGGGTAACTTGCGGTATTCCATAAAACCTTGCCATGGCTTGATACGAAATCCAGAAAAAAAAGATCCATAATCTCACGAGGCAGTTAGAATGTAAAGAATAAATAAAATAAAATAAAACATACGTGTATATCGATATATGTATATATGTATAGATATATCCCAATTTCTTCCTACGCCTTATAGAAGCGACCGGCAAACATATCTTCCTCTATTAAATACACATTTCAGCATCCGGGTGTATGGATTTGAACGCATGACTGTGCTTTATTTAGCATTACTGCTCAGCACCGTAATTTCGTCTCAGTGGTTCACCCAGTCGGTTGTCATATCTAATGGTCTTGGAATCCCTGGCACAAACGCAGACCTCCAGTGTCTTTTTTCTCTGTTCATTGTAGCGAAAGACAGAAGTATTAATTTACTGCTCGTTCCCTTCGCCTCTGTGAGTTCTCTTACGAATATGTTAGAACTGTTCACCGATTATTTGCTTGACGATCTGACGCCATGTTTGTTGCTGCAATATAATGGCCGTACCTTCCTGGCTGTGAGCATTTGTCGAAAATCAATTTATTTCGCCATAGAAAAAGAAGCGATGGAAAATGCTAAATGGATGGATGAATCTTTCCTTTTTTATTCTGAATATCATTGAGATAAGAATTGTGTTGAATGGGAGATTTTTTAATAATTATTCCTGGGAAGGTAAAATGAATAATCTTCCTTTTTTTTGTGTGAATGAAATGGTTGAAATGTTCTAGATGGAAAGAAAAAAGCAGAAAATGGATGTGATTAACTGTTTAATTTCTGAAATAAGCGAAAGAATAAAAATAAAAAGAATTGAAGAGAATGAATGAAACTATTTAAGCTGGATAGGAAAAGGAGATACAAAAAAGAACAAAATAAATGTTAAAAAGTAGGAAAGAGGGAAGACGGAAAAGAGAAACGAATGGAAATATGTATGAAAAAGTGGAAAGAGGAAAAAAGAATGAAAGAAGAATATCTAAAGAAAAAGAAAAAGTGATAAAAGAAGGAAGGCCGAAGGAAATTGAATGTAAAGAAAAGATAAAAAAGAAAGAGAGAAACAAGAAGGAAAAAACGAAAGGTAACATTTCAAAAATGTGAATGAAAATAGACGTCTATAAAAAAGATAAAGAAAACCAAATAAGATAGAAAAGTTAAAGTCAATATTTAAAAATTTGTGAATGAAAATAGGCTTTGAATAATAAAATGGTAGGGACGACAATAAAGTAATACGGATGAAAAATGGAAATAGAATGTGAATTAATATAGGTTTCTATAAAGCAAGGAAAGAAAAAAAGAAAGAAAAATGAAAAACGTATTTCAAAACATGTGAATGAAAATAGGCTTCTATAAAAAGAGATAAAAACATATATTTGCAGAAACAACCGAATAAAATAATCCAGAAATAAAATATTTACACCTAAAAACAGAAATATTTAAAGGGAATAAATTATGAAATAAAGAAAAATAAAATAAAACTGGAGGAAAATAAGATAGAATAAAAAGGAGATAATTTTAACCATTATAAAAAATAAAATAAAAAAGAATTCATCAAAAGATATTAAAACAAATTAAAGATTTAATGAATTAATAGGAACTGAAAACCTGCCTTATGATCGTGATTTTTATCTTATATGAAATGACTATCAATTTCCTCCACTTTTTGTTGTAGCAATAAAATAAGGAGACTTATTAGTTAATAAATGTCGTCGAAGGGTTAACGTTTATAACCTAGAGTGTCAAAGCATGACCAGAAAAATGTCGCCAGAATAAATTCATTAAAACGTCTATAACTTTGGTTTCTGGTTAATATATTTTCATCCATATATTGGCTATATGCATGAAAAACATGAATATTCAATTTGATTTAATATTTAATTTGATTTGCCTGTAAAGCAATAATTAAGGACCCAGTTCATTGGCTACTTACTCGTCCTGTCGGCTTAGGCATAAAAGTCTCTGACAATAACCCCGGTATAATAGCAAGTCCCCACCCAGAAAACAAAGTGGTTTCGGGAGCATGACATTAACCTGATGGAGTGTGGAGTATTCCTTCGTTGCCATTACACCCAGGCCCATTCTTATCCGAAGTAGTAGTACCATTTAGGTTCACATGTATGGGTCAAATAGATATGCGTATTCGATAGAATAGTATGCAAAAAAAATATTAAAAAACAACTACACAAAAATATAAATATGAATGTACTATGAAGATACCTAATCTCTATGCATAAAATAAAAGTTTAATATAACGTTAATATCAATCAATAAATCAATGCCGATTACTTCCATTGGAAATCCTGATCGAGACTAGTTGCATTTCACATAATATGCTTGGAAAAGGTATACATCAGACTATTCGCCGTCTACCTATGAGTAATTAGGAGAGTGGACTGAGCTGTTTAACGTTGAAATGGCAACCGGCCTTAAGGAAATACAACTTTGAATTCCAGCTGATTAAATTCTGCTTAATAATTAACCTTATGTCACGCCCTACTTGTGCAGAGTGGTTTGGTAGATATATACATTGTAGATTAAACTTCTTACTAACAATCTAAGATTGGTTTTTGAAATTTTCAAAATTACTTGGGTTAAAGAAAAATAAAGAGCTCTAAGTAAAACAACATCGTCTTGGGTTCGTAATTAAAAACTAAAAATGGACACAAAGCAGAAAGAACCCAAGAGGGTCAAAGTAGTTACTGACAAAAAGAAAAATCCGAAAAAAAACTACAAAAAACGGAGAGAATGCTAGCCCAACAATAGCTCAGATGCAAGATACAGAATAGCAGAATAGAAGGGACAGAATAATCAGATAGACGTTAGACGCCCCAACAAATCCATAGGAGATATTATCAAATACAAAAGGTCTATACAATATAAGTATGCCTAATAATTATTACAATTTATTAATTGGTGCTGTAGTGTTACATATGTTTTTACCGATTGACAAAAAGACCCAGGAAACTGATACTTAAAAAAAAAACTTTTGTTTAAATAAAGGACTCCAGTTTTTATTCATCTGGCTTTCACCAGTCTTTAAAAGATCGTTTCAGCAGCAAGCGCACGGTGTACCGCAGCCCAATTCATGATAATGATCGGTCGTATCTGAATAGAATTGTAAGATATTAGCTAGATAAAGCTAGTATTACCCGTTCCCTAAGTTCCTTTGCACCACTCAGGTGATAGTTTAAAATATGATAATGATCGGTCGTATCTGAATAGAATTGTAAGATATTAGCTAGATAAAGCTAGTATTACCCATTCCTAAGTTCCTTTGCACCACTCAGGTGATAGTTTAAAATATGATAATGATCGTCGTATCTGAATAGAATTGTGAGATATTAGCTAGATAAAGCTAGTATTACCCGTTCCCTAAGTTCCTTTGCACCACTCAGGTGATAGTTTAAAATATGATAATGATCGGTCGTATCTGAATAGAATTGTAAGATATTAGCTAGATAAAGCTAGTATTACCGTTCCCTAAGTTCCTTTGCACCACTCAGGTGATAGTTTAAAAATGATAATGATCGGTCGTATCTGAATAGAATTGTAAGATATTAGCTAGATAAAGCTAGTATTACCCGTTCCCTAAGTTCCTTTGCACCACTCAGGTGATAGTTTAAAATATAAGAGGTATTTCTGCGTCACCTTGTAGTAATATGGAGTAGATATGAATTAATAAAAAATGCACGGTACGATGTTATTCACAGAAAAGGATAGAAACGATGAATAGGCAAGAAAGAAAAGACATACAACAAAATAAGAACAAAAAAAAAAAAAAAGAAGAGATAAAGCAAAAATGATATTAAAGAACTGAAGAAAAAAAGATGATTATTATCGTTGTAAAACTTGAGCTGCATTCAGACATTATTTTCTCACTCAACTGCCTTCCTTGTTCTTGCATGACAAAACATTCAGAATTGAAAAATCTATGCTTTTCCTCGCTGAAAAGATACAAGTTAAACATTGACGTTGTATTACGATCACCAAGCTTGTTGACCCTTCTGATAGACATTACTCAGATGGTGGTATGGTCGCATTTTGCCGATGGAATTGAATGGTCTTTGTATTGATGGACATTGAATGGTCCTTACAATAATGGACATTGAACGGTATCATTCAAGACATATTTTCATTCGGGAATATATTATATAGAAGTTACAAAAAGAGGGATGCAGAGAAATCTAATGTTGATATAAAATCGCTTGATTTGGTAGAAAAAACTCTTTAGATACGCATCTATCAGTCTGTGATTTTCTGCCTATCTATGAATCTATCTGTCTGTCTGTGTCTGTCTGTCTGTCTCTCTCTCTATATATATATATATAGAGGCTGTAGAATACCCATACTATGCTATTTAGGCTTTGTATGACAAACGATTTAGGGGAAGGAAACTTTGGATTAAAGCCTGTTAAAGCTCCGATTAAATGTTGACATTGTGTCACATCCTGCTCGTGTGGAGGAGTTGATAAATGAATATTTTTTAAAGCAATTTTTAATAACTGTTTTTTCAGTATGAATTTTTAGTTGTCTCACATAAAACCTTTTTAACTTTTATCCATGGGTGGTTATCCATGATTTTAAGAATGAACAGTCCATGACATGCAACACTCCACTTTGGCACTTACTGAGCCTAGGCTGGTGGTCAGAGAAATCTATATCGATTAATCGGCTGGTCACCTCAATCCCTATCACCTATATGGCTGTCCTAACTATAGTGCTCTTATGACAAAACCCTAATCCTTTTTTATCATATATGTGATACAAGGTGGTGACAGTACCCATCAAGAATAATTAAAACAAAACGTCTTCGGCATAAAATATCCTATATGACTGAAATACCGTAAAATCCAACCAACCAACCAACCAACCAACACCAAGCGTAGAATTTATTAATAAATACCAATGTCAATATTAGTATTATTGATTGAATCCATAAAGACTTAAACACACTCGCAAATTGGTCATAGATGACAGTCATTTTGTATTGATGAGAAAGACAGTCATTTTGTATTGATGAAGAAAGACAGTCATTTTGTATTGATGAAGAAAGTCATTTTGTATTGATGAAGAAAGACATCATTATTCATTAAATCGCAGAGAACACATACGAATTTACTAAAAGCCCACCAAAAATCACACTGAATCGCACATATTTACACCAATGCAAAAAATATGATTTAACCCCGCACGAACATGTTTCAAATTTCAAAATCGTTTACAGACAAGTGCACGAAATAGCAGAGAGTTTAACCTTATAATACCGAACACACGATCATGGACAGACTCATTGTGTTCATATTACAAACATAAACTGCCCACCATACACACATGTGAACAACTTCGCATATTCCCAATGAAGAGGCGCTTTCTCTCGTTGCTAATCAAGGTTTAATTTATTTCCGCCGATATTGCCTGCAACCAATGAGCAGAATGATGAGTGAGAGAGTCGTTCCGGTTAACCATCAAATTGTCATTATTTGCTGATTATGATCGCTCTCCACACTCCACTTACTCTCCATATTTGCTTTTACTCTCCATTTATTTGTGTTTTCCCCCCTTTTTTTTCAATAGATCTTTTTTTACTGATTCTTTTTGCATTCATGGCCATTTTTATTATTTCCATTCATTTTTTGTCATATTTTCTTACTTTCAATCTTTCTTTCTTTTTGGAGGGAATGGGGGGTATTATCACATTTTCCTGTTTGTTATTTTCTGTTCAATGTCTTTTTTTCCATTCTCTCTTTTATTTTTACGCTCTTTCCAGCGTATCCATTTTTCTTTCTTTAATTACTCTTTTTATTTCTCACTACTCTATATTCTAGGAACTTCATCTGATGGTGATGTTCCAATTTTGGAGCTATTGGAATGTGGAGTACCCCTTCATTGTCAGTACATCCTGGTCCACTTTTTACCGGAGTGGTAGTACCTACTTGGGTCCCTTCAATGGATTGAATTGAAAAAAATGAGTTAATTTTTTGAAATTGAGTTTAAATAAAAATATCAAGAATGAATAAAGTAAAATATATTTGGTATAAAATAATCCAACAAGCTTTGACATGCCGTAAAATCCAACCAACCCGTAACCATATTCTAGGGCACTTTTCTGAATTTACTGAACTTTTCTTATCCTAGCACGGAGGTTTCTTACAGACCCTTCTATTCCTAAGGGGTTACCCATTTGAGTACTGAACAGACTAATCACTGCTTAACATCGGTTATCAGTGTCACCTGATTGAGTTTAGCACAAGGCCGTAAGTATGGCCTGTATATTAAGGATTGAACTTATTGCTTGTAATTTTCTCGCCTTGTTTTATTCATCTCTTTGTTTTGCTTCTTTAATTCCTTTAAACAATCTGTTGGTGGGCTTTAGAACAGGCATGTCAAACATGTGGCCCCTACTTTTCTTTCTTTATGATAAAAACAGTATGATCCATTATTTACTTGAGGTAACGAAACTCATAAGAAATAAGAATCCGGCGGATAAGCAACAGCAGATAATCAGATTTACATTTTTGCATTTCATCTTGGTCGATTTTCACGGTCTCATTTTTAACCAAGATGATTACCGGTTTTACAATTAAAGAACTCCAGTGTTAATATATTGATATGAATAGTTTATTGAAATCATAAAATTGCAAAGAAAGATTAACCTTGGTATAAAATAATTCAACCACGACTGACACAAAATAGGAAAGGGCAATGAATCTCCCATGTTATTAGATATAATCATTTCGCAGTTCAGCATAATTGACAAATTTCTCAGGTTTTTAAAACTTTCAATAATAGTCTATTAATTAAAAACAATCATTTTTCACTGTCTTGTTAGCCGTGAATTTATAAGTAAAACCTCGTACATATATGTTGTTTCTTGATTGTTTTAATATTGAGTTTTTGCATAATAATTTTGGCTTCTTGTAACAAATTTTAAAATTAAGACACGTTTGGCTTTGTTGTTATCGGAAAGTTCGTGGGGAACCTACCCACCCAATTTCCATACTTTTATTTTGGCTTTTTGAGAAGACGAACGATGGCCGAATGGTCCACATTGAAGTCTCCGGCTAACATTCCCATTGTCAAACCTTTGCTCTATTCCACGGCTGCCAAAAATGTCTGGTCGTTGAACTTTGATGGTTGATCTCTTCCTTCTTCGTCTGCGAGGTTTGTATTGCCCGATTTAAATTTTCTTTCAACTTGGCTTTTTTTCATTGAGATCACAAAATTATTATACTTCATTCCAACCTTTCCCGAAGTGATAGAGCATAATATGAACAATGTGGATATGATTTTCGATACGCCTTCTGAAAAGGGAGAATTATTTTTTATGAAACAAATTAAGCAAACCGCCAATTGCTATTGCTTTTGTTGAATAAAATTTGTTGAGAAAAAACCGCAATAATTATGTACCAACCCAATATTTGTTTTCAAAGAAAAAAATATGTATATGTAAATTGTTTGCTAATTAACAACATTGCTTTTTCAATAATAGTTCTTTTTTTTAAACATTTTCCCTTCAGTTTTCTGCATCTACGCATGCGCAGATAATTGAATGATAATGACGTTGTCTTACTCATCTTACCTTTTCCTGTTTCCTACGCTGTTTGGTTTAACTTCCAATTTTTAGCTCTAAATACAGACGATTAATTGGCTTTTAATTAGGATTTTTCTTCACTATCATCGACATTAATGTATTTATCATAGAGTCCCACTGATAAGGAAAAATCAAGCTTTTTCCAAAGTCTCAATAAAAGGGACGAACAGAGAGAAATACAGAAACTTCATGGTTAAATCTAATCCTGAATTTTCTGTTTTCATTGAATTTGAACAAGGATCTAACTGAATATTAAGTTGTATCTCTTTTTCTTTCAATATTTACTATTAGATATATATGTTCTATCACGCATATTGACCACTCTTTATTGATAAATATAACAGTATATTATCAACACAGACAAGCTCTCTTACACACACACATACACACACACACACACACACACACACACACATATATATATATATATATATATATATATATATATATATATATATATATATATAAGTAAGAGTAGAGTGGACGTAATGTCAACGGCACTTGGTTATTGACAGTATTTCCCCTATGAGAATCACATAATTGAAAAACTGTCAATGACTAAGCACCCTTCCCTTCATACACACGCCACCCTAAGTTAGATATATATGTTCTATCAACGATATTGACCACTAGTTACTCATAAATATACCACTCTATGCTATCAATATTAGTATATATATATATATATATATATATATATATATATATATATATATATATTATGCATGTGTATATATATATACACATATATACAGATATATATGTATGCATATATATATATGAGTATATATATATATATATATATATATATATATATATATGAAGGAGGGCCGATGTTGCTTTTTTAAAACCGTAGAGAAAAAGGCCCCGAAACGGTTTGCACATTCTCTCCTGATGAGCCCATGCATTTGTAAACATCCTTTGTTTTTTCAATATATCATATTCATATATATATATATATGTATATATATATACAACACACACACACACACATATATATATATATATATATAATATATTTTTTTTTTTTTTTTGTTCAACTATATATATATATATATATATATATATATATATATATATTAAATGAATCGTGAACTATGAACCATGCCAAATATTCTAACTCTAGCAGCGTGCAATGTTTAGACCATATAATATATATTTGAGAGGAATTTTATCTTTCACTTTATCTTTTGTTGTCAGTTGCCAGTTTTTTTTGAAAGATAACACAAGCGTTGGTCATTCTTCAGTCGACTCAAGGCTTCTAAAATAAAAAGAAAAGCTTATGAATGAAATGAAAGGTTGTGAATGAGGCTGCGAAAAATGCTCGGCGATAAACCAAAACAGAAATGAAGGAATGGCTAAAACGTTAATAAAAAATCTGGTAGTAATGCCGGAAATGTCACAAGTAAAACAAGAAAATGCATAATAGTCGAAATCTTAAACGTAATGGATTCAGCTTGAAGCGATTTGGAATGCAAGAAGCTTTTTGTTTCATACTACGTTTTTTTTTTGTTTTTTGTTTTTTTGCTGGAAAGAAATAAATTTATGGTAATATCCAACATTTTTTTCAGTCATTTTTTTACTGTGCCCTCTCGCTCCCTCCTCTCTCTTTCTTTCACCTTCTCTCTCACGCATATATATACACACACAAACACAGACTCTCTCTCTCTCTCTCTCTCTCTCTCTCTCTCTCTCTCTCTCCCATATACATATTCACATACTCTCTCTCTCTCACACACACACACACACAACACACACATACTCATACACATACACATACTGTCTCACATACACATATACATACTCTCTCTCTCACGCATACGCATACAAATCAGATACCCCTCTCTCTCTCTCTCTCTCTCTCTCTCTCTCTCTCTCTCTCTCTCTCCATATACATATTCACATACTCTTTCTCTCTCACACACACACACACATACTCATACACATACACATACTCTCTCACATACACATATACATACTCTCTCTCTCTCACGCATACGCATACAAATCAGATACCTCTCTCTCTCTCTCTCTCTCTCTCTCTCTCTCATATACATATTCACATACTCTCTCTCTCTCACACACACACATACTCATACACATACACATACTCTCTCACATACACATATACATACTCTCTCTCTCACACATACGCATACAAATCAGATACCCTTCTCTCTCTCTCTCTCTCTCTCTCTCTCTCCTCTCTCTCATATACATATTCACATACTCTCTCTCTCACACACACACATACTCATACACATACTCTCTCACATACACTCTCTCTCTCTCTCACGCATACGCATACAAATCAGATACCCCTCTCTCTCTCTCTTTCTCTCTCCCTCTCTTTCATATACATACTCTCTCTCTCTCTCTCTCTCTCACGCATACGCATACAAATCAGATACCTCTCTCTCTCTCTCTCTCTCATGTCAATGTTTTTCTTTGGTTTTTGCAAATTTTCTTTTCCCGCCGGATTTTGTCGTTCTCTCCATATGTTTCCCTCTCAGTTATCTTTTTATTTCAAGTCGGTTTTAGGGAGAGATTGTCATTAGCCATTTTTTTTCTCGGGCCATATGACCATTAGTCGTTAATCCTCCTTGGGACACGATCTTTGTCTTTATCTTTTCTACTTCCTTTCAGTTCGATTTTTATTTCCATCTAACACCTAATCTCTTTTTTCCCTCTGTTTTGTTGATATTGTATATTTTAAAAAAAAAAAATTCTGGTATGGTTAGCTCTCTAGATTAAAATAACAGAAATAACAAAAATAGAAGATAAAAAAAACAGTATCAGTAATGCCAGGAAGAGAAATTAGTTTTATCTGATCTTTTTGAGATGATACAATGCTATCAGCTAGAAATGACATTTTTAGAAGCATATGAATATATTATTCTTTGTTGTTCTTCAGAAACAGAGATAGATACGAAGTCTGTTCAAAAAGAAACGAAACTTGTCTATTTAATAAAAAAATGGCGGAATGGCTTATTGTCGGTATCAGCCGGACAGCGAGGAAGTCTATTCCATTTTCGCTAGAGCTAGACCAGTGAGATTGTTTTTTGTTGAACTGAAGTGCCACACATACCGTCAGCAGCACCCTTTATCTCACAGATCAATTGCCCTATCTGTGCTACTCAAGCGCTGATTTAGAGGGGTCTGGTATCGAACCAGGAAACATGTGATTTCTATGCAGGTGCTCTACCGACTGAGCTAAACGACACCTTTTTATCATTATTTACTCTCTTTACCAGGTCTATTTACCATGATAAAATAAAGGGAACGTTACTATTCTTTTAGATATTACAAGCAAAAAATTCGGATCTTATAATGGCCACAGATATTTGTTGTTACGATTTTTGGGAAAAAATCCATAATTTCCTAGTAATCCTCTAATAACCTTTTTCTTAAGTCAGCTAAATAATGGACCATTCCGTTTTTGTCATAACGAAAAAAGGGGGATAAAAAGGACATACTTCACAAAAAAATATAATGCGAAAGAAAAAGAGTAGAGAAAGATAGAGAGAGGGATGAGCGCACGGAAGCAATTACGCTAATCTTTTTCAATCGAACACATTGAAAAGAAGGATAGAAAGAAATAAGCGTAAGAGAGAGTTAAATCAAGATTATTATACATTTTACATATTGAACTATTTAGCAATAGCTCTTGAGTAAACATATCAAACGTTGTAATAATTGAATTATCATACTGTCCACCGGACTGCTAGTCCTTTATAATTCTACTCTGATCTTATAATGGTCACAAATATTGATTGTTAGGATTTGGGGGAGGAAAAACCATAATTTCCTAATAATCCTATAATAACCTTTTTGATAACTCTAAACATTTTTAAAGAAAGGCGGAGCAAGTTGACGAAAGAGGTGAAGAAGAGATTATCGTTACAGTGACAAAAGAACGGAAAACACGTCCAGGTCCACTCTGACTCAGAGTGGTAGTACCTGTTAGGGTCCCATCTATAGGTTAAATGAAACAGAATGAGTTGTAGAAAATGTGTTTAAAATACGTTTGAAAAAATAAATCGATACGTCTGCGGCCTAAAATGACCCAACAAGGGTTGACATGCCGTAAAATCCAACCAACCAACCAACCAACTGACTTATCAATTTATGACGACGCTGAGTGCGCAACTATTAATGCCTAATTTGCCGTTATTAGAGACTGTATTATAACTGATAATGAAGGTTACATAATAAATTCATATGCATGGCTTGCATTTAACATTGCTCGATGATATTAAGATGCAATTAGAATCGAACAATCTCTACCCTTTTGCGTGCGTGTGTTGTTAATACTTGTCAAGTATTTAATAAATTGAAAAGCAACAGAAACCGTGAGAAAGACACAAGAGACTCTTGTCGAGTTGGTTGGGGTTGTGGGGGAGGAACGTGTGCGCCTGTAACTAGGGGTGGCAATGAAATGCATTTGCAATTAACAACAGTATCATTGTTGGACTGCTAATATGTTTCTTAATTAGATGTTGTCAAATAATTTCTCAGATGGTCTCGCCGGTGGTAGAGTGTGTGTGTGTGGGGGGGGGCGTTGTCATGAAGGGCATTCAGAGATAATATGGTGCCTAATTGCTTGGTCTGCTAAGGACGCTGTTGTTAGCAAAATGAGAGAAAAAAGGGGTTGGGTGGGATAAGGGTTATGCATGTAACAGACAAGCAAAAGGAAACAGAACAGGGATATTAGAAGAAGGAATATTCGGGGTAGTGAGGTTAGGGGTCACATTGAAATTCAGTAAAGTTCGGTAGTTAAAGATTCTGTCTTGTGCATATCATCAATGGATTTCCTCTCGTTTTCCTCGTCGAATCGCGATGGTTGTAATTAATGAGTGAAGATTTATTAGGGTTGGGGGTCAGCCCAGTTGAGGGTGGAGCAAGACACGACCGAGAAACAATATCTTTACATTTTTAACAAATATATAATCCATATACTAATTAAAATTTGAAGGCAGAACTTTGATTTTATTACTAATATTCAATTTTACAACGTTTTAATTATCGTTGAGGTGTTTTTTTTATTTCTCGACGAGAAAACCCGTAAATTCATTATGATAAAGATTTATCTAGAAATAAAAAGTATTCTAATTTGTCTCTCACGGTTATCGCTATTATATCGAGTATTTGAACGATTAAAAACAACATTCAACGTAATACAGACCCCAGAAAATTTAGTTGCAAATTGAACTGGAAATAGATCATTCTAAGTATATTTAATAATAATCTTGCTTTTCTGTTGGGTTACGGTTTCATACAAACAAACATTTCCCTCATCGAAGCTCGATGATATTAATTAATGATTGAACATTAATTGGGCTTCATCAGGCCAACAATATCAATCGAGAAACATTGTCTATAAAGTACGTGTGCACTTTTGAAAATATGAATTTAAAATGCACATGGACTTCCGGTACAATCCAACTGATTAAACTTTAAGGGGCAGGTTTGAGCTTAAAAGTAAAATGAGTCATTTTATTTATAGTATTCAATTTTGAAACGTCTTAAACATCGTTGATGTATTTTTATTTTTAGACGAGAAAATCCGAGAATCCTTTAATTTGCGATTCATCTTGGAACAAAAAAAATGTTCTTGTTTTGTTAAACACCACCGTAATGCACTAAAGTAGGTCATTAGTGATGTTACATCAATATCCTTGGAGATTTCGTGTTTTGTAAAACTATATCTATTCAACCGCTAACCCTCACCTGTTATTAGGCCTCGCCTTTCCAGATTCACTCTGTGTAATTTAATGAATAGTTAAGAATTTCTTATATATTTGTCCAGGGATAAGCAACAGCCAAGCCGTGACTTGTACGGTACAATAGGAGATTGAAAAAAAAGGTAAATAAATAGATGAATAAATTAAATCTTTAAATATACGCCCCTTGCAACATTTGGGGATCCAGAAGGCGTCGTCAGTGATGTCAAGTCTGGGTTACTGGGGTGTTTTGGGTGTTTCCTACTTTCCTCGCCAGGTCGACCCTATCAGTTATATCTGTTATATCGAGATTTTGGAAAATTAAAAACAACGTTCAGTGTAACGCAGACCCCACAATATTATCATGCAGTCGAAAATTGAACTGGAAATAGATTTATTCTTTAAGACCATTTTAAGTGCATTTAATAAGAATTTGGCGTTTTCATACAAACAAAATGAGTTTTTTTTGCTTTTCGGATCATTTAATGTCGAACCAATCACTAATAAATAAAGGACTCATGTTGAATACAGTACTTGCTGCTGCTTATGCGTCCACTGAATTAAGTATTATCAATTATCAATTAATTATAATCAATTAATTGATTATGTGGCCATTCAATTAAGTATTATCAATTATCAATTATGAAGTATTATCAATTACCAGTTAATTATTATCAATCAATTAATAATTCTTCAATCAACCAAAACAAAACAGTGGTTTTTGGACAGATTATTATACAGCCGTAGATGAAATAAAAGTACAAATAGAAATATTATTTTGTTCAACACACCATACAATAAAAATGTAAAAACTAATGTAGGAAAACACTTCCCTACATCTAACAGAATACATGAAATAATCAATAGGAATACAATAAAACTCAAAACAATAAAACAAGCTATGAATAATTTTTAAAAAAGATCACAATAGATATATATATATATATATAATGGACAAACGGCAAAACCCCACCTGATAATAAGACACGAAAGTCCCCTAAACGGATATTGCCTGCAAACTTTTGCATACCAAGCCAACGTAAGATCGAAACAAAACAGTAAAATATATATAGGTGCAACAGAAAGCCCTGTAAACAGAGAATGTACACAAGAATAATTAGCATCTATCAATAAAAAATACAAGCACATTGGGGACCTCAAAAATCAAACAAAAAAAACTAGTACTAACACATTACAACTCTCCAAATTAGACTCTCTTAATTGAATAAACAATAAATATACATAAACAATAAATACACACACACACACACACACACACACACACACACATATATATATATATATATATATATATATATATATATATATTGTAAATCAGGCAAATATTTATTTCCTACAAATAGTGAGGATGATGCAAAGCTAAACGAGAAGGATAAGACAGGTCTTACTACCATCTGTCAGCCACGCAGAGGTTGCTTCTTAAAATGAACATTTAAAACTTTGAATTACTATCATACTGTTATCTTCGAAAACCGACTATTAAGAGCGCTAAGATAAAATAAACAAAATGTCATCTAAAACCATGACAAAAACAATGCACATTCTATTCAGTTTTTTAACAATATACTTATATAAGTTAAATTCTGTCCGTTAATTTAAATCTTTTGATAATCATTGTCAATCGGGTCCAATATCCTTCCAGTTTTGAGTGAAACTCTCATCATTTGTTGCGAGGGTATTTCTTGGTTCGGTGACTGACATTGTACAGTGTATGGACGGGTTGTTTGACAGGATATTAATGATATTTCTTGGGTGTTATTATAATTCTAATTGGTTCTACAACGGAAGCCAAGCACATTGCAGCTAATGAGCTCATAATTAATGAAACATCAGAAAGGTAATCAGGGACGAAAAAGGCTTCTGGGGTCGAATCTCTCTCTCTCTCTCTCTCTCTCTCTCTCTCTCTCTCTCTCTCTCTCTCTCTCTCTCTCTCTCTGATACGACCAGCAATGCAAATATTTAATTATAGTTATTCGAATGTACGAATGCGTCGGTTTACATCATAGGCCCCCAATACACAAAAATAAATAAATAAATATATATATATATATATATATATATATATATATATCTTTTCCTTTCTCCTTTTCTCTGTCCCTTTCTCTCTCCCTCCTCACTCTCTCTCTCTCTCTCTCTCTCTCTCTCTCTCTCTCTCTACACACACACACACAAAGATATATATATATATATATATATATATATATATATATACTGTTTGTATCAGAGGATATACATACATTTTGCAAAATCTGATCTCTGATAGAATAAAGTGGGAATTCTTCCTAGATGTCACCGTATTAGAACGTTTGTATGACTGCATCACATGGACTTTGACAAGACTTTTTTTAAAAAAATCTAGATAGGAAGTACACAAGGTCCTGTGAGCTGTTTTTGATGAAATTTTTGAAACAGAAAAAAAAAGATACTTACCTCCTATCACACAAACCATCCAAGTAAGACGAACAAGACATAATGGTCACGGCTGGAGAAATAATGACAAACTCACAGGTGACATTCTCCTGTGGACTCCTACACATGGACAAACGAGCATGGACAAACCCATAAATATATCCATACAACAGCTATATGCGGACACTTGATGTTGCGGCAGATATAGAGACGGATGTGTAGAGAGTGTCAGAGGAAACCGTACTGCTGTGACCCCACCTTGTGGTCTTGTGTTTGATAGATAGATAGATAGATAGATATATATAGATAGATTTTGGCAATTTAATAAATGTATTTTACCAATACTAGCAAATATATGCACCCTCCGGGTGCAAGTATTTAAGTTTTAATGTAATAAATATTGTATCAAATTAGAAATCCTAATGAAACTAAATAAGAAAGCAGATAAAAAATATTTGAAACAGAGGGAGGCATAATAAAAAATAAAGAACAACTGAAACTTACTCTTCTCTCACTCCCGTCTTTCATTGCTAAATTTTCCTAATTTTAACTATTTAGTTAAAATAGGAAGTAAAGAATAAAATTACTGTTATTTTTTATTATTAATGAAATTTTTAAAAGATTTATCCCTGAGATTTTAGATAATATTCATGAAGATAAAACCAAACAATTAGAAATCAGTAATACTAAGCACATATTTATTAAAATCAGATTTTTAATATCAATATGCAAATTAGCCTTCCATTCACACTGTAAACTGCTATTTTGTTGTATATATAAATACAATTGTATGTTATTAATATGTAGATATTACCAACAGTATTAATAATGTGAAAGAATTTTATTAATAATTGAGGTTTAAATGAAAATAAAATCCTGTAGAATGTGACGTAAAATACAAAGAGAATTGTTACTTGAATAGTAATATAGTTTCGGTTACAGACAGAAAAACACACAATCTCCATTATAATAAGATATCTAAAAAGAATAAAAGCTTCATTTTATTCTAACTAGCAAAAGTATGTGCCCCCTGGGCGCAAATATTCATGTGTTGATGTAATAAAGTATTTATATTAAATTAGAAAGACTAAGAAAATAAATAAGAACGAATATAAAAATATTACACTTATTCTAATGTTATTTTAATTGATTTCTATATCAAATGATATATAGGATTACTTTTAATACGTGATAGTATTAAACACCAGTAACAGCAATTAATTATTTATTAAACCCTGTTTTTAAAATCAATATGCAAATTATTCCCAACATATACTATTAAAATTTGTATTTCTTAAAGATTTATAAGACATATTTCAGGATTTTAAATGCATTAATGATATGGGCAGTTCTGCGGGAAATCTAACTCAGCTAGTCTTTAATAGACAACGTTAATAAATAGGATGCTAATTAATGCAAATTACAGTTGGCGTAACATATATATATATATATATATATATATATATATATATATATATATATATATATATATATACGCACATTATATATATATATATATATATATATATATAATATTATATATATATATTATATATAATGTGCATATATATATATATATATATATATATATATATATATATATATATATATATATATATATATATATATATATATATATATATATATATATATATATATATATATATATATATATATATATATATATATATATATATATATATATATATATATATTATATATATATATATATATATAGTCATCCACAGACACGTGTGGCTAGACGTGTGGCTACCTATGGCCGGGATATAACTCAATCGATTCAGCAGCGGTAGGACAGCTTAACCACTTGGCTATCGTCACCCACAAAATGCGAAGGGGATTTTAACTGTTTTAATACACACATCTGTATGTATGTAAAGGCCACCATATAGTGCTCTATGCCTTTAATAGAGCGTTGCGTTTAGGGAGTTAAATCCGACTGTATGTAGAAAAAAAAACACTAAGTATTTTTCAAAAATCATCACCCTTACTTCCATGACAATACTTTCATCTCAAGTCCTTATGATAGTTTGCTAAAAGCCGAAATGTTATAACGTTGACTTCACCGTTAAGAATAAATTCATCTTTTTTGAATGCTTCGTATTTTTTTCTACACACACACACAAACACATGAGGAAAAGGGGTTGCAATGAATCCGACAGAATGAGGTAAAATATAAGGAATGAAAGAACAAAACCCAGACAAAATGTGTAGTATATTTCGCTGGAGTTGAACTCGGTTTCTTCAGCCTTTATTGAATAAAAGCTGAAGAAACCGAGTTCAACTCCAGCGAAATATACTACACATTTTTGTCTGAGTTGGGTTCTTTCATTCCTTATATTTTTCCTCACACACACACACACACAAACATACATATATATATATATATATATATATAATATATATTTATATAATAAAGATAATCTACTGAGTCAGACGAACCTACTATTAGTTTCGCATAAAGCTCTTCAGGGCTAAAATCAGATTTTAGCCCTGAAGAGCTTTATGCGAAACTAATAGTAGGTTCGTCTGACTCAGTAGATTATCTTATTACTTGGCTCTACTTAGGTATCGAGCACTTTTTACAAATTAGCTTCTCCTAGCGGTTATATGAATATATATATATATATACATATATATACATATAAATTGTTTTTTCTTTTGGCCAAATACTATACCAATAGATTATTTTTTTGTTGGTACGAATATCTTGGTCTTTTCTTTTTTTCAAAAATGTTTTTCTTCCTGGTTGATGTTTGGTAGTATATTTTTACAATCAAACTCTCTGCTGGGTTTTCTCTCCGCAAGGATCTACCAACACGCTTGGTATAATTATATTATATATTATATATAATATATATATATATTATATATATATATATATATATATATATATGTGTGTGTGTGTTTGTCTGTCTGTCTTTTTCATTTTGTGTGTGTGTCTGTATGTATGTTTGTGTGTGGGCGTGATAATGTCCAATGTGATAAAACAATATTAATCAAAAATTCCAATATAAGAGATACTATCGGTATAATAATTGAGGTAATTAGTGTTGCAGTTTTTTTCTACGATACTATAAATTTGGATTTTAAAAAAAAAACAGATAATGAAGGTTACCGAAGAAAATCTTTTAATTACTAAAATGTGTCGTGTCCCAAATTAGAGAATAAGTAATCATTAATAATTATAAAAAGGAGATAGACTCCCTCTCTGCCTGGCTGATACCGACAATAAGCCACTCCGTCAACTTTAGCATTAACTTAAAATTAAACTTTATGATTTAAAACGATTAAAAATAAAATGAAATATTGCATTTTTTTTTTTTTTTTTTTTTTTTTTTAATTTCGTTTCTTTGTTAAGAAGATGCCCCGCCCAAGATTTTTTAAATATACAAATGTACGTTTATTTTTTCTTGTTTGCCGAGTTATGAATTTCTCGTTTCATATTTTTCAACGTATAATTCGTAATTTTGAATTTAAATAAAAATCTGTTTCAAATAGAAAAAATAAATTATTAATTAAAGAAAAAAATGAAACAATGTTCAACGACAAATGGCAACACGACAACGTCTAAAAATCTGTATTATTCGTCTGTAGCATTCTTGACATTCTAGCAAGACCTGTTGTTATACTACAGTATGATAATTTAATTGTTAAAACTTGTGATATGTTTACTTTAGAGCTATAGCAAAACTTCAATAGGTAAAAAGTACAATAACTCTTCCTAACACTTTTTCTCTTTTTTTTTCTCTCCTTTTTTTTTTTTTTTTTTTTCATCTTTTCCTTATCTTTTTATCGAAACAGATTAACGTTCTTACTTCCGCGCTCTCACATCCTCTCTCTATCTTTCCGGTACTCTCTTTCTTTCTTTTGTTCTCTTTTCTTTCTTTTTTTCTTTCTTTTTGTTCTTTCGTTTCTTTTTTCATGCTTTCTTTCTTTCTTTTCTTTCTTATTATTATATTTCAGTGTATCATGTCCTATTACATCCCGTTCTTTCTTTAAAAGGAAAACGTTACGATCCATTATTTTGCTGAGGTGACGGCACTCATGAGAAATAAGAATTCGGCAGACAAGCAAAACCAGACAATCAGGATTTACATTTTTGCATTTTATCCTGACCGATTTGAACGGTCACATTTTTAATCAGAGTCTGTTGTAAGATGATAACGGTTGCACAATTAAGTAACACGACTATTAATATATCAGGATAAAAAGCCGCTACAAAATTGATGAATCAGTCAAAAAAGATACTATCAAGTATTACCTATTTATCTCCGTAACTAAAAAATAAAGTTGCATTAATATATATATATATATATATATATATATATATTATATATAGAGAGAGAGAGAGAGAGAGAGAGAGAGAGAGAGAGAGAGAGAGAGACTGAGAGGGTGTTCGGGATAAAGTTGACAGTTTCATAAGGAAAAGAAAAAGTACTTGGTAAGTACAAAATTTAATGGGTTGTAACGAAATTCAAGATGAATGGATATTACACTACTGTTAAAAAGTTTCACTCAAAATAACCGCTATTAGCCTCGATCACAGCCTCAATCCTGCTCCGGGATCTGGATCAAGCTGATGTTACAGTTTCCCTGGGATGGGTCAGAAAAACTACCTTAATTCTGTCGATTAATTGGGATTTTGTAGTACTGGCACGGCAATTGGTGTCTTTCCCAACAGCGCTCCATACATAATAATATCTGGGGGAAATTGGAGGCCAAACATTGGGACTGGTGTAGTCGTAAAATTCTCCAACAACCATTTTTGACATTTCCCGGAGGTGTGGCAGGGATCCGAATACTGCTGCCATACATATGGCTTACCATTGGCTACACTTATTATCCAGGGCGTGAATACAGTGTTTGGCAACTCCACATAAGCATCTGAATTCAACCTGATACACTCTGAAAAAAATGCGGAGGCATCATATCACCCTCTGAGGACACCCATCGAAAACCATCAGAGTTTGGGGAAATTTAGTCTGCATGACACGAGGAGTGTCATTTGGACTGTATGCAAGTCATCTGTTATTCTGCGTTTTGTGCTTTTGATCTTGGAAAACATTTTCTCATTGGAAAAGAACCAGATTGTTTGTGGTTCAGCAGATTGTTTCACTTTGCTCCGACGTTTCTTAGCCTTTTCAGACGATTTTCATAGGCTTTTTCTGGGAGCAGTTGAACTCTGCGAGTGCAAGCTTCATGGTAGAGGTTGAAACATTCAATTCACATGAGAAAGTCCGAATTCGAATGACAGGGTCCTCCTACACTTTTTCTTCAGATTTTCCAGAAATTCTGCTGTACGAACGCAATCAGATCGTCTGTTATATTGCTTTCTTCTAGCCACAGCTTTATAGTCTTCAATGCAATTCTCCAGTTCATGCCTAATTGCTTTTACAGTGTTCAGAGAGTATTGGGTAGCAATCATAATCTCCTTATTTTGATATCCGGCGCAGATCATCATGATACAAGTTATTCTCTTCCATGATTCAGGTGGGTTCCAGTCATCCATTCTATCTTCACGTATATAAATGAAGAAGGGTCCAACCTTTTAAATGCTACGTAGTGTGCGTCAATACCTCCAAACTGTAGAGAAAAAATAACCAAATTAAGTATGTCAAATTTATTCCGAACACCCTATATATATATATAAATATATATAGGCCGTCCCGATGACTTTACTTTACTTTACTTTATATATATATATATATATATATATATATAATATATTATATATATATATATATATATTGAAGGCGAAATAATGCACATTTATGTTTAAAAACATATTTAATGTTTTTAATTTTTTTTTGGTCCCTTAATATTTTCAGGCTATGCCTATCTTCTGAGGGTTGAAACATTTTTTTTTTAAATTTTCATCTGTATTTGATAAACTTAACTGTGATGTTAATCCGTTGAATGTTTTAATGTAAATGCAAACGTTCGGCAAAGGTGTAAAGTCATGCTCGGCAAAGATGGTGAAACTTCGTTAGATTCCGTGCGGCGTTCTTGTTTCGCGGGATGTTTTGAAAATCATTTCATATATAAATTTTTTTTTTAATACCATAAAAATAATGAGGCCCTGCTCGGGATATTGAAATAAAGAAAAGAAAAAAATAAATATGTTTTTAAACATAAATGTACATTATTTCGCCTTCAAAAATATAATTTACATTTTAATTAATGCTTCTAACTCACTATAAAAATGATTTTAAAAAATATCTTTATTTCAATATCCCGAGCAGGGCCTCATTTTTTATGGTATTAAAAAAAAAAATTTATATATGAAATGATTTTCAAAACATCCCACGAAACAAGAACGCCGCACGGAATCTAACGAAGTTTCACCATCTTTGCCGAGCATAACTCTACACCTTTGCCGAACGTTTGCATTTACATTAAAACATTCAACGGATTAACATCACAGTTGAGTTTATCAAATACAGATGAAATTTTAAAAAAAAAGTTTCAACCCTCAGAAGATAGGCATAGCCTGAAAATATTAAGGGACCAAAAAAAAAAAAAAAAAATTAAATATGTTTTAAACATAAATGTGCATTATTTTCTCCTTCAAAAATATATTATTACATTTTAATTAATGCTTCTAACTCACTAAAAAATGATTTTAAAAAATATCTTTTATATAATATATATATATTTATATATATTATATATATATTATATAATATATATATATATATATGATGTGCTATCGAGTTGCAACATATTTAAAATGTAAAACAAAAAATTGCAATAATTAAAACGTATAATTAAAACATATCCACTAAAACTACAACATTTGAACTTTCATTTGAATTTTATTAAATGATTCTATAATTTGTGTAACTCGAGTTATAAACTTTTCAATTTTAAAACTGCTGCAAGACTTTATGAAACCTATTACCCTTATGACATACCCCAACGCTTTTTATCATATATGTACTAGAAGGCGGTGACTGAGGGTCTTATTGTCCTGGGTATGATGTAACACTCTGCTGATGGTGATCTTCCAATTCTGAATTGTGAGGGGTGTAGATTACGTCTTTTATAGCCATTACGCCTTAGTCCACTATCACTTGGATTGGAAGTACTGATAGGGTTCCATTTATGTGTTAATTTGAAAAAAATAGTTTAAAATATGTTTTTAAAAAAATTGAGTACCAGCAAGAATAAATATAACAAAACGTCTTCGGTATGAAATAACTCAACAAGAGTTCCGCCCTGTCGGCTGGGGCGTTAGTATATACACAGACTGCACCTCTGCAGAGGGGTAAGACTCCCCAATGGGGCCACCTGTTGGCGTGGGTGGCGATCCGTGATGCTTAAGGATAGGGCCCAGGTGGATGAGCAGTTCATGACCTGCAATACTCCACTTTGGCCCTATCTTGGGCTAGACGGGCGGTCGGAGAGGCCCCCTCCGAACAATCGGCTGGTCACGTAAAGCCCTAGCACCTATATTATTTCCCCAACCCTATTGTCCTTTATGGCAAGCCCAACCCCTTTTTATCATATGGGTGCTAGAAGACGGTGGTGCTGGGTCTACATGTCCTGGAAATGACGTTAAACACTATCTGATGGTGAGGTTCCAGTTTTGGAGGTTTGGGGAATGTGGAGCACCCCTCGATCACCATTGCTCTCTGGTCCACTCTGACCCGGAGTGGTAGTACCTGTTAGGGTCCCATCTATGGGTTAAATAGAAAATGTGTTAATAAAAAAATTGTATTATCCATTAAGAATTGATTTATTTCAAAACTTTATCGGCATTAAATGACCACTGAGGTTGATATGCCGTAAAACAAAACAAAACCAAACCAAATCAACAAGAGTTGACATGCCGTAAAACCCACTCTACCAACCAACCCATCTATGGGTCGGATAGAAAAATGATTTAAAAATTAGTTTTAAAAAATTGAGTTAAAAATGTGTACCCATCAAGAATGAATAAAACAATGTATTGCATAAAATAACCCAATGAGGTTGATATGCCGTAAAATCTAACCACCCAACAATTGTTTCTCTCTGCTTAGCAAATACAACTTCCGTGCCGTTAGATTTTTAATACCGTTTGTCTATTGGCACTGATTGCATATAAAAGATGGATTCTTTAAAAAATAAAAACGCATTTATATCGTTTTAGTTATGATAATCTTTCGTGCAGTTTGTAACTTTCTCGTGTCAACTATATGCGCTTAGGACCCGAAGCAAGATATCTTTTACGATAAAAGATGAAGACAAAAACAACAAAAAAAACAAAAGAAAACGTCATTAATTAAACTTGTTTGAAAAAAATCAAAGCCACTCGTTAGTGTTAATTAGCTATAGGTAACTTTTCTATTCCAACTTAAAATAACTTCTTAAAAGCTTTATCTGTGCGTGACTCTATAGAAAGAAAAAGTATGTGTATCAGTAAAAAATTACCAGCAATGTTATCGTTGATTTTGTCATTAAATATACATACATAATATAAGTAACTGTGTGTCTATCGTTAATTTCTCTTCGAGTGTAAGTATAACTAACAGTGTGGATGAATTTAAGATAATAGTGTATTTAATAATGTATGTCTAAAAAAGAAATACATATTACAAACGGTAATCAAAAATTAAATACATAAATATATATAAGGCGGAGACTTATGTTTAACTGCTATATATTTATATTTTTGGTTACAGAGATTATATATATATATATATATATATATATATATATTATATATATATGAAAATAAAAGGAAATTAATCCGACAGTGTGAATTTGATATATTGAAAAAAACAAATGATGTTTACAAATGCTTGGGATCATCAGGAGAGAATGTGCACCGTTTCGGGGCCTTCCTCTCAACGGGGGACGATGTGCGTTAAAACCGTTGAAATGAAGGCCCCGAAACGGTGCACATTCACTCCTGATGATCCCAAGCATTTGTAAACATCATTTGTTTTTTCAATATATATCATACATATATATTTTATGAGGTATGTAAAAGGATACTGAACAAGAAATGATAACTCAAAACAAATCTAAGAGTTGAAATATTTCGTCCGATTTATACGGACAACATCAGCCAAAGATTTTTATTGAAAGCAAAATTACGTGCTAGCACATGTGATTTGGTGAGTTAGTAGCGGAAGTGAAGGGAGGGAGGATAGGGACTGACATCAATGAAGTGTGGGGATAGTCTACAGGAAGGAGAGAGAGGTTGGGAGTAGATGGGCACAGGGGTAGGTCAAGGGAGGAGGGTAAAGTTCTTGGTAGTAGTGTGTTTGATGTCAGCGGAAGATAAGGAGGAGGGAAGAGTTGGGTGATATTAGGTCACTGGGTAAGTTTAGTGGAAGGAGTAGGGGGAGAATTTTTTTTCTTGATTCCTACATCCATCCTATCTTCATATATATATATATATATATATATATATATATATATATATATATATATTATATATAATCAATCAAAGCCTGAAGAAGATACCAGAAGATCTGAAACACGTGTTGCATATGTAAAAAAAGAATTTTAAAAAGATTTTCTGAGAACAAATACATTTTGCGGACCTTCCTTTTTTTTATAAAATATTGAATTTTCTCTCCCGTTGGAACCAGAACAACATTTTTATATAATATATTATATATATATATATATATATATATATATATATTATATATAACTCGAATTTGAGATAGTCTTACCTTGATAAAAAGCAGCTATTTTCCGATTTGGTATTTCCTGACCCATTCGGTAGGTCTCCGGTGAGTGAAAGTTCCAGAGCGGAGACACCATACTGTGTGACTAGAGTAAGTAAAACTAATAATAAAACAAGCAATAGATGTGTTGTTGTATTATTGGGGTACACCATCGTCGACGATGCAACAAACAACATAAATAGTAGATGTAATCGAGACAGAAAAATGATGTAGAGTTTGTCAATAAATATCAATTAATCATATTTGTTTGTTTAATGTTTCAAAAGAAATAATAAAGAGTTGGTATCTTTAGTTGAGAAAAAATAATATTTGCCCATTTTCACTTGTCTTTCATGTATTTGGCAGCCATTAAGCTTGATGCTATGCCACAGAGTTTACATTATATTCCTTGATAAATCTATTATTAATGAAGATTCAGTCTATTTTTTTCTGTAACCGAAACTATGTAACTACTTACGTCACAGTAATTTTCTTTTTTTTATTTTTTTTTTTTTTTTTTTAATTCTATGAAAATAATTTCAGAGTCAAATTTTCACAAAATTTTATCTTACTTAGTTCCCTTTAGATGAATTTATGTTTGAAATAATTTTTTTTCCTTTTATGAAATCTGAATATAAATATGAATATTTATAAGAAATATCATAATGGGTGTACTTATTTATGGAAGACACTTTACAAATACAAACACACACACACACTCACACACATATAAGTAGGAAGCGCGTGGTGTAATGGTTAAAGTCGTGGGAAATGGACTCGTCGCCCCGAGTTCAAATACTGGATGTGGTATTTGCATTTCACTTAGCGCTAATACCCTTGGGAAAGGTATGAATCATGCTCTTCCTCCAGCTATGTAAATAGCAGGGCAGACTGGGTTCTTTAACCATGGCTAGGTAACCATCTAGGAGAAGGAAAACTCTGAATTCAAACCTGTTGAACTCCGCTTAAGAAATTGACCTTGTGTCGTATCCTGCTCGTGCGGAGGATTGGTAAATATATTATGTGTGTTTGTTTGTGTCACATGTGTGTGTGTGTGTGCGTGTATGTGTGTGTGTGTGTCACCATACCTTAATTATAATTTTGTAGGGTTGGCATTTACACTAAAACTGATTTTCTATCATATAAGTTCGCGATTTTACCGAAATAACTATGAAATGTTAATTTAATAGAAACATCACTATATTGATAAATCGTTGTTATAACTGTAAATCAAAATGTTCATGGGTCATTAAGTTGTAGAAAAATGTTTAAATTCTTCCCTCTTATCCTTTAGTTGTACGCTGTATATGAAATGTACTCTCTGTCTGTATATGTATGTCTATGTGTGTCTTCATGTCTCTCTATATTTGTTTGTATTTCTTTTTTCGTTTTTTTAAAAATTATTTGTGTATGGCTGTTAATGAGGAAATCATTTGAGTGTGGCTGAGATAGGGCGTGATTTCTGCGCCTATGCTTATTTGTATATTAATGTGTAATTCTTCCTTATTTGCAGTCATTAGCGCTAATACCCTGGGAAAGGTATGAATCCTACTCTACTTCCAGCTATGGTTACATAGTAGGGCAGACTGGGCTCTTTAGCCTTGGTTAGGCAACCGGTCTAGAAGGAAAAATTGAATTAAAACCTGTTAAACTCCGCTTAGAAATTGACCTTGTGTCGCATCCTGCTTGTGCGGAGGGGGTTGGTAAATATATATTTGCATCATTAATAATTCTTAGCCGTTATATTATCTTGAAAGCCACGTTTTTGGCCAGGGTATAACGTTAAACTCTATCTGATGGTGAGATTCCAGTTTGAAGCTCTGGGGAATGTGGAGTAACCCTTCATCAATATTACTTCTTGGTCCAATTTAGGAGTTGTAGTACTTGTTACGGTCTCATTTATGGGTTAAATAGAAAAAATGAATTTTTTAAAAATGTGTTTAAAAAATTTAGTTTGGAAAAAATTGAGTACCCATCGAGAGAATGAATCAAGCAAGTCGTCTTCAGCATAAAATGACCCAACAAGGTTGACATGCTTTAAAATCCAACCAACCAACCAGCATCTTCGTTTTGCATATATTTACGTTTTCCACAGATTTTTTTTTTATGGTTTGCTATTTATCTATCATTCCTTATTCACTTTGTATCAATTGAAAACAAAACAGCGAGAAAGTAAGAAATCAATAAAAGAAAGAAAATTATCAAGAATTTATTCTTTCTCTTTTTTTTTCATTAAAAAGAAAATCGAAAGAAAGAAAATAAAACGAGACGAAGAAACCTCGAACACGAACGACAATAAAGTAATGTAAAGCAGCAAGTTTTCCTAAGATGCTGAACACGAACAAAAAAAGATGAAGAAAGCAAAACTAAATAAGATTTTTTGTTGTCGCATTTTCCTATGTGTAGTTGGCATCGGTCCAAGACAGCTACTTTCAACTGCAAATGAATAAATTCTAGCAAGCAAAGAATGGCAGTCGGCTACTCTTCAATTAGTGACTGGCACTCATTATTGGATAAGGATTCTTCAAATCATTGGCAAATGGATGACGCGAATTGACTAGAAGTTCTCACTCGTTTCAGATTTTCGATCGGTTCTTAACGAACTTCTAAATGATACATAATAGGTAGCTGAGTAGTAAAATAGTGGCCTGTAGGTTATTAGTTCCGATTTCAGGTCTATGTTCATTACTGTGTATATATTCAAATTACACAGGAAGTGGAGATACATGTAAATGCAATTAGGTGATTCACCTTTAACTTATAAAAAAGGAAGCGCGTGGTGTAATGGTTAAATTCATGGGAAATGGACTCGTGTCGCCCGAGTTCAAATCCTGAACGTGATAATTGCATTTCACTTAGCGCTAATACCTGGGAAAGGTATGCATTCTACTCTTCTCCAGCTATGGGGTAAGTCTGAATTCAAACCTGTTAAACCCCGCTTAAAAAATTGACCTTGTGTCACATCCTACTCGTGCGGAGGGGTTGGTAAATATATATAAAAAAAAAGAACGAAAATGAAATAATGGATAAACTCTAAAGTAGTCCACTCTGATTCCTCGTTATCGTAAATTTACATCATAAATAAATAACCAATCAATACTTATATAAAGGGCAATTTTGTGTATGTATGTATGTATGTATGTGTATGTCCGGTTGAAAATACAAAATTAAACTATTAACGGCAAAGTAACATTACTTACATCAGTGATAAATCTTATTATTATGGAAATTAAATTTAGAGGCTCGTTGTGTAATTGTTAAAGTCATAGGAAATGGACACTTCAACTCGAGTTCAAATCCTGGACAAGGCTGTTTGTATTGCATATAGCGCTAATACTCTTGAAAAAGGTATGCATTCAACTATTCTCATTCCAGCTATGGTTAAATAGTAGATCAGACTCTCGTAGGTCCATTATAAGTTAATCATGAGTTGGATCCTCGCAGGATGCCCATTTAAAATCCCTACGTAAAAAAGACCTTGCGTTGATTTGGCTGGGAGGGGCGTCAGAAAAAGTGCACACTCAGTGAAAGAAAAATCTGTGAATTCTATTTCAAACATTAAATCCCCCCCAAAAAAATTCATGCTGTTACGATTTAAAATTTATTTTTTAATTATCTTCAAGAATATAAAATCAAATCTTCATTATGTTTGCCCAAAAAGCAAAATCTGGTGATTGTGAATGTATATATATATATATATATATATATATATATATATATATATATATATATATATATTTACTTTGCCATTAATTGTTTGATTTTCGTATTTCCAACAGGATATACTCACACACATACAAATACAGCAACTGCTCTTTATATATGTATTGATTTATTTATGACTAGAAGCGGCTTTCCAGCGTTGCCTGTGTAGAGGGGAGATAATAAAAAGAGTTAATCTCAGATCCATTGATTGTTTTGATCTTACATAATTGATTTATGTTTTGAACCATGAATGTAACCAATGACTTCCCCTTCTTTTACTATTTAAATCTTACGTTTTAAATATCTTCCCAGATGTAAATAAAATCTTCATTTTTTCCAAAAAAAGCAAGCTCTGTTGATAGTGAAAATGTATATATATATATTTACTTTTCATAGTTTCCTCAGGACATACACACACAATTACATTCATACTAACTGCTCTTTATATATGTTTAGATGTCAGTCTACGACAACGAGGAACCTGCGTAGATCACTGAGTTGATCCTTTATTCATTTTTGGTTGTATTTCTTTTTATCATTAGTTAAAATGTGAACACCTAATTAAATACATCTCCACTTCCTGTGCAATTTGAATACATACTGAGTGACGAACATTGACAAAATCTAGACTTTTATATATTTACCAACCCCTCGGCACGAGCAGTATGTGACACAACGTCAATATTAATTAACAGGTTTAGATTCAAGGGTTTCTTCTCCGAGACTGAGGACCTAACCAAGGTTAAAGAGCTCAGTCTGCTCTACTATTTAACCATAGCTTGAATGAGAATAGTTGGATGCATACCTTTCTCAAGAGTATTAGCGCTATATGAAATACAAACAGCCTCGTCCAGGATTTGAACTCGATTTTAAGAGTCCATTCCCTATGACTTTTTCCCACTCTTTTCTAACCAGGCAACGAAACATCCCATATTATTAATGTGTCTAAAATCCTACAAAGTGTGTTATATATCATTAATAAATGAATGTTAACATAGTGTATGATGTGAATATTTTGTATACCGCTTGTATCAAAAACGTGTTTGATAAATAATTACTTGGGGTTATTGATTTATAATAATATTGTTTTATTCTCAAACATATAAAAAGCAATCCTATGTATATTTTTTAAATCAATTAGAATAAAGTAAAAATAAGTGTAATCTTTTTTGTTTGCTTATTTAATTTCATTAGTCTTTCTAATTAAATACAATATTCAATTAAGTTAAATGTTTGTGCCCAGAGGGTACATATTTTTACTAATTGTTATGACAAAAGATAACAATGGAAGATTTTTAAAAAGTTTTATTCTGCTCAGAATAATTGTTACATGCATTGTGAATTTAAATAGATTAGTATTTCCTGAAGAGTTCTCCAAAAGGGGAGGTAATCATAAATAAGGAAGGTCTCTCTTAATTACTTAGTACATTAATTGTATGCAGAAAAGAGGGATTCACTTAATGAAAAATTGTGATATTTGAAAAGTACCTGGTACCTATTACTTAAGCACATCATTAATAATATAGATGTAGATTAGCTATACCCAAAATGGCCTAAACTACGTTTTTGACAAAATGACTTTAGCCCCCCCCCTACAGAAAATAATCTACCAAAATCAGGGAATTATAGGATTTTAATGAAATTTTCAGTGTTTATTTATCAATGAATGATCTTTATAGTGCATTATTTATTTTATTTCAAAACTTTTTCATTTTTTTTTCAGGTCACTTAATTTTAACTTAATTAAAAAAAAAAAAATACGGTGGCTTTTCTATTAGAAAATAAGTACCGAAAAAAAAAATAAAATGTAAAAAATAATAGATAATTAATTTTTTGGAGATTTTTTTTTACTCATTTCGATAATTATTTAATTGGCTATTATCTTATGAAAGAAAAAATTATACATCGATATTTTTTCTGTTTAAAAAGGGGGTACATTTTCAATCAAGTTTTTCTTTAAAAAGTATACTTTCATGTAATAAAATAAGGTTTGCATTAAATAGATATTCATTTTTAGAATCTAAAAATATAACATTTTAAACTTAACATCAGGCTTTTCATATTTTAAATGAATTTTATATATTAATTTTTCATAGCAAAAATACTAAATTAAAGTTTTGAAATAAAATAACTAATGCATTATAAAATTCATTAATTGATAAATCAATACTGAAAATTTCATTAAAATCGGATAATTACCTGATTTTGAAATTTTTTTAATCGCGATTGTTACATTAAAATTGTAAACAAACGCCTAAAACCATTGAAAAAGAGACAGAATGGCCGATCGCGTCGAAATTGACCAAAAAATCGTTTTAAATCATTAAAAATAAACCGCATATGTAATGATTTTTTTTAATGATGGTCATTATGTTACTATTTATCATTTTAGACAAAAGTTTGACCTTAAATGATAGATTTGATTAATTTTAATTTGTTTTTAAAAAGCTAGCAGCGGACAAAATAGGGTATGCCTAATGTAGATATAATATAAATAATTCATTTATATATCTAGATATTAAATTAAGATATTCATATTCATAAAAAGCTATTTCAATGTTTTTAAATGCATACCGCGATTTAATTGTTTCTATTAACTTCAACTTGCATTTTGGGCCTTCTCATTTCGTGTCCCTAATCAGATTAAAGCAGTTTGGTAAGTGCTATCATTCTTTACGACATTTTGAAATTTTATTTTTTGATTAAGTAACTCTTCCATTTTATTTTTCTGTCTAATCGCATTTCTGTTCAATAATTCCTGTGGTATTTATGCTGCTTGTAGTCCCCTTTAATGAGTGGTAACGATTTTAGTTCCAAAACCACGTTTGAATTCATGAAAAATCGTCTGAAGATGACTTATCTTAAGGTGATTTTTAAAAAAAAACCTGGACGGAGCCCGAGGTTACTGTGGCCTGAACGTTGATTTTTATACACAATAAAGATAGAGGACAACAATCCGAAATATCAAACTTATTCATTGTAATTCTATAACATTTATATGATATACTCTAAGATATTTTTAGTTAGATGCCGCAGAAAAAAAATTGGAAAAAAATGTCGATAAACAGGAAGCTGATTTTCAGAAGTAGAGAGGAAAACTTGATTCGAATTTAAAATATCAGTTAAAAAGGAAGTAAACACGTATTATGTGTATTCCTATTAAATGCATTTATTTGAAAGTTTTAAATATAATTTATTTAAAAGATAGCTCGTAAATTAAAGGTAATATACAAAAATGTCTTTTTCTGGCTGTAATCGACAAACTTGGTAAGAAGCCAATTTGTCACTCAAATGTCTTCTCTACTTTTAAACTATATATATATATATATATATATATATATATATATAATATATATATATACACTTGACCAATCGAAGCCATACATAAATGGGTAAAAAAAATGCTCATTATGCTCAACCGAATTCCGTATTCTTCAAGGAATAAACTCTAAAGACAATTTCCTAAATAACAAACAGAAATTTTTAGGGCATGCCCACACCGAAAAAAATTTTTAATATGGAATTGGACTAACCAAAACCTCAGCCCGTCATAATTAAGAATTCACATATAAATAAACACACACAAAAATAAAATAAAAAAAAATTAAAAATAAAAAATAAAGAAATAAAACGGAAAAATTTAAAATCATCGAAAAACACGAGACCCAATGACGACAAATAGTGATGCCGGTGAATGACGAAAGCAAAATGCAAGAACGAATAACGGATCACGTAAACACGTGCCAAAAGTTTAAAAACTGTCCATTTTTTCAAAAGTCAACGTCTCTGACGACGAATAACACAGAAAAATTGATATTCAGAAACCAATAGTTAGACAGACTTTTCATTTGTATTAGTTAAATTGAATATATATATATATATATATATATATATATATATATATAATATTATATATATATGCTCCCAATTGGTTGAGCTCTCTGAAAGGAAATTAGCTAACAGTCACTGACTACGCTTGGAAAATAGGAAGGCTCTCCTAATAAACGGATATGAGGCGACCTTGACATAAATACATATGTATGTATTAATCAGTTAAATTCTCATTTGTAGTTCAAGTGATGATGATAGCCTAGGGTTAAAAAATGACTGATGATAAATCGGTTGGGTTTCGATGCCGCCTGGAGGTAGCCTGCGAAGTTAGCCACACTTAGGAGACGTGGTAATATGTCGAACACAGTGTCTGTGGCTAACCTCTCTCTCTCTCCCTCTTTCTCTCTCTTCATATATATATATATATATATATATATAATATATAGAGAGAGAGAGAGAGAGAGAGAGAGAGAGTGAGAGAGAGAGAGGGTGGATAGAGACAGATTGAGAAACAGGGTCCGAAGCTTATACAAATAATCCAAATCCTTGTCCGCAGTGTCGACAGAATTGTCAGTTTAAATATCGGCGGATTAAATAATATTTTGTCATATTCTTTCCGTATCAAGAACAAGCGAGTCTGAATGTATTATCCAGGCCTGACAAACCAAACTTCCCCTGATGTTCAGGTGAATAACAAACAACATCACATAACCTTCAATTCTAAAGGTACGGCAACTGGGACCAATATCTTACACCCCATAAGTTGAACCTGCTCTTTAATCATCTTATTTTTCTTACTCCCCAACGTTAAAGATTATATGCAGAAAAATGTTTAAAATCGTGGTCAATTTTAACTGAAGTTTTAGAATAACATATGTAAATGCATTTCACAGCAGCCCCTTGAAAAACCTTTTCAAAAGATCAAATCAGAAAAAAATTACTTTGGGTTTTCAGAGCATTACATAATTAATAGGTGGCCTATCAATTATATGCGATAAGTGTAACTTAAATTCAAACGAACGGTCGTGGTAAAGCACAGTGAAAGTGATGTACATATTTTGACCTGCGTTTGACCCCCGTATTGATTCACCTGCGCGAACGTGACAAAGAGTTGAGGAAAGTCAGATTTTAATTGGGACATTGAAGAGAACAGTCACAATAGCACTCTGTCCAATTGAATTCTGACACGCGTGTTTGATTTGAAGTTGATCTTATAAGATAATAAGTGCTCTAAACAAAGCAAAATCTTTGGTTCATTAACTAAAAACACAAACAACACAAAGACGTCCTAGTATCAAGTACAGAAGATCCAACCCAGATTAATTAGAATATATACCAGCCCAGAACAGCCTAAAGAAGACAGAAGAATCAAGACAACAAAAAAAACCAGCCATACAGGTAAGAGATACACAAGTTAAGATCCAGCTACTCAGAACAAGATCAGTAGAAGGAACATAAATATATCTGTAGACAAACACGGTATACTCTATATACTACAATAATGTATAACTGTGGTAAGTTGTGTTTTGATTTTCTTGTAAGCAATTCGATTAAAACATATTGTTGCTTGTATTTATTGAATAGCTTACGAACCAGGAACGGAGTATCGTCATAACTTAAACAACAGATTGACGATCCATGGATATAACAGAAGGTCATAAAAATGTCTGATCAGTTGAATGAAACTGGATACAAGACAAAGCAATGACATGCCGACTGACCAACATTAATTGACATGACTGTTAGCAAAAAAGAACAAAAAGTAGTTAGATGTCCTCCCTCAGTCACCTGTCTCAATATTTTCCCCTTTAAGTGTCACATCTGAGTGTCTCCCTGAGAAAGACAATGAAAGGAGACACAAAGACTTAGAGGCATCATTGCTATAATGAACAGTAGTGGTGATAATGAGTCTCCTTGGAAGATACCTCTCTGGATTTTTACTTCTGTCAGGGATTGTTTTCCGGCTTTTAATTGAACTCTCCAGTTTTCCATGACTTTTTCAATGAAATTTATGATGTTGTAAATTTTGTACATTTTTTAAACATTCTAAAATCCAGGTATGTGGGACCATGTCATATGCTTTTCCGTAGTCGATCCAGGCCATTGCAATATTTTTCCGTCTATTTTTTACTTCTTTAAGAATGTATTGGTCTATATACAGTAAATCGTGTGTTCCTCTTTTTCTCTTGCGGCATCCTTTCTGTTCTTCTGGGAAAAGGTTTCGCCAATTGAGTGAGAAGTTTATTTCTTCTTTTATAACGGCAGTCAATATTTTCCACATCATGGGTAGACAAGTTATTGGTCTATAATTGCTGGGGGTGTTTCCTTTTTTAGGGTCTTTCTGGATTAGGGTAGTTATTCCTTTCGTCATCCATTCGAGTACTTCTGTTTCTTGTAGACATCTGTTCAGTTGTTGGGCCATTCCTTTGTAGATAGAAGTAAATTTTTTGAACCAGAATCCAAATGTTTTGAATTTCACTCCATTCGATTTTTTCACACCTTTCACTTTGCTCCCATAATGAATCTCACCCCATATGTATCCTATATGCACATGTACATGGATGTGAACTACACAAGGGTGCTGGGTTTTGTTTTTCTTTTTAATTCAGGAAGCAGATGCCTACAAAATAAAAGTATAGCCACTTACCACCAATCTATGGATACCCTGTTGCTACACTGTTGGCTGACCAGCAAAAAATACACATCAACTCTGTGTAGACACTGCGTACCGTCTAGAGTACCTACTCCATATGATGGC
>CM042144.1:10867445-10882445 GCA_023376005.1 Doryteuthis pealeii
GGTCATGTTTGCTTTGCAACGGTGATATCCACAATAAAAAAAATATTTTTATTATTTTATAGAAGCCTGAAGGGTTTTTTTGATAAACTTTAAGTAAAAGCTAGACGACAGGTGACCCCGTTGGTTTCCCGTTGTAACAGAAGTCCATACTGATACTTGTATTTAGGAGGAATTCTGTTTAGCATTTCAGCATAATCTCCGTTAAATCGAGAAAATGAATTATTAAAACACTAGCAGGACCTGTGGACATACTACAGTGTAATAATTTAATTATCAAAAACATTTGATATGTCTACGAAATTGTGTTATGGCAAAGTAGTTGATATAAAAAAGTATAATAATCTTTTAATATGTATAATAATCTTAATTTATGTAAAAAATATAATAATCTTAATTTAACTATCTCACACTCTTTTTTTTTCTTTCTTCTTTTCCTTCTTTCCTTCTTTCCTTCTTTTCATTATGTTCGATTAAAATAGATTAGCGTTATCTATTCCGTACGCATATACTAAGCTCTTTCTTTTTTTTTTTTTTTTTTTTTATTATATTTTTTCTGTGAGGCATGTGCCTTTTTCCCTTTATTTCTTTATAATATAAACGGAATATTCCATCATTTAGCCGAGGTGATAAAACTCACAAGAAATAAGAATTCGGTGAATAAGCATCACCAGATAATCAGGATTTACATTTTTGCTTTACAAATTGGACGCTTTGGATGGTCTCATTTTTAATCAGAGGGTGTTGCAAAATGATATCGACCAGATGAGTATTAACTTATAGACGGAATTCAGTGCGAACGAAAACTCCATAAAATATTCAGTTTCAAATAGGTGTGAAAATAGATTAATTTTGTAAGTTATAGAATTTTAAGTATATTACTCTACTATAATATCGTTATGGTGTGCCATTCTTGTGGGTTACACTTACCCAAACAGATTCGTGTACTCACAGACACATATACAGGTATATTGAATACATAAAAGTTGCATAGTGTAATGGTTAGAGTCGTAGGGAATGGACTCGTCGACCCGAGTTCAAATTCTGGACGAGGCTGTTAGCATTTCACATAGGACAAATACTCTTGGGAAAGCTATGCATTAGACTACTCCCTCTGCCTATATGTAAATAGTAGGACAGACTTGGATCTTTTACCTTAGCTAGGTAACCAAGAGAAGAAAACTCAAACCTGTTAAACTCCGCTTAAGAAATTGTCATTGTGTCAAATTCTGCTCGGTTATTAAATATGTATTCAGGTAGATAGCCAACATGAGGATCTTAGTTATAAATGAGAGTATCGAATTAAGTAAATATAATTATTTCATGACAAATTCTTTAAAATATGAAATCTACAACAAATGCAGACCCCATTGAAATATTCAGTTATAGAATTGTAATAATATCGTTATGGTGTACCGTTTTTATGGATTACGCTTACTTACAAACACTCACGTTCTAAGAAACATATATATAGGCATCCATGGAACTGGGGATCAATTAGAACATCGAACTATGCAAATGTTTTTAAAATATAATATAAAGATATATTTATGTGAAATAAAAGGAAATTAATCCGACAGTGTGAAATAGATATATTGAAAAAACAAATGATGTTTACAAATGCATGGGATCATCAGGATATATTTATATAAAAAATATATATTTATATAAAGATATAAAAAAAATAACTAAACAATTGTTATAAAAAATTTATATAAATGATATATATATAAATATATAAGATTTTAGTTATTTCATTATTTTATGACAAGTTCTTTGTGAAATTTATTACAAAATTTATATTCTAAGAATTATCAATCTGAACACTACGTTATCCATAATTCGTACATTACATTAAAGTTAATTTCAGTTCACTTGTGTAAATATTTCTCCCAATCAACACATTTTTTTTTAATTAGAAAAAAAGATACATTTATTTTATTTTTAAGTTCATTTAACTTCTTAAGAATTGAGATCAAAGTTAGATTATTGACATCTTTCTTTAATTGTGTCTTTTTTTCCATCATTTCTCGTTGATTTTTTCTTCTCTTTTTTCTTTCTTTGAAAACAGAAAGCCCATGGCGCCTAATTACATTAAAGAACAACCGATGTTCCCTATTGGGAAAATCTAATCATTTTGTTATAGTTATTTTTAAAAGACGCCAATTTATAAAAAAAAACAACTAATGAAAGAAGTCATCCATTGGATTCAGCTTCTTTACCGCATCATTTTCATAGATGAAATCAATGTGTTTTTATCTAATATTAGTAATGTGAATATATGTGGGTATGCACAATACATTACATATTATACAGATATACATATAGATAGATGGGTAGATAGATAGTCATATGAATAAAATGAAATAAAACTGATTCAAGATATATATATATATATATATACATATATATATATATATATATATATATATTGGGAAAGGTATGAATCCATATATTCTCCCTCCAGCTATGGGTTAAATAGTAGGGCAGACTGGGCCCTTCAGCCTTGGGTAGGTAACCAGTCTAGGAGAAGGATAACTCTGAATTCAAAATTCATGAGGTCGTTCGTTGATTGGGTTTGTGGCAACCTTTGATGCACCAATTCTTTCCTATCGACTGTGCCAAAAAGTGTGGATGATCCAACACAAGACTTCACCACTATAAACAAATCCTGTGTGGACGTTCATTGTATGAACATTCATACGTCGAAATCGACGGGAGAGTCCATCATATATATATATATATATATATATATATATATATATATATATATATATGACACCTCGGCTCTCGAAAATAATTCGTTCCAAAATTATGTTTTGGAACATCGGATCTTGAAATAATTCGTTACAAATTATCTTGTGGAAACCTCAATTCTCGAAAATAATTCGTTACAAAATTATATTTGAGAACAGATTTGTTCGAAAACTGAAGCAATATTTCCTGTAAGAAATAGAGTAAAGTGGATTTATGCATTCTTGACCATCGGATGGATACCTATTTCTGTGCTTAAAGTTATATAATAGGGAAAGACGTTTATGTTAACAACATATAACACATGATGTATATACAAAAAAGAAAAGCAACATATAATTGATATTTAAGCTAATTATGTCTCTTTTATAAATATAAGCTTCTCAACTTTGTCATTACGTGTGGGCTTTATCGTGTCGTTATTCTTGTGTGTTCGAAATCCGAAATTTGTTCAACAACTATGGTTTTTTTTTCTCAAAATGTTGAATTGTTCCACTTCAGAGTTGTTCGAGAAACGAGTTTATATATATATATATATATATATATATATATATATATATATATATATATAATATAAATATATGAATGAAAAAATGAGAAAAGTATTTGCATGGAAAGGTGCTCAATGCTAATAAAGCAGAGCAGTGGTTGAGTTGTCAAAAACCAGTCGTGAAATGGTTGAGATGTTAAAAAATCATTTTTTTTTAAACGCTAAAAAAATTTTGATTTTTAACATCTCAACCATTTCACGACTGGTTTTTGACATCTCAACCACTGATATCATCTGATGATTGGATTACCATGAAACATTAAGTTATGAGTGTGAAACCATAATATCACAATTGATATATATATATATATATATATATATATATATATATATATGAGGGAGAGAGAGAGTGTGTGTGTGTGTGTGAGTATATATATATATATATATATATATATATATATATATATATATATATATAAAATTGTAACACACAACTCAATTCACAGTTAAGAGTTATTAATCTTTTCTACTATATAGTCAGCTTCCTATAATTTCGAAGAGCACAGTGAGATAAATAGTGAGTTGTCTATAGTAAAAGAGAAAGCTATAAATTATTTGATATAATTAGGCGCCATGGGCTTTCTGTTTTCTATGGAAAAACCAAACAGAATTCAATGAAAAATGAAAGAAAGAAAAAAGATTAAAGAAATATGTCAATAATCTAATGTTGATCTCAATTCTTAAGAAATTAAAAGAATATGAAAATAAAATAAATGTATTCCTTTTTTATTTTAAAAGAATTATTGATAGGGAGAAATATTTGTATAAATGAATTGAAATTTAGTTGTCTCAATTTATATTGTAGGAGAATACTACAAATTTAGGTGACTAAGTATGCGGTGTTTCGAGGAATTTCAGCTGATGATCGGAATTTATGAATTATTAATCTTTTTTTACTTTTAATCTGTATATTATATTCGTGTTTCTGATTTTATTCTTTCTTTACTTCCTTTCATCTTTTCCCTATGTTCAATTGAAAAATAATAGCGTATCACTTCCATGGGCACACCCCTTTCTTTCTTTTTTTAACCTAATCTCTTTCCTTCTTTCTTTATTTCTTATTATGTCCTTTTTCTTCCCTTTCTATAATAAAAACAAAATGGTCCAGCTAAATAATGGACCATTCCGGAAAAGGACATGCTACACAGAAAAATATGATGAGAAGGAGAGTTGTGGGAAGTTAGAGAGAAGGGGTGAACACGTGGAAACGATAACGCTAATCTGTTTAAGTCAAACATTACAAAAAGATGAAAAGAACGAAAGAAAGTAAAGAGTAAAAGAGAATTAAATCAAAATTTTTATATTTTTTACATATTGAACTATTTAGCAATAGCTCTCAAGTAAACATATCAAACGTTGTAATAATTAGATTACCATAATAGGATATATCCACATGCAAGTTCATAATTATAATCAAATTCCTAAAAATTATTTTGAGGTTAGAGTGAAAAGCGGGAATATTTTTGTTTTTATCAACAGTCTCAGAATCCGAATAATTATTTCTTCAACTGGTTTCCATTAAAGTTGGGTAAAAATAATACATTCCTTAGAGTTAATTAAACCCTGAGGACATTTTCTCAACCATTAACCGAACTGTTTTGATGCTATTTTGCCGCAAACAATTTTGTATCCCCAGTAAATATCAACGTTTTCAATGAAGAAGAAAAGAGAAGAAAAAAAAATGGAACCAAGAAAATCATTGTTCATATACGTTTCATAACTCATCTATTATTTAAAGAAACAAACTAGAAGCATTAAGTTCTTCGGGGGTTTCCGGTAATTCCCGTTTGCTCAACTTCCGGTATGATTCGTGACAGTCCAAAGAAATAAATAAAGTTAATATTATTGATAGAGTGAAGCACGAGTTCCTTGCCAACTCCGTGTAAGTAAAAAGACCTTTTGGTGGTATATTTTTTCCGTCTCATTGAACAACAAAGATGGGTTTGTCATATTGGTCGATGGCAAAATGCACAAGATAACTTGTCATGAAGTATGCCTCTATCTACAAACGTATGGAAATTTATGTTGAATCAAGTGTCACGACGTATAAGTCAATAATCATTTATAAAAATTAAAACAACATAAACGTTATAACCTGGGGCTTTAATTAAAAGTTCTTTATACATATTAATCTATATTTTACTGTGTATGGAGGCAATGTGCTTCCTTTCTGATATATCTCATTAAAATTCAAAAGTTTTTAACATATTTTCAAGAATATATATATATTAATACTGGCGTTCCTAAAAAAAAAAAAAAAAAAACGTCCGTTATCATCTTGCAACACCCTCTGGTTAAAAATGAGATCGTCCAAATCGTCCAAGATGAAAAAAAAAAAAAAGAAAATCCTGATTATCCGGTGATGCATATCTACCGATTTCTTATTTCTTATGAGCTAAATAATGAAGCATTCCGTTTTTTATCATAAAGAAAGAAAGGGAAGAAAAAGGACATGCTACTCAGAAAAATATAAGAAAGAAAGAAAGAAAGAAAGTAGGGGAATGACAGAGAAAGGGTGAGCCCACGGAAACGATAAAGCTAATCTCTTTCAATCGAACATGATGAAAAGATGAAAAAGAAGGAAAAAAAAGAAAAATGTGTGAGAGAATTAAATCAAGATTATTATACATTTTACATATTTTACTATTAAGTAAATATATCAAACGTTATAATTAAATTATCATACTGTTGTATATCAATAGTTCTCGCTATTTATCAAATAATGTGTTGAGATTTTGTCCATTTTTTTAAAAAATGCTGGGTTCATTTGTTAGGGGGAATAAGGACCTGTACCAGATGAGACTTTCAATAAGATGACTAACTTTATAGACGTTTATGGAAATGAGATCTATTTGATAAAGCGAAAATTCTTCCAAGCTCTAACCAGGTCAGTGCACCACTTGGATTTAATGAAACGTTTAGGAAAAAAAGATACATGGGAGCTACTCAAGGTTGCTACTTGCAGTCTTAAACAAATTTTGTAAATAGCACCCCACAAAAAAGCAGCTGTACGACCACTTGCCACTTATCACACAAACAATCCGAGTAAGACGATAGAACATGCTGGACACAGGTGGAGAATCAAGGAAGAACCCACAAGTGAAGGGCAACCTGGAAAAAAACCCACATCAAACAACTCTGTGCGGATTCCGGATATATCGCGGTGGACCTCCTGGTGGGATGACCGATAGGTTCAGTTGGAGAGAGAGAGAGAGAGAGAGAAGAGAGAGAGAGAGAGAGAGAGAAGAGAGAGAAAGAGAGAGAGAGAGAGAGAGAGTGTGTGTGTGTGTGTGTGTGTGTGTGTGTGTGGTGTGTGTGTGTGTGAGAAAGAGACAGACAGACAGACAAAGACAAAGAAAAAGAGAGACCGAGAGAGTCATTGATATCCTGCGCTCCCTAATGATGATAATGACCCTATTCATTTAGCTGCTTCAGTAAAAAAAAAATATATATTTGTAGTACTTCTCTTATTTTAGTATTGGCCTAATGCAGGTAGTAACTTTAAGTAGGAAACAAATTTCTTATAACAGGAAATGATTACTATCTATTGAAATGTATGCAAAAGAATTAGTCATGCTCATATTACTATCCTACATTCTAGCATGCAATTTGAGAGGGGGTTAACGAATTCTATTTGTCTTTTTTTTAAAATAATTCTTACGTTAATATGAAACAGTAGAGGAGATGAACATATGATTTCATAGTTTTAACTAAATATAGTAAATATATACAAACATGCAGTATTGCCTTTAAATACGTACATTCCTAACAATTCTTAATATAATATTATATATTTTTTCTAAACAAAATATATTAGATATCATGTACATAAATATATTGATATTGATGATGTTGTATACTACATTTTTAAGTAGATAGGCCTCAATATCATGTATTTTGTTATAATAGCGTGGACATGAAGTTAACGGCGCTTGGTAACTGACAGTCTCTTACCAATGCGATTTTCAGATTTTTTTAAAAATCGCATAGGCGAGAAACTATTAGTTACCAATCGCCATCGACTTCATATCCAGTATACACTATATATATATATATATATATATATATATATATGTGTGTGTGTGTGTGTGTGTGTGTGTGTGTGTGCGTGTGTATTTGGGCAGCATTCTTTCATTTATACATGTAGAATTAAACAAAAGGCACATCTCCTGTTTAACAATTTTATTTTTGATCTTTTCCAATTTTCTGGCCAACTTTTTAATGTCTGGGTGGAATTGATGGATAAGTCCATCAAAGTTCAGTTCCCGAGTACTTTCGGCACTTCGAAGCGCCCATCAGGGGTGATGTATTCCAGTTTTTTTTTTTTGTTTGTTTTTTTTTAATATATTAATGTGAAGGGTGGAAGGAGAAGAATTGGTGAGAAAGGTGTTATAGGAATTTTAGAATGTGTGAATTGCATTGGAAATTAATTTTTTTATGGATGGTTTGTATTGTTTTATGTATAAAGCTTCTAGTATTTGGAGCTTTTGTTTATTTTTTTCTTTGTGCAAAATGTGTGTCTTTCGGTTAGAACATTTCGGTAATTAGAGCGGGGGCATGAATGTAATTTTAGGTGTTGTGAAATAGAGCTATTGTCTGTTAAATGGAGGGTCAGACGCCTTGATAATGTGGTTGAGGTGAGTCCAATGTATGTATTATCATTTTCTGGGAGACTACAATCTCCTAGGGACACTTAATTCTATATACTACATTGATCTCATTAAGCCGACCTGCGGGGGGAGAAAAATTGTTACGAATGACGAGGTTGGTAGTTTTGTATTTTTTATAATAAATAATAAATTTTACCTTAATATCAGGAGTGGTTGCAGTAACGTTATTTCGAATTATTTGTTTTAGTGCTATTTCAAAATTGTTAAACAGGAGTGTGCCTTTTGTTTAATTCTACACACACACACACACACACATATATATATATATATATATATATATATATATATATATATATATATATATATATATATAGGTTGAACAAATATTAGAAGAGAAAGTTTATTATAATTAGGTATATCTTTCTTGGAGTTTGTCTCTCCCTAATATTAATGTATTGGGGATGTACTGGATCGATATGTTTGTCTGTATTTTCTTCGTTCAACTTACATAATTTCACATTTCTACCGTTTTAAATTTAAAAAAAATAAGTTTCCACATATTTACACTTATTCTTTTTTTCATTTTCTTTAATTTTTAAAAATACTTTTATGAACACTAAATGTCTGTTCAATCAATAGTTTAATTTAAATTTTCAAACCTATTTACTTTAGATTTTTAAACGGCTAGGATTCACAGATATTTTAAGAGGAAGTTGTAAGTTACAATTACTACATTTTGGAATTTCTCATTGTAAATTCCAAATAAGATAAATATAATTAGGTAAGTAATAGCATTTTTTACAACGAAAATTCTATTTCAGAATATGTAATTTTTCTTCCATTTTTTTTTCTATGTCTAACCACATTTCTGTCAATAAGTCTGGTGGCATTTATGCTGCTTGGGTGCCTTGAACTAGTGGTAACATAATTCTTAGCCCGAAACCACGATTTAACTAGAGGTTATCGTCTAATGATGACTTTATTTTAAGGTAATTAAGAAACACCTAACAAGGCTTTAGGTTACAGTGACCTGAACATTGTTTCATACCAACCACCAAGTTTCAGGAGATATAACCCACGATATGCATCAGAAAAGTTCTTTTAAAATATATACTGAATTTAACGTGTAATAAATGGAAATGCTTAGTCTAGATATATTCTTGATTAATAATGAATATATTTTTATTCAGTCGTTTTGAAATTTTGTATTTTATTTGTTATACATTTAAAAAAAAAATAATTATTTACTTGGAAGTTTCATAAATGTTAACTTTCTATAGTAGATAAAACCTTAGACTTCCATAATGTTAAACAATTTCCGGTAAATATGAAGCGGTAGCAGAGAAATATGCTTTTTTTTTTTCGGGATAGTGGGAGCAAACAAAATTTAGAATTTGGCCTTATGTTATCAAAGCCGCCAACGTGGTTAGCGGCAAGTACATTTAAAATTGCCAGTACCTCTAGATTAGAAGAAAACAGTAATGATTTGAAATAATAGAGAACTGTCTGTGTTACAAATAGAAGATATATATATATATATATATATATATATATATATATATATAATATATATTTATTATTATTATAATGGAGATTGTGTGTTTGTCTGTCTGTAACCGAAACTATATCCCTACTCAAGTCACAATTCCCTTTGTTATTTACATCACATTCTCCATGATTTTATTTATATTTAAACTTCAATTATTAATAAAATTGTTTTACATTACTTACACTGTTGACCATATCTACATACTAATAACATGCAATTGTATTTATATATACAACAAAATAGATCTTTACAGTGTGAATGGGAATGATAATTTGCATATTGATTTTAAAAAAATTGATTTTAATAAATATATGCTTAGTATTATTGATTTCTAATTGTTTGGTTTTATCTTATTGAATATGAGCAAAAATCTCTTCAATAAATCTTAAAAGAAATCCCTCAACAAGAAGAAATAACTGTAATATTATTCTTTACTTCCTATTTTAACTAAACAGTTTAATTAGGAAAATTTACCAATGAAAGACGGAAAATGATGGAAGAGTTAGTTTCAAAGTTTTTCTATTTTTCAATCATACCCCCTCTGTTCCAATTTTTTTCTGCATTCTTATTCAGTCTCATTAACCTTTCTAATTTAATGTGATATTTTATTATATTAAAACTTAAATACTTGCACCCGGAGGGTGCATATATTTGCTAGTATATATAACGGATCCTCAATCAACTACTAATATGCTAGCACAGGATTATTTGTAATAACAACATATCTTACCCCATGATATAGAATTCTGTCAGTGGAGTTTCATAAAAGTTATATTCTACTGGTAGATTATTCAAGTTTTGTTTATTATCATTTTATATTTTTTTTAATAGTTATTGCTCCATACAAACCAGCATAAAAAATATTTTATTTCAACAAATAGATATGGATTTTTTATCTAAAAAAGATCGTTACAGACTTACTTCTTCTATTGGAACAACAATTACAAATAAGGCAGAAATCAATTAATATGTATCCTATGGAGTCCGGCTATACCTGTATACCAGTAGCACGTTTATGACCCTACATACCCTAGCACCGGTTTACAAGTGTGGTGATCATGTTCAAACGGCAGTGGGTAAATATCTTCTCAAAGGTTAAAATTTAAGTTTTGATTTTTTAAATTTCTAAATATTTTAACTTTAGTTATTTATGACTTTCCTTCAGTGAACATTCGGTGTCGAAAAAGAATATGATAGAGAAAAAAGATGTATTAATATGATTTATGCAAATACGAACATGATTTAAACCAGTAGTAAAACCAGCGAAATTATTACTGGGGGTCCACAAAGTCAATGTGCACTTTAAACTAATAAATTATTTAAAGTTCACACGGATTTTATTATATATGAATATATAATTAAAACACACACAAACGCACACAACACACACACACACACACACACACACACAACTTGGAGATTCACGCAATTCATCTTCAGGTGAGCATTTTTAAACACATATACAATATTTAAGTGAAGTTATTTTTATCAAAAACTATTGAATAAATGTGGAAATCAGAATTTATTTTAGCACGCATATTCGAAGGTTTTCGGTTGGTCACAAAAGACTTTGTATTTTCATCTAAATGAATCACATCTAAACAAACTAGTGTTGATACATATATCAACTTAAAACTTGCAAGATTATAAACTTTTCAGATAGCTGAACAGGACAATAACATATATGCTGACCTGCTAGCCGACCTCTAAAGTATAAAAACTTGTTTGTTAAGGTGTTTCTTGGTTGGATATTAGTTTTTTGTAGGATTCATTAAAAAATGTTATATTCTTTTCGATAGTGTTTATAGAGCTAGGATTATAAAGGTTAGTGTCAATGAATTTTTGTCTTTCCAAATTAAAAGAAAATGATCTGCTAAAAATAGTTCTACTTTTTTTTCAAACCAGTAAACACATTGGAGCTTTTTATAAAAAATATTCCATTTTAGGACGTAATCAATTTCGAATGTTTCTCCTGTATTACTCGTTTTTTTTTTAAATCAGAACACTGTACTCTGATGGTGACCTTCTGTTTACACGCTTAAGTTTGTTTTCTATTATCATCATTTTAGTATTATTTGTATTATTCGGACTATTATCCTACTCTTCATTGTTATCTATTCAACGTTTCGGTCGATGTGCCCTCCAGCCATCTTCATGTATTTTTTTGTGGGACTCGGAACAATCTCGGATTCGGGAAAATTCTTTTGGAACCTTTTTATTGTAATCGGGAACCTTCTTGTCTTAATCGGGAGCCATCATGGAACTTTGAACCTAACCCTTTATTCAGTCCACGGAGGTATCCTGTTCTCATTCCGCTAACCATAGCTGGGGTACATGTGTTAAGTTGTGTTAATTATTATTCTATGTTACTGCTGCCCCTGATCAGCATTGAACCTGCAGTCTAGAGATAACTGTCACTTAGAACTGTCTTAACCTAACTTCTCTATCCACTAGGCTGAGAAATACCTGAAGAAGACCGGAGGGCATATCGACCGAAACGTTGTACAGATTACAATGAAGGCGAGGACAATAGTCCGAATAATACAAATCTATTAATAATGGAGATTCGCTTCCGATTTTTGACTGTAACAAAAACTACGTCACTGCTTACGTTACATTACCCAAATTCGTCATAACATAGAATAAATACGCTCAAAATTTGAACATGGAACATTAGACAGTCCTCATTGTTTTTTAAAACAAGTTTTAATAAATACATGACTGGTATTATATATCTATATATAGTTTGTTTTATTTTAATACATATTTAAAGTCTACATTTCAAATTATTTTATTTTTTAATCCTTTAATGAATTTGATGATTTTACTTACTTAGGGTACAAACTCACTGACATTGAATTTTTAACTCCCACCCCTCAGGCAATATGTTTCAAAAATCTATTTTTACATCGTCCGGAGGGTGTTTTTTTATTTTGCTAGTAATACTAATTATCAAGCCTTATCTTAATAATTCAGAGAAATAGTGTTATCATTCTATTTAGTTTTTATGTTTAAAATAATTCTAAATAGTGTGTGCAAGGGACTTTTAGTCGAATCATGTGTAAACAAATCACTATCAAGATTTCATCCATACCAAAGTTTATATATTTGTCATTCATGTGTCTTTTCGACACATCAGTCGGATTCATTTTCATTTTTTTCTCTCTTACACAGACACACACACACACACACACACACACACACACACACACACACACACACACACACACACACACACACACACATATATATATATATATATATATATTTATGTATATATATATACATATAGTGCCTCTGTGTTTGTATATGTGCGTGTCCGCGCGTGAGTGTGTATGTGCGCAGGTGTGTGTTTGTGTGTGTGTGTGTGTACCTGTGATATCCTGAATAAGGCGTCTACGCCAATTTTGTGCACCTTTAAATATGTATAGCTGTGAGTAAGGTAGCGTTTTACGTATATTGAAGTGTACAATTATTTACAAATGGATATGCGATCCCAACCCCTCTCCATACATATATATATGCTTTTTATTTCCCTTTGTACTTAGCATCTGTCCACATGAACAAAAATGAAACCACTACCAGCTAATGAAATAATTTGTTATTTGAAGCTACAAACCATTGGCTTTGATCATCTCCAATTAAATTCGCGCCAAAAATGAAATAAATAAGTAAAAAAAAAAAAAACGAGAAGTTTTTAACAGCATTGATAAATTTTTATTTCGTTTTCTCGATGCTCTTCTTAGCATTAAACGAAATGCCCGTTTAACAAACCCTATGTTCATTATCTCTCCATTTTCGCGTTTATTTTGCATCTTGTACTGTGATTTCTTATTAGGATGATCTGAGTACTGGACTCCTCGCCTCCTGATCACATAGGCAAAAAGAAATGCGTATATATATATAGAAACGAGTAGCACGTTATGGCATATATATATATATATATATATATATATATGTGTGTGTGTGTGTGTGTGTGTGTATATATATATATATATATATATATATATATATATATATATATATATACTTACATTACGTGCGCTGACAAATTCGAAAGCACATATACAATAACTGAAAAGATGAATTCTAAATGTGTATCACTATTAAGCAAAAACTATTCGGTTGGAGAACTAAATATATACATATATGTTTATTCATTTGTAGGCACGTCCGCACGCACACACACACACACACACACACACACACACTTATACACACATACAGACACACACTCACTCATGTATATATATATACATATATATATATATGTGTGTGTGTGTGTGTGTGTGTGTGTGAGTGAGTGTATGTATGTGTGTGTAATTCAAATTGTTAAACTCACTGCGAGATACAATCTAAAATGTTAGACATATGAAACAGTAGTAAAACCAACAAAAAAAAAATTACTACAACGAAAGTGCAGAGCAGATCTCTATATTAATACTCGTGTTCCTTAATAGTACCACCGTTATGATCTTGCAAACCCTCTGGTTAATAATGAGACAGTCCAAATCGTCCAAGATGAAATGCAAAAATGTAAATCCTGATTATCTGGTGTTGCTTATTTCTTATGAGTGACGTTACCTCAGCTAAATAGTAGACTATTCAATTTTAATCAGAAGAAAGAAAGAGAAGAAAAAAAATATGATAAGAAAGAAAGAAAGAAAGAAAGAAAGACAGAGAGTAGGGGAAATATATAAAGATTTTGTTTTCGCGCTGAAGGGATAACGCTAATCTGTTTCAATCGAACATAAGGAAAATATTTTTTAAAAAGAAAAAGAAGAATAAAATGAATGCGAGAGACTTAAATCAAGATTATTATATTTTTACATATTGAACTATTTAGCAATAGCTCTTAAGTAAACATATCAAACGTTTTAATAATTAAATCATCATACGATGGTATATCCACAGGTCCTGATTGCATCACTCTATTGCAATAATAAAATATAGTAAAATATTTAAAAAAAAAACACACACAAGTTTTACGCAATCTATCTTCAGGTGAAAATATTCAACCATATCCAATGGTTACCGAATTCTTTCACTCGCACACACACGTGCATGCACGCATACACACAATCTTGAATGGGTGGGGGGTGCAAACCATAGGGAATTTAAAGAATTAGGTATGATGGGTGTTGAGAAGCATGTTTTAGTAAAAAGAAATGTTTACAGATATACGTTTGACGCTACAAACCAGAATCGGAAAGACAGATCATCGAGTGGAAACGCACTGGCTCTCCGGTAAAAAAAAAAAAATGTTCCAGGCCATTAAAGAAGGTCATGCCGAAAGTCTTCTAGGATATGAAAGGATCCATCTATGTTGATTGTCTTGAAAAAAAGATGCAATTGTAAACAGTGATTCATGTTACCAATTCCTTTGGACATATTCACCCGACCTATTAAATGATCATCGTATATCCGCCAAGGATTGATATATATATATATATATATATATATATATATATATATATATATATATATATATATATATATCAATCCTTGGCGGAATATACGATGATCATATATATATATAT
>CM042144.1:10889945-10897445 GCA_023376005.1 Doryteuthis pealeii
TTAAAATTTAAAGAGGAGATAGTATTAACATCTACCTAGTCTAAGTGTAATTCAAAATATGATCAACTTAATAAATTTGAATAAATTTGAATGAGAAAACCAAACAAATAAAATAAATAATAAATAAAAATAAATAATAATAAATAATAAAGAGATGAGGTGAAATATATAGAGAAGGCGTGAGCGTGCGGAAGCGATAACGCTAATTTGTTTGAATCGAACATAATGAAAAGACGAAAAGAAAGAAAGAAAGAAAGAAAGAAAAAAGAGTGAGGGTTAAATCAAGATTATTATACTTTTTACTTATTGAAGTATTGTTTATTTATACCAGCAAGAAAAAGATCTGAAAATTTCTTTTTGCCGGTTCTACTAAGAAGTGGATGACCTAGAGTCATTAAATGTACGAGTATCATTTAGGAAATGTGAATTTTGTCAAGGAGTTAGTACCAGGGTGTGACACTTTGACCCGGGGCAGAATGGACAGATACTACAATCTAATCCTAAGCTGAAGTTCCAGGAAGGGACACTTTGATCCTAGGCAGACTGCACAGATACTACTCTCTGATCCTTGGTGGAAATGCTGATCCATGCATAAGTGATGCCATTCAAAATGATGGAAACTATACTTGTAGTATAATAATTGCTCTAAAAAATTCTGTAGAATCACAGAGAATAACTTATATTATTTTGGTAAGTTTTTTTCCCTCAAAATTGGACTTGTTGATTAAATAGAAAATAATGCTGGCCAGTTTCTCAGCGAAATTGTTTACATATAGAATCTGAATGTCTATATTTGTCTGTTCACATATATTTGAATATCTACCTCTGTACATTATCTTTATACCTATCCCAGTCAATTCATTATTATCAATACTATTCTTTTAATATCTATTAATCTCAGTCTATCTATCTATCTACCTATCTATCTATCTTTCCTTATTACTGTTTCCCCTTATGAATGTATGCATATATGTGTGTCTATATATATATATACATATATGTGCATATTATATATATATATATATATATATATATATATATATTATATATATATATATATACAAGAAAGAGCACGGTTTATCGGTGCAACTTTCTCAATGAAATCAATATTGATAGACCCTTTCATCTCCCAAAGATCCAAAGATTGCCAGCATGACCGTCCCTTTTGACCGCTGCACCCGAACTTTTCTTTACCGAAGAGTCAGTGGTGGGATTCCACTCATATATATATTATATATATATATATATATATGTGTGTGTGTGTGTGTGTGTGTGGTGTGTGTTATTGTACATATTCATCACGCAGTTTTACACACTTGTCACATTGTTTATTAAATTAATTTACGTCACAAAAAAATACCCACAAATCCTTTCTTTGTTGGGAAGAAAAAATTAGCACCCTAAACTTATTTCACGAGTATTTTTATTTTCTTTGCTTTTTTTTCCTCTTCTATAAGGATTTATTCAGCTTTGAAAACAAAGGTTGCTTCACAACACCCCCACGTAAAGGGGTGCCTAATGCTAAACGGCATCTAATGATTAGCCTCCAGTTTTGGTGATCTGACGCGTGTAGAGTAAACCATTTATTGCATTACACACACAGAACCGAAGTGGTTCACATGTTATGATCCAGTCAAATGTTTAAAACCATGTGTATTTGATAGAACTGGTCCCAAAAAAGATTAAAAGTAACGACACAAAAATTTAAATGCATATATATATATATATATATATATATATATATATATACCAACCCCTCCGCACGAGCAGGATGCGACACAAGTCAATTTCTTAAGCGGAATTTAAACAGATTTGAATTCAGAGTTTTCCTTCTCCTAGACTGGTTACCTAGCCATAGTTAAAGAGCCCAGTCTGCCCTACTACTTACCCATAGCTGGAGGAAGAGTAGAATTCATACCTTTCCCAAGGGTATTAGCGATAAGTGAAATGCAATTACCACGTCCAGGATTTGAACTCGGGGCGACGAGTCCATTTCCCATGACTGTAACCATTACACGCACGCGCTTCCTATTAAATGTATATATAGGGTGGGCCAAAAGTAGGGTTACAGTTACTTGATTAAGTTTAAGTGTTAACTGTAAACCAAAGTTTGGCCCACCCTATATATCTATAAACTTCTTCGCTCGAACAAGGTGTGACACGAGGTCAATTTCTTAAGTGGAGTTTAACAGATTTGAATTCAGAGTTTTTTTTTCCTCTCCTAAACTGGTTACCTAGCCATGATTAAGGTCCCAGTCAGCCCTACTATTTACCCATAAATGGAGGGATAGTTGTTGCATGCCTGCCTTTTCCAGATATAATAAAATACTATTATATATATATATATATATATATATATATAGAGAGAGGAGAGAGAGAGAGAGAGAGTGAGAGAGAGAGAGAGAGAGAAAGATAGAGATAGATAGATAGAGAGAGAGAGAAAGAGGGAGAGAGAGATTGATAGATAGATAGATGATTATGAATAGATTTTTATTTTTTAAATATATATATCCTCTATATTTATACATACATGCACATATTTAGTAATTTATTTCAATATTAAAACGGCAATTCAGTTACTGTTTTTCAAATACTTATGAAATAGATTCTATAAATTACGACAGTAAATAATATCAAGCTTAACGGACGCAAATGTGGCCTATAAGTAAGTGCTTTTAAAAACAATATTACTGAGTGACCCAATTTTCTAGTTGTAGTCGATCAGAAACAAATCAGGCACTTTTTTTTTGTCTTTTTTTTTGTTGTCTTTTTTAATGAATAGTTTTGTTTCAATTTTTTCTTCTTCTTCTTTTTGGTGGTGTTGTAAGTAAATGATGACAGCGTTTTCTAATTTAAATTATGAAGACATTACTTGTAACTTTTGTGCCTCTTAAGGTTTTGTTATTTTTTTCATGTCTTGTACGTATCTTATCGTTTCTTCTTAAAAAATGTTTTCTTTATTTTTTTTTTTTTTGCGAGTTGATTATTTTGCCTTTATCTTACGCAAAGAAAGAAAGAGGACGATGGAAGGAGGAAGCAATGACGAACTTTTTCGACACCAACAAAAAAACAAAAAAACAAAAACAAAACGAAGCAGGAAAAAAAACGTTAAAAGCTTTCCGATCTGAAATTGAGTAACACAGTATCTTAAAAAGCAATAAAAGATATATATATATATATATAATATATTATATATATATATATAATATATAATATTATATAATATGTGTGTGTGTGTGGTGTGTGTATGCTGTTTTTTTATCTTTTAGAGTGAGACCAGTTTCACTTAATATTTAATCGATATTAACTTCTTAGTATGCTTAGTAGAATACATGCGTACGTTGACACACTGAGAAAACTAGATACCCATATACAGTAGTGGCGAGGCTCTGGGCAGCGTCTGATTTTGGAAATCGCCTTCTCCATCCAGTGAATGACATATTGCATATATCAAATGACTTTCCGAATAGAAATAGAAAAATGGGGAAATTAATAAAGTTGGATAAAAAGTGAGGAAGAAAGTTATATAACGAGAAATCAATGATCTTTCAATAATCCTCGCTTCACATCAACAACTAAAAATCTAACTTTAAACTCTCTCTCTCTCTCTCTCTCTCTCTCTCTCTCTTCTCTCTCTCTCTCTCTCTCTCTCTCTCTCTCTCTCTCTCTCTCTCTCCAATCATCCCTATCGGTCATCGCTTATGACATGGGGAAATTAATAAGTTGGATAAAAAGTGAAGAAAAAAATTATATAATTAGAACTCAATGATCGTTCAATAATCCTCGCTTTACATCAACCTAAAAATCTAAACTTTATCTCTCTCTCTCTCTCTCTCTCTCTCTCTCTCTCTCTTCTCTCTCTTCTCTTCTCTTCTATCTCTCTCTCCCCTCTCTCTATTTCTCTCTCCCCTCTCTCTCTTTTCTCTTCTCCCCCTCTCTTCTCTCTCTTTCTCTCTCTCTTTCTCTTCTCTTCTCTTCTCTTCTCTCCCTCTCTCTCTATTTTTCTCTCTCCCCCTCTCTCTTTCTTTCTCTCTTTCTCCTCTCTCTCTCTCTCTCTCTCTCTCTTTCTCTCTCCACCCGTCCCTATCGGCCATCGCTTATGACACGTCATCTAGACTGCATCCAGAGCCAGCACAAGTTTGATTAATGTAAGTCTTTCCAGATCTGCCAACACTGATGTGTCTAACTGTAGAAGTCCATAACAGAACGTCGCTTATAAGTTCGTCACTGCATCTCCAGCAATGTTCAGCGTGTCGTGTCTATCTTACACTGATACTTTATGTAGATTGTTGTACAGCTGCTGTTTTGTTGCGTGCTGCTTCCGAGATTTGTACAAAACAGCAAACAGCAATCTTTGTGTAGTTCGTATCTAGCCTTTACTTCAAGCGCTTTGTTAAAAATATAGAGTGCAGTCATACAATATTACAACTTGAAGAATTCCCGTTTTATTTGATCAGTTTTCCATATGTTCGATAACCTGTCAATAGGAATCCATGCCTTTCCTATGCATGGCTTTCTGTAGAATGGATATTGCTACTGAGCTATGTGAAATGGTCTTGTAACGTTACGGCCTTTCTTTTCGCTGCACTGAATAAGCGTAGGTCGTTTGTTTACATACACAGACCCAGATCTAGCAGTCATCGTCTGTCGCCCCAAATTCTTCCACACTCTTTTGGTCAAGGGAATATATCACTTACGCACGCCGCCATGCCCTTCGTTACGGCCAATTGACTTTATCTCAACGGGTATCCAGATAGTCAGGTGAATTTCATTGATAAAAAGATTCCCCTAGTATTTTTCTCATCGTAGTAAAAGAAGAATGATAATACTGTGTTTACTTTTCAGAAGTTTATTATATTCAAAACTTCCTATACTTTTGAGAGAGAGAGAGAGAGTCTCTAATGATGTCTGCGCTTAATAATTAATTAATTGTGTTTCTAATGGATTCAACTTCGAGTTTTTAGTCTTCGTAAATATCTCGGTGACAGCTTTCTTAATAATAACAGGCCGGTGCTTTTCTTTTTCCTCAGGACACCAGTTTGCCAAACTCTGTACGGCCTCGACTAACCCTCGATCCTGACTGACTCCGACCTCTCCGGCCACAGACTCTAACTCTATGACGGGTCTCTTAAATATTATTTCAAGTCATTTTCCAGAATTTTCTATTTTTGAACCATCTCGTTCTTACTCGAAACAATCGAATATTCCATTATTCGAATCTCTCTGGTCAACTAAGGTTCACAGCCTTAAAAGATCAAAGACTCCTTGAGTCCTAATCCTATTTTTCGTTAAACCAGACTTATCGTCTCCTTTCTCTCGTTAAAAGATTTTATCTTCCTAACTTACTTTTTCGGATTCTACAAAGACCACCCATAATAATAAGGAATTTTTAAAGTTTTTTTCTAAGTCTGGCACAAGGCCAAAAATATAGGTGCTGGGCGGCATTACGTAACAGTCTGCTAATAGAGGCTTGCAATTTTGTGTAAAGATTCACTAATTTCATTTAAAACACAAGATCTCTGATTTACTGAGTCCAAATAGAGGCCAATGTGTATTTTATGATAACGTCATCATCTCAGATCTGAAGAAAAACAAAATTTCTGAAATCTGAAATAATTTTTGAACCAAATATTTTTGTTCAATTTTTTTTCTGTGTGCAATATTGGTTTTAATCTATCAATATATAAAGGGCAGTTGGTGTTTAATGTATTCCCGGATGAAACTTCGAAAATAAAACAATTAACGCAAGTAAATATATATATATACATATTTAAATATCCCCAGTTGTTGCTTTTCGTACAAAAATTATGAAAGATTTGATTTGCATTCGAGATATTTAAAATTAATATATCCATAGAAATAGCATTGAAATTATACTTAAATGTCCAGCATTTGTAAATTTCAAACATGAACAAATCAATTCACTAGATGTTTTACTCTCTATTGTTGACGCAGTGTAGCTGCTTCTAGTGAAATATAAAGTCAACGGATTGGCCTTTGTCAGTATCAGCCTTTTCGCTAGCAGAAGAGCAGGGGTATTGTTTTTGCTGAGGTGGAGCACCACAGCTACCAAAAGCTTCCCACTTTACCACAGAGATTAGATTACCCAAGCTGTTTTTATGATATACTATTATTTCTGCACATTGTTGACACCACAAGATATTCTGATTCCCAAAGGTTTCTTTGTATTATCATTTGACCATTTTTTGTAATGAATTGAATTTACGATTTGAATAATGTTTTTAAATTTTTTTTTATCTCAAGCAAGAATGTGAATAGAGTTTTTGCTAATTTGGGTGCTGAATTCAAATTTATAAAGAGTTTTGCTCTATCACCTCTGGTTTTCTGTCTTTTAAATAGTCTCATGTTAGTATATACAGAGTATATACATGCTTATTTCAACAGTTGCAGCAGCTTATTACAGATAAAACAGGATAGATAAAGAACATTGACGGATAAATATACTTGGATGGCATAAATATACACAATTCATACTACCGCAGACAGTTAGAAGTGTGTTTTCTTAGATGATCTGCTTTATTTTGCCTCCGGGATGTCACGCAAGAGCATCCAACAAAGTAAAATTAAATTACATGTAAGCAATAAAATGTGCGTCGTTGGAAATTGTAATACAAATATATACCCAAAAGATTGTGTAACACAATTGTCGAGGGACACCTTCCTCCTGCGCTGCAAGGACGGCAGCATCCTGCGCTGAGTCCCATTGCACTACTGGCTGTTGATTGAGACGTGTTGGCTATGCTTAACTGCCAAAATCCGTCTTGATATATAGCTATATATATATAATGTAATGCTATCACTTACATTTATTGTATAATAACTAAAAAAGAAGACATAAGTCACACACTATTAAAAATTAACCTGAATGCATATACGCATGGAATATTCACTCTCTCTGAACCAGCCATCGTCGTATGATACTCTCTTTAATTTAGAGGTCAAACACACCAACAGGTGAATTAATTGTTACTCCTCATTTTTATTGTTGCTTAAGGGTATGTTGTTGTGGTTAGTTGGAGTGAAATGTGGAGTTTTCATCATCATTACTCCCAGGTCCACTCTAACACGGAGTTTTAATACCTGTTAGGGTCTCATCTATGGGTTAAATAGAAAAAGATAAGTTTAAAAATGTGTTTAAAAATTGACTTTGAAGAAAACCGTTTTCCGCATAAAATGACCCAATAAGGTTGACATGCCATAAAAAACCAACCAACCAACCAAAATCATTTGATTTGAATGTGAGATTTAAGAATTTTTTTTTTGATCAACAATCAAACTATTCAAAATTATTTCCCAGGTTGGACCATTGCTGGGCCCGGATAGACAGGGAACACCTGAGCAAGGCCGTGAGATACAGCGACCAATATATTCTTAATTATATTTAATGTTTTCATAATTTTAACTTGGTTAAAATATGGTAAATTTGATTCATTTGTAAATATTTGATTGTAATCATAAATATATTTTTCGATTTTCCAT
>CM042144.1:10902445-10919945 GCA_023376005.1 Doryteuthis pealeii
CGAGCGAAAGTTCGTTCGGGTCTCGATCCCGACCAGAGGTAGCTGCTGAAAAATAAGTCTAGCTGTACTGATGAGAGGTGAAACCCCGAAACGCGCGTCTGCAGATTACTTATATATATATATATATATATATATATATTTTACCAACCCCTCCGCACGAGCAGGATGCGACACAAGGTCAATTTCTTAAGCGGAATTCAAACAGGTTTGAATTCAGATTTTTCCTTCTCCTAGACCGGTTGCCTAACCAAGGTTAAAGAGCCGAGTCTGCCCTACTATTTACCCATAGCTGGAGGGTGAGTAGGATTCATATCTTTCTCAAGGGTATTAGCGCTAAGTGAAATGCAATTACCACGTTTGAAGATTTGATCTCGGGGCGACGAGTCCATTTCCCATGACTGTAACCATTACACCACTCGCTTCCTATCACTTACTTACAGAAAGTATGATTGTGTGCGTCTGTGCATATATATGATTCTGTGAGAATACAGATAAATACGTGTGCGTATGTTTCTTTAAATTACTGGAGAATCATAACCATATTGCAATAAGATAGAAAAGAATGCATTAACAATTGGAATTGTTTTCTCCAAATCTTTATGTTAGTTATGATTAGATTATTTCTGTAATACTTCACTCTTTTAGTTAAACTAGCAACAGAACCCCCCCCCCCCGGGCGTCGTAAAATAAATTTTTCAAAGACATTGCCTGAGAGGGTGTGAGTTAAAAATTCAATGTCAGAGGGTTTCTATCATAAGTAAGCAAAATCCTCATATTTATTAAAGGAGTAAAACAAAAAAATAAAACAATTTGAAATAAAAACTGAGCCCCGTCCCTCTCAAATAAAATGTTGCGTGCATGTAATAATCAAACAATGATTTTGAATATTTTCCACATCAATTTTACACAAAATCGTAGGTATTTATTTATTTGTAAACTTTTTAGTTAACTTCTTGTTACTGTAAAAAAAAGAAAAGGGAACGAGAGTAAAAAACAATCTTTAAAATTACTTACTCAAATTTTGGGTGTATATTGCATAAGAATATTGTGACGTAAGCTGTGACGTAAAGCTATGACGTAGTTTTTGTTACAGACAGAAATACAGACAATCTCCATTATTAATAGATAACCTATGATTGAAGAGTCTGTTGTCGGAACTTTTGCCTAATATATAAGTAAAGCTAAATGGAAGCGCGTGGTGTAATGGTTACAGTCATGGGAAATGGACTCGTCGCCCCGAGTTCAAATCCTGAATGTGGTGATTGCATTTCACTTAGTGCTATTACCACTTGGGAAAGGTATGAATCCTACTCTCCCTCCAGCTATGGATAAATAGTAGGGCAGACTGGGCTCTTTAACCTTGGTTAGGCAACCGGTCTAGGAGAAGGAAAACTCTGAATTCAAACCTGTTGAATTCCGCTTAAGAAATTGACCTTGTGTCACATCCTGCTCGTGCGGAGCGGTTGGTAAATATATATAAGTAAAGTTATACAATGTGCCACGGGAAATATATATTATTTTTAAATATACATTCATCATTATAAAAAGGGCATTAAAAGTAACTAGCAGGACCTGTGAATATACCACCGTATGATGAATTAATTATTACAACGTTTGATATGTTTATTTCAAGTTCAATATGTAAAAATATAATACTCTTGATTTAACTTTCACTTATTTTTTTTTTATTTCCTTCTTTGCAACTCTTTATTATGTCCAATAGAAACAAAATAGCATTATAGCTTCCGCGCACCCAACTGCTTTCACTATCTTCCGCCTACTTCTTTCTTTCTTTCTTTCTTTCTTATATTTTTATGTGTAGCGTGTCCTTTTTCTTCCCTTTCTTTCATTATAATAAAACGGAATGGACCATCATTTAGCCGAGGTGACGACACTCATATGAAATAAGAATTCGGCCGATAAGAACCACCAGATGATCTGGATCTAAATTTTCGCATTTCATCTTGGACTATTTGGACTGTGCCACTTTTAACCATAGGATGTTTCGCAATGTAAATCTAATGAACTCCAAAGATCCTTTATGCTCTGGGGTTCTGATAAGCTCCAACAACGTGCTCTCCCAAGAGTGGATGCATACATTTTCTGAGGGTATTAGCGATATTTGAAATGCAAATAGCCTCTTCTATGATTTATTTCTTTAGTATTAATCCATTTGAATTATTAATTGCAACACTCTTTCATGCTTCAAAAAAGAACCCAGTATATTATTTTTATAGCCATGATATTAAATACGTGAAGAATACGCGGAACCCTTGTAATTTTTTTAGAAAGTCTGTCAGTATGTCTGTCTGTCTGTCTGTCTCTGTCTCTGTCTCTGTATCTCTGTCTCTGTCTCTCTGTCTCTCTGTATCTCTCTCTCTCTCTTATATATATATATATATATATATATATATATATATTCCCTTAACTTAAAAAAACAACTACAACAAAAGACTTTAACTCCAGTAGTATACACAAATAATATATAAACAAAAGGAATAAAGGAAAAAAGAGGAGGTAACTGGAAAATAGAAAATGATAGAAAAGAATTACAAATGACTTTTGGTTGAATGGAGGAGACATCTAAATTCAGAGAAAAATGTTTGACTTTCAAAGAAAAGAATCTTTAGACTTACAAATTAAGTTTATACAAACTAATTGGAAGACAGAAAAAGTAATAAAAATGATTACAAACCAAACAAGTATATAAAAAATGTAGCTATCTATCATTCTTTAGTTCTCCTGAAGAAGGTGCGCTTGAACACCGAAAACCCCGGTAGGAAGAAAATCTGGTACAACTATAAATGCTCCATATTTTACAAAATATATGAGCACTATTTGGATCATCTACTAATGCTACTACAATGAAAACATTGTAGCAACATTTGATGAACATATATATACATTTTAAAATGCCTATAAACACTTTCCTCTCAATTCTCCTATGTCCAGCCTCCACATCCATTAATATACTTTGAAAAAAAAAATGGAACACATCACCCCTGATGATGGCACTTCGAAGTGCCGAAAGTATTTGGGATATGAACTTTCGGTGGACTAATCCACGAATTCCATCCAAATATAAAAAAATGTTGTCCAGAAAGCTTGAAAAGATCACCAATAAAACCGTTAAACAGAGACGTGCCTTTCGTTTAATTCCACGTGTATAAATGGAAGAATGCTGCCCCAAATACACAAACACACACACACACACACACACATATATATATATATGTGTGTGTGGTTGTGTGTGTTGTGTGTGAATCTGGAATAGATAAACTTTAAGCATTTACACTTCATTCTTATTAGTCATTTTCCTTGGTTAGGCAGAGAACTTTTCTATACCATTTGAAGATATGAAAAAAAAAGAATGCCTTTCTGATATTAAATTCTTTGAATGTCACAATCTGTTTTCTTGGACCTTAAAATGCGGCAAAGAATCCCCATTGTTTTCTGCTACACCCGTAATTGTTTATAAGTGACCTGGCCGTTTTTCTGCAAATTCCTCGTCGCATCGCAGTTGGTGCGCATCGGAATTGAATTGTGTTTCAGAAATAAAGGAATCTTGAACGGAATTTGATCTTTGTCGAATGGATTCGCAGCGGGAAGAAGAAAAATGATAACCAACGTGTAATCGGTTGGCTGTATTGCCTATGAGTCCGAAGCCGTGTGTGCCTATTACGAGTCCATCTAAGAGTCCTGCTGAGATGAAATTTGCAATCACTTGCATTCCAACAGGAGTCCGCTTATTGTGAGCAGCCAAGACTGTCCAGCGGTCAGCAAGACCTGATTCGACCATTAATCGCCTGTAGATTTTCTATTCTACTAACCGATCACTATCCAGCTGCGTAGCGTTATTTACCGCAGCGGGACAGGTCTTCGCTGAAAAGCGAGCACTGTATTAATTTACGTACTGGGGTTAAGGGATCTTCTTAAGGATAGCTAAAGAGTTGGCAGTGTGAAGGAAAAACCGCAAGCAACAAAATTAAAGAAAGAGAACAATGAAGAATGGAGAGAAAAGGAAGAAAAATATAAATGAGAGGGAAACAGAGGAAGATCAACAGTTCGCAAAGATGGAAAAGGGGGGAAATAGAAATAGAAAGGCGAAGTAACTCGAAAGCAAAGAGTGAAAATAAAACGAGCGCAGAATGGAATAGTGAGGAAAAGAAAATAAGCATGGATGACATTTTATACTTCTGGAGAGAAATAGAAATATATCGAGAATTATGAATCAGATATAAAATATATCCACGAAATACATATACAAAAATTACACCGATAAAGGAAATATGCATAACATATTTTGTCACATGCTCTGACATAAAATGACCCTCAGGGTTATTACATTTATTTACCAACGCCTCCACGTGAAACATTTTTATATCGGATTTGGTGAGGAATATGAGAGGAAATTTTACGTTTACGAAGGACACAGTGAAACACAAACAGCCTAATCCAGAATTTGAACTTGGTTCGCCAATCCATTTTCTAAGAAAATAACTATCATAACACACATAAATATCTATAATTAATATTTGCAATGTACAATAAACAAAAACAAAAAATAAATACAACTTGTATAGTTTTTATTTGTTGCTTTCTTTACAGTGGTCAGTATCTGTGATAGAACCACTGCAGTGTTTTAAATCAATCTCTTTTCTCCCTTTCATATATATAATATATATATATATATATATATATATATATATATACACACAAGCAAAAGTATGCGCCTCCTGGGTGAAAGTATTTAAGATTTAATATAAATTTTTTTAGCGTTATCACTCCGCACGCAACCCCTCCCTCTCTCTATCTTTCTCTGCTCTCTTTTTTTCGATCTTATTATGATTTTTATGTATCGCGTGTTATTTTCCTTCCATTTCTTTCTTTATGACAAAAATGGAATGGTCCATTATTTAGCTGAGGTGACAACACTCATAATATATAAGAATTCGATAGATAAGCAACACCAGGATTTACATTTTTTACATTTCATCTCATTTTTAACCAGAGAGTGTAGCAAGATGATAACGGTCAGAAAATTAAGGACATGAGTATTAATATATATATATATATATATATATATATATATATATATATATATATATGTGTGTGTGTGTGTGTTGTGTGTGTGTGTTATATGTTTGTACACAAAATATCTTATCCAGTATAATGTCCCATATATCTGACAATAATGCTAAATATTTTTATTTAAAACCCGTGATGCTTTCTGTCCAGATTGAAGAGAGAGTTAGATATTTGTAGTTTATATATATATATAATATATATATATATGTGTATGTGTGTATGTGTGTTATATATATAATTGCAATATCATTTGTATGAGTAGCTGACCAATTTTTTTTATGGACCTGCAGCCAAGATCAGTAAATGTTATTATTACGGAAAAAATCCCAGAAATCTTCCTAACAAAGAACAAATACAGAGTTGAAGAGGATAAGAAGATGGAAGAACAAACTGTATAAAAAACAGGTCTTTTTAACCTCCATTTAAAAGAGCTCCAAAAGGCAAGAAATAGAATGAAAAAATAACATTTTAAGTTTCTTTTCTTGTTCTTTGTTTATTTTTAGTTGTTTTTTTTTTCAAAAATGCTGAATATTCTTCCATTCTTTTTTACACCCTCGTTGATGAATTTAAAAATATAAGTATTTATATCACTTACAGTACTTGTTATATATATATATATATATATATATATATATATATATATATATATATATATATATATACGAGGATGTGTCAAAAAGTGTTGCCATTTTGTTTAAGACATGTATAGTTACCAACACAGGAACAACTATCCTACATCAAAATGAAGCGGGTTCTCTATGGATCAAATGCCTACTTTTCCACATAGTCTCCGTTTATCTTAATAGCAATGTTCCATCTTCGAATGAAAGCATGTATCCCTGTCCCGTAAAATTCTGTTGACTGTTCTTTGAGCCTCTTCACTTCGGTCGTATGATGATAGAGGTTTCAGAGGCAAACATTATTACTGTGACGAGTGTGTGTGTAGTGAAAAAGTGGCTAAAAGAACAGTCAGCAGAATCCTACGAGACATAAATACATGTTCTCATTCAAAATAGAACATTGCACTGAAAGAAACGGTGATTATGGTGAGAAGTATGGATGGGATCCACAGAGGACCAGCTTCATTTTGATTTATGATACATGTTCCTCTGGGTAATTATACCTGTCCTAAACAAAATGTCATTTTCGTTTTTACTCATCCTCACGTATATATATATATATATATATATATATATATATAAAGTCACCCCGAGTACAAAATCCTGGACGTGGTAATTGCATTTCACTTAACTCTAATTCTCTTTTGAAAGGTATGAATCCTACTTTGCCTCCAGCTATGGGTAAATAGTATGGCTGTCTGGGCTCTTTAACCTTGGTTAGGCAGCCGGTCTAAACCTTCAAACCTGTCAAACTTCGCTTAAGAAATTGACCTTGTGTCACTTCCTGCTCGTGTGGAGGGGTTATATATATATATATATATATATATATATATATATATACCATTTGACCATTTACACAAATTTCTGTCATTTTCAAAGGAACCGTTTCGTCTTTACCTGATGAATGCTTTCAGCAAGAAACCGCTGGTTGTAATACCGTTCCCGTAATTAAATAAATAAAAGCAAAAACTTTTATTTTTTTTTTGATTTCTCATTGAACTATATATATATATATATATATATATATATATATATATATATATATATATATGTTGAGAGAGAGAGGGGGGAGGAGAGAAAGGGAGAAAGAGGGAGAGAGATTAGAAACATTCCCTCATTATATAATAGAAATATTTAATACAGTTGTAATTTGCTAGGCTTTACTCTGTCTTCCACAAAGGTTTGTTACAATTGAAGTACTATAAAGGTTCATCGCAGCTTAATTTCTATGATCTACAATAGACCAATGCTTTCTGAGTGACTTGACCTTTAGTCACATTAATACGGTTAGTTTAGTTATAGGACAAGGTCAGAGATTATGTGTCACCAGTGATAAAGAAAGTCAATAAGAAAGACCTGTTCGTCTAAATGTTAACCCTTGCATCACGCTCTACGTTCTCAATACAAATATTTTTTCAAAAGTCAAGGTATATGAATCTCGACTGAGATCGATCTCATTCCTCAGTAACAACAAATTGAACTTGCCATCTGTTAAACTATGATGGAGTGTCTCTAAAAGAAAGATAGTTCATGTTCGGCACAAGTCGAAATATGGATCAATTTTATCGGGATCGATATGGAGTCCACACCTGGTGACTGATAGTTTCTCGCCAATGCGATCTTCAGACCAACTTGGTTAAACTTGAAAACCTGGTTAACTTGAAAGACTGAAATAGATAGATGGATAGATGTAATGACTGTGTAAAAAGTGAATATATATATATATATATATATATATATATATATATATATATATATATATATATATATACACACAGAGAGAGAGAGGGAGAGAGATTTCACAGAGTGCATGAAAAAAAATATATATATATAGAGAGAGAGAGGGTTTGATAGGCTGATAGACAGACAGACAAATGAAAGAGAGTGAAAGAGTCAACGAGAGAGAGAGAGATACATACAGAGAGAGAGAGAGAGAGAGAGAGAGAGAGAGAGAGAGAGAGAGAGAGAGAGAGAGAGAGAGAGAGAGAGAGAAAAAAGATATATTTGTGTTGTTACTTGGCCTTTATAGGCGCCTTTGTTATGTTGACTTTGAATATGAAATATGGCGAAACTGGCATATCATCACGTCCAACACTCATTGAAACGTATTCACTTGAAAGCCATCAGCTTACAATATCAAATATATGATCAACCCACCCTCACCCGCTACCCGATACTCCAACCACACATAAACTTTACAACCACCAACAAACAATAATGATAATAAGTAATAATAAAAAAAAAATGTGGTATGTCGCCTATGACATACGTATATTTTTAATATTCACGTCTAAGTATATTCGTTTTTTTTATTTTATTTTTACATTACTACTTTCTAATGAAAAAGTAGGTATAAAAGTAGGTAAAATTGGTAGGTATGACGACAGATTTTTCTCATTGTGACATATGATTCTGTGAGTGTAAAAAAAAAAAGTTTTGAATTATTGCTAACGAATCACAAAATGCCTTTCCACGTATGAAATAAACAAGCCTAAATTTTCAAAGATTAGGAAAAAGACGTATGGGAAATAAAGAACGAAAATAAGAAAAAAAAAAAAAGCTGAATCCTTTCTACTCCCCTTCTCTGCCCAACTCGACATTTTAATCTTATCTATTTTTTCTTGTCTTTATTGTTCAGCGTCATTTTTCATATTTCAAGAAGAAAAACATTCCATCACACACACACACACACACACACACACACACACACACACACACACATAAATACACACAAACACGTACACACGGGATAAGACCGACTTTGTCAAGAAAGTTCATTTTGAAAAAGCGAACGTAAAAATGTTATGCACTTTGAGTTAAGAGTTTACAGACGCTTGTGACAAAATAGGGTGATGCATAAGATGGCGTGGTTGGGGTTGGGGCTTTAAGGTGTACTGGGTGTATGTGATGAAAGCGATGACAAGTTTGATTTTTTTAGAATTGGGTGGGGAGTGACGATGAAGGGACAGCGGAGATATGAAATCGAAACTTCGAATTGCAACTTTTTGAGATGATAACGGTCACATTATATGAATCAATGTATCGAAATTCACGAACGAAAAAATAAATTCAAAACAGAACTTCAATATATATATATATATATATATATATATATATATATATATATATATATATATATATATATATATTAAAAGATATCTAGTAATGATTCTCATAACAACCACACTTAAAATCTGAAGAAAATATGATTACACTAAACAAAATATATAAGAAAAATGAATGTGAAAAAAAAGATGTACATTTTGAATAAAGAGTATGAAAATTTAGAATACGTTATTTTTATAATCGAATGCAATTGAAATTTTGATAGGATCATTTGCCAGTAATCAAGAGTAAAAGTAAAAAATGGGCTGGTTTGAACAGATAAGAAAATCTATGTAAAAATAGTAAGAAACACAAATGGGTAGAGTTAAAAACTGAAAATATCAGGCAGACATTTTTGACAATGAATATGAAATAAACAAGGATCAAAAAAGTATTAACATGGAAAATATGGACTTTTTATATAATAAAGCAAAACATGTACGACTACCAAAACTCTAACAGTGGTTGTTGATACAACTAATAGTAATAGTGATACAAAGAAGAAGAAGAAGAAGAAGAAGAAGAAGAAGAAGAAGAAGAAGAAGAAGAAGAAGAAGGAGGAGGGAGGAGGATGTACAGGAAAGAGAGGGAGTGAAAATTAATTACTGAGAAAAAAAGGAATTAGATAAAAAGAAAAGAAACAAGAAAATTGAAGTTATAGAAGAGGAAGAGTGGAAAATGGAATCATGAGAATAAAAAAGAAAATACAAGAAGAAGAAGAAGAAGAAGAAGAAGAAGAAGAAGAAGGTGCACTTAGCGTAAAGGTTATCAGCGAAAGTAATGGAATCGGAGTTCAAATCCTGGACATGGTCTCTTACGTTTCATTTAGAGCTAATGATCTTGGAAAGCGTATGAATCCTTATGTAATGGCTGTCAACTCGTGTTCGAGTAAGACCATTTCCTTTTTTTTTTTAAATTTTTTTATCAACATTGGGTGCCAGTAGCATTTGGCACTCTATCCTTGTGTTTTCTCAGATAACTCACAAGGCCAGCCCTGGAGAGACATATTCTCCCACATAAACTACGTTGGAACTTCTCCACTTTGATACTTATGTATCCCTATCTTAGGTAAATAGAAGGACAGACCAGGTCACTTAGCCTTGGCAAAGCAACCAGTTGAGGAGAAGGAAAATTCTGAATTCAAACCAATTGCCATTTACTGAAGAATTAACCTAGTGTCAAATTCTGCCCTTGGCGGATGGGTTGAGTAAACACATACCACACCAGCACTACTACTATTACTACTACTAATAATAATATACTACTAGACAGTAACAGAAATAAGAACAGAAATAATTTAAGGACAAAGGGGGAAAACAACTCATAAATCTAGAAAACAAATATGGTTTAGTTTAGTTTGTTGGATTTTACAACACGTCAACCCCTGTTGTGTTATTTTATGCCAAATACGTTTTTTTTTATTTAATTTTCTTTAATAGCCATCAAAGCTTCGACCACCCGTCTAGCCTAAGTAAGGATGAAAGTGGTGTGTTGCGTGTCATGGGACTGCTCATCCACCAGGATTCCGTCTTTAAGCATTACGGGTCACTTTCCACGGCCAAAATGTGTGCCAATTGGGGGGGTCTTAGCTCTCTGCAGAGGTGCAGTTGGTATATTCTACAGCTCAAGCTGACAGGGCTAAACAAAACTGGGATGAAAAACAACGGTACGGATGATTCAAGCGACAAACTAAAGAAATTTCACATGAAATAACCTGGAAATGGCTATGAAGAGGAAACATCTAGTGAGAATATAGAATTAGCTACATAAAAGGGATTTCAATACCTCATGGGTTATGTAATACCAATATTTGATTCTTTTTTTTTTTTTTTGTAAATATGTGATATTAATCATAACTACTTTGGGGTCGACTTGAAAGTGCGTAGGCTGACAAAAATAATCAGACTAAATGACCTTTGGGCACCCCTTTTTGATCTTGATTAAGAAAGGACATGTTTTTCATTTACACCGTCAATATCCGGTTCTTTTAACAGACGATTTTTAGATTTTTAAAAAATTATAAAACTAACCCCTAACCCCTACCCTAACCCTAATCCTAACTCCAAACAAACAACCGGATATTGACGGTGTAAATGAAAAACATGCTCTTTCTTAATCGAGATCAAAGAGGGATGCCTAAAGTAATTTGGTCCGATAATCTTATGGAATGTGACCAAAAATGTTTTTTAAAACATAGACTACTTTGCTGGTCTTCATCAGAGCACATAATTTTGTTGAATGAAAAAGAAGGAAAATTTAACAGTTTGACTCAAGAGGTTCAAATAACGCTCGCTTTCTGGGCCGGAAAAATATGTGCTCTGATGAAAACAAGTGTTTATAAAGAATCTTTTACAATTGTCTTCACTTTAATTTTAAAATGATTTCAATTGCATTACACTTTATAAACCCCACAGGTTGAAACAAATATCTGTTAGCACAATATCTAATATTATTTTTCTATTTCTATACCTCATAAAGTGAAATGTAAATTTGGCAGAGTGGCTTATTGTCGGTATAAGCCGGGCTGTAAGGTAGTCTATCCCTTTCCGCCAGTGCTACACCAGGAATATTTTCTGCTGAGGTGGAGCGCCACACATCCCATTAGCTCCTACAGAGATAAAATTACCAAAATTGTGCTATTCATGCGAAGATTTGGCGGGACCGGTATCGAACCCGGGACCTTGATGATTAACTTATGCTGTTGTTCTACCGACTAAGCTAAACCGTAAAACTGTGTATGAATTATTAGTTTAGAATTGTTAATTGAATATATAGACATATTTCTTCAATCGGTGTTGCATTGCTTGGATCTCATTAGTAAAAAAAAAATCATTAAACGAACTTATTGCCTTGTGAACGTTTCACCCACCCCCTAGTATATTTTCAACGTTCCGTTGTAATATTTTTTTTTTTTAGATCGCACTGTTTTTATTTCTCTATAGAATTATATTCCTATCTAATATTTGTAATCATGTGTTTTCATGCAACTATTCCTACTAGCAGGACCTGTGGATATATCACAGTATGATAATTCATTTCTCCCCTATTCTCTTTCTATCTTTCTTCTGTCCTATTATATTCTTCTGTGTAGAATGTCCCTTTTCTTCCCTTTCTTTTATTATAAAAACGGAAGTGTCATTAATTAGCTGAGGTGACGACACTCATAAGAAATAAGAAACCGGCCGATAAGTAACACAAGATAATCAGATTTAGATTTTTGCATTACATCTCATTTTTAACCAGAGTGTATTGCAAGATGATAACGGTCATGCAAAATAGGAACATGAGTATTAATGTGTAGATTTAGCAGTTATATATTTCAAGTATTTCCATTCAATATTGATGATTTTCATACATATCAATTTGATTCATGGATGGGACCCTAACAAGTACTACCACTCCGGGTTATATTGGATCTTCACTCGCAAGAACCCTGAACTGTGGCTTTATGAAGTTTAGTGTCTTAGCTAGCATCTCCCTCTTTGGTGAGTGGGTTTACCCCTCTGGAGTGGTTGCGGTTGGCATATGACCGACTCAGAATGAGTAAAAGAAGAGGCACGAATTCGTGACGGGCGTGATCCAATGGAACCTTTGAAAAAAAAACCCCGAATGAGCAGACAAATGATAAATGCACAGACCAGTATTTTATTTGTCTGAGTTTTTTAGATGAGGTTTGGTGTGTATAATTTTGACTTTTTGGACTGTTGTACAAAGGGCCGGGTTAGCTCAGTCGGTAGAGCGTTCGGCTAGAAACCACAAAGTTCTTAGTTCGATACCGGCCCTCGCCAACTCAGCGTATGAGTATCACAGGGATCTGTGCGGTAAAATAAGGAGCTGATCGTAGATGTGGCGCCCCATCTATGATGCAGAAACAATCTCCTTGGTCTAGCCCTAGGGGATAGACTCTCTCGCTGATAGGCTGATACCGACTTTAGGACACCCCGACGACTTTACTCACTTACTCATCCTTATTGTGATATGTAAAATCACAACGCTTCAGCCGCTGTATCCTCCGGCCTTCCTCAAGTGTTTCCTATGCATCCGAGTATAGAATCTGAGAAATCATTTTCAATTACTCTTTGCGGGTCCACATGGCATCCAGTGTCTTTTAGAATTAACTGATGTAAAGTCAGCCAATACTGGTTCTTCCATGTGTACGAGTCCATAAGAGAATATCCTTTATGAGGTTGTCCTTGCTTTACCAGCAGTGCTTACCATGTCTTGTTTATCTTACTTGGTTGGTTATGAGATGGAAGGTAGGTGGCAATATAACTAATATTTTGCAGAGTACTTTTTTCAAGATTTGTTCAGAACAGCTTTATTTCCGACATTTCAGTTTCACTATATTTTGACATTTTTAACGATGAGATAAAAAGTTTATATCTAATCACAAAAGTGTCATTCATTTGGCTGTTGATCAAACAAGGTGTCAAAGAAGTTTAGAAGATCTTAATCAAATAATGACGTCATTGTTTTTTTCACGCCTATCATTCCAACATGCGTCACGAGGAGCATTACGATCATTCAAAAGAGCTAAAGTATTCAGAATGTTTTCCTAGTTCGTGTCATTAACCTTATGGCAAACACCCAACCCTTTTTATCATATAGGTGTTAGAAGGTGGTGGCTGATGGTCTTAGTGTAATGGGTATGAGTTTAAACTCTATCTAAGTTTCAATTTTGGAACTCTGGGAATATGGGGTACTGCTTTATCACCATTACTCTCAGGGTTACTCTGACCCGGGTTAATAGTGAAAATGACTCCAAAATTGTGTTTAAAATATAAATTGATTTAAAAAAATTGGATAGCCATTAAGAATAAATAAAACAAAATGTCTTCAACAAGGGTTGACATGCCGTAAATCCAACCAACCAGCGAAGATTAAGTTAAATTAATAAAAACATTTGCCTGATAGAATTAAAGCTGTCATGAAATCTCGAGGGGGACGACTAAGTATCATTGTCTATGAATTCCATATTTTTTCTCTCAATATTTGGTTATTATATAATATTTTTACTGAATGGTTTAGAAAAAATTATACCAATAATTAAAACATAATAATGTAGATTGTTAAATGTAGATCCTGAATGTTCAGCTACTAAAGAAAAGTGTGTGTCTTATCTGTTATCACTATGGCTACTGATAAATAAGGAAAATAGATGAACCCTCTACGATTGATGATTTCATAGCTTTTGTAATGTTTGTTAATCTAACCTTTCATAGCGAAGCATTTATATTCATCCAATAAGATATGTTTTTATATAAATAAAATTTATCTATTTACCTATAATATGAGTATGAAAAGGTGGAATGAAAACATCACACAATGCTGTTAAAGAGAAAACAATTTATAATATAATCATAGCTGATACTGATCATATTTTCGATTTTACAAAAATCATCATCAGAGCTCATTCACTCCGTAGTTGTTTGGGTCGGAGAAGAATGTCAAATCAGTTCAAACAAAAAACCTTAATACTGCAAAAAAGAACGAAAGTCGTTACGTTATTCACCAATGTGGGCATTCGCGCCATATATATGTCTGTCATGTCTCTATGTATAGCTTTTGTCGGTAAAACATATCCAAATGTAGCGGATTTTGAGATGGTGGCAACAAGACGAAACAATTTAAACGGAAGGGGATGGGTATTAAAAAAAATGTGATGGTTGGAATTCAAAAGATTTTTAGTAAAGGAATTTTTTACGATTAATTATTTTTTATTTTTAAATTTTTATTTTTATAATTTTATATTTTTATTTTTTATAAATTTTTTATAAATTTTATAAATTTTTATTTTTTATAAATGTTTATTTTTATAATATAAATATAGGCAGAGACAGATTAATAGATAGATAGGTAAAGGATGGAAATAGATCTAAAACCAAGTAGTATTGTAGTATATCTTATTGCGATAAAGATTCGGTGTCAGTCTGTAACCAAAACTACGTCACAATACCCTCAGAAATTACATAAGTTTATCAATGATTATTTGATATAGTCAAAATCATGAATACATAGAATAATAAACAACCCTGTATCCCTTTTTCACTAGTGCTAGACCAAGGAGATTATTTAAGCGTCTGAGGTGGGTGCCACACCTACCATCAGCTCCTTACTACCACACAGGTCCCTGTGCTACTCATACGCTACCTAATAATAATAATAATGTTATTTTGGTTTAATTTTTTTATCTTTTTTTTTTCATTTGGTAATGTTTGTCTTTGTGTTTTCTTTTTTTAAATTTTAGTTACAAAAATACTCTGTCCTTTAAATCAGTTGTTCTCAACTTTTTCTTTTTACCTATGGAACCCGTTTGATTCCTATTTTACTCTGGTGGATCCTCCCCTCCCTCCAGCCATTTGATGTTTAAAAGTCCTATTGTATTTTATAATTTAATATTTTGCTTGACTGGACAAAGAAAAAAGAAAAAAGAAAAAAAGAAAGTTATATGGTCCCAGTTGAGAGCCAATGCTTTAAATGCTAAAGTTTAACTGTTTTATTTGCAAAATTTTATTGCAGAAAAAAATGTATAATCAGAATTTAAGTATGCAACATTAAACGCCTATATTTCTTGTTAAAAGGAGCGCGTGGTGTAATGGTTAAAGTCATGGGAAATGGACTCGTCGCCCCGCGTTCAAATCCTGGACGTGGTAATTGCATTTCACTTATCGCTAATACCCTTGGGAAAGGTATGAATCCTACTCTCCCTCCAGCTATGGGTAAATAGTAGGGCAGACTCTTTAACCTTGGTTAGGCAACCGGTCTAGGAGAAGGAAAACTCTGAATTCAAACCTGTTGAACTCCGCTTAAGAAATTGACCTTGTGTCGCATCCTGCTCGTGCATGTGTATGTGTGTGTGTGTGTGCGTGTGTGTGTGTATGACAGAGTGTAAAATCACAAAGATAATATGATGGTAATATTCTACCGTTACTATAGTTTCATGCGTGTTATACATCCCTAAGACGGTTAAATATTGAAAATACGATTGCATAACATGCATGAAACTAAAGTGAACGGTGAAATAGTATTATACTATTTTTTTTTTTTGAGATTTTAAATCTGGTCTATTCATATTATTATCATATTCATTTTATTTTCCTATTGAATATAGTTGTCTACACAAAACCCTTGATGAAGGGTAGCAGCCACCCGAAATATAGAAAAAAAATAAAGCAGACCAAAGGCAAAACACATTTTATCTATTAGAACTCGTTTTTTTTTTCTGGTTTCTTTTCTTTTCTTTTTTTTCTTTATATTTCCGATACTTCCAACATTACCGAAAACGTTCACAAGGACAATATATTAATACATAAATAAGATTTTTGGATGTTTGTTTTTATAGAAGCATTGTTGACAAATTATTATTTATATTTTTGCTTGAAGGCAATTATAAATGCATGTATCGCATAAAATTCGATAATTATAGAAAATAATCTTGACAAGTAAATCCCGCAAAGGATGGCTCGCTATGCAGAACACCGTACAGACTGTTTCGACTTTATTAAGTCTCTTCAGCGATGTATACTAACGACTCCCTCCGACAGGAATCGAAAAACGTCCACTTACCTACTATGGCAGGGGCGTGTAATAGTATCATTGACAAGGTTAATTTCGCAGGGATTGTTCGCTATGTACCGGCGGCCGAACGGATATGGTCTCTGACTATGCCTGTGAAGTCCCGGTTCGATTCCTGTCGGAGGGGAGTCGTTAGTATACATCGCTGAAGAGACTTAATAAAGTCGAAACAGTCTGTACGGTGTTCTGCATAGCGAGCCATCCTTTGTGGGATTTACTTGTCAAGATTATTTTCTATAATTATCGAATTTTATGCGATACATGCATTTATAATTGCCTTCAAGCAAAAATATAAATAATAATACATAAATATATTCATCTATAAAGAAGCATGCGTAGACTCAACATCAACCAACAAAATCATATATATATATATATATATTATATATATATGTGTGTGTGTGTGTGTGTGTGTGTGTGTGTGTGAAGATGTATTTATTAAGAGGGGGGTGTCTTAACGGAGAAAGTAAAATAAAGTCGCAACTATGACGATAGAATAATTAACTGAATAAGTCGGGGTTATGAATGAATATAAAAGTGCTCTAAACTTTAGTAGAACGAGTTAAGTATAATGGTATAGTCAGAAAGTCTACCCGGATAATATATTTAATTTAAAAAAACACTGTGAAATTAAGTTATAATTGTATGCCTAATGTTGGGCGAAATATCAACAAAACCCGTATGAGTAAATTCACTAGAAAATAAATTCACTAGAAAATAAAACAAACAAAAAATAAACGAATGTCTTCCATCCAAAAACGTACATTGCGGATCTATGATAATACATTTTGTTTCGTTTGTTTTAATTCATTTAATTCATTGCAGGTAGTCCTGAAGATACGCACTGTGAGACACGGTGTAGACTTCCAGACTATATCATTTATATACACACAGACGCACACACGCACAAACATATATATATATATATATATATATATATATATATATATATATATATATATATACTAATAAGTCATCCACGGACACGTTTTTGGCATATCATGCCTCTTCAGTGTGGCTAGACACAACTATATATATATATGAGGGGTTGTTATATATAATATATATATATATATATATATATATATATATATATTTGTGAATAAATTTGT
>CM042144.1:10924945-10929945 GCA_023376005.1 Doryteuthis pealeii
TGAGACATGGCTCATCATCAGGCGGGCCACACTAATAAAGGTAAAAGTCGACGGGGCGGCCTAAAGTCGGTATCAGCCAGTCAGCGAGGAGTCTATCCTCTTTTCAATAACGCTAGACCAAGGAGATTGTTTTAGTATCTGGGTGGAGCGCCACACCTACCATCAGCTCCTTACTTTACCGCACAGATCCCTGTGCTACTCATACGCTGAGTTAGCGAGGACCGGTATCGAACTAGGAACCTTCTGGTTTCTAGCCGAACGCTCGACCGACTGAGCTAACCCGGCCCATTTTTACTAATAAAGGTAATACAAGATAATTTTACGTTGAAGTTATCCCAACCAATTTTCTTCGACGACCATACGCATAAGCATCTGGAAATAATGAAACGTTGGTTTTTATTCTCGTTAAAAATATATTTTTCTATAAAAAGTCGAGGTCTTAGATATCAAATGTATATTAAGTTCATACATTAGAATAAGAAAATAACAATCGGAACCTTTGTCAATCTATATATTAATAATCGTGCTCCTTATTTGTACTACCGATATCATCTTGCAACAACCTGTGGTTAAAAATGAGACCGTCCAAATCATCCAATATGAAATGTAAAAATGTAAATCCTGATTATCTGGGGTTGCTTAACCGTCGAATTCTTATTTCTTATGAGTGTCGTCACCTTAGCTAAATATTGGACCATTCCGTTTTTATCACAAAAAAGAAAGGTAAGAAAATGGATATTCTGCACAGAAAAATATAAGAACAAATAAAAAAAGAAAGTGTTTAGAGGAAAGAAAGAAAGAGAATAAGGGAAAGACAAATAGAGGGTGACAGTGCGGAGGCGATAACGCTAATCTGTTCAATCGAACATAATGAAAGATGAAAAATGAAGAGAAGGAGAGAGAGAGAGAGAGAGAGAGAGAGAGAGAGAGAGAGAGTAAATCAAGATTGTATAATTTTTACATATTTAACTATATGCAATTGATCTTAAGTAAACATATCAAATGTAATAATTGAAGATATATATATATATATATATATATATATATATATATATATATATATATATATATATATATATATATATATATATAACGGAGAGTGACAGAGATAGACAGATCGACTCTCATGCTCAAGTCAACAATATTATTTACGAAAATGTTTAATTCCTTTTTTTTCAAATGTCACTCTTCATTGAATATTCTTTATTCTCAAACTGTAAGTGTTTCCAAATATTACTTTATTTTCCAATCGTAAGCGTCTCAAAATCTTTTCAAAAAATTATTTTTTCGAACACTTCTAAATTCTCAGTATTTTGACCGTTTTAACTTCAAATATCAAACATCTTGCCCTGAGGAAGGCCGTTTTCTATATATACTTAAATATTTTCTATTATTATTATTTTATTCATATTTAAAATAGTAATAAATAGAATACAATGTTTACATGGACAAACTCTCGGTCAAAACACGTGTTGGCATTTCTTTAAACCATTTTTATCAATTCATCATATCCCTCGTTTATTTATTTATCTTTCAATATAATGTTGGATTCATTTCCACTTTCAACTTACTTATCTATATATCTACTTAGCGTCATATATGCGTGTTATAACCAGTCAGTATATGTATTAATTTTCGTGTATCTGCTGAGACATTCATAGAATTCACACACACACACACACACACACACACACACATACACACATACACATACATATATATATATATATATAGCATTTTATTAATCGTATATATGTTCTATGCAACGATTCTTTTGTTAAATGTTAATGAGAGAAGATAGAAAAAAGGGAAGATGGCTACAGAGGCTTAAGAAACAGATAAAAAAACTGTGACTATGTACGTTTACATAAAAAACACAAGCATATATATATATATATATATATATATATATATATATATGCTTGAGTGGGTGTGCGTACACTGGCTTGTGTGTGTGTATATGTGTATTTAGTGTGATAAAAATAAATATTGTTAAATTTTTATATTTCAAAATTTCAAAATGCCATGTACCCAGCTGAGTAATAATGGGATAATGTCTAGACAACTGGCTCGGCGCTAAGACAAAATCTGTTAGCAGTGACTGCCAATTTGAAAGAAAATTATTAAGCCAGCTTAGTTATTTTTTGCAAAACACTAGATTGTGCAAATGTAATACACGCCAGACGAGTTACATGTGGCATTTCATATATCTTAAAATAAGAATTCATGAGAAAATTTAGAAAAGGACTTTGATAACATAAAAGGTAATGATTAAATGAAACTTTACTCTATATCAATAAAGTAATTTCCGAAGTATAATATATATTATATATATATATATATATATATATATATATATATAATATATTTGGGAGAGGTTTCGAATCAACACGAGGCGATCTTCGTATCTATAGCTCTGCTGATGAACCTAATAGGTCGAAATGTACATTCAGAGATTGATTTTTCTCGATTTGTTTAGCCTTACATTTAAGTAGTTAAATCCGCCTAATTAATCATTAATGAATTAACTTAAAAAAATTAGGTTTGACTTCAATTAAGCACATATTCTCCCAAATATTGTCGGCTGAAAATAGCTATATTTGTTTACCTTTATATATATATATATATATTATATATATATATATATATACATTTATATATATATATATATATATATATATATATATATATATATATATTAATTAAATTACCACGACCAAACAATTTGCCAAACAGATCGAAGATCGTGGTATACACTGCTGATGAGACCTTAATCAATATATATATATATATAGGCACCTCACGTGGTGTAATGGTTAACAAGCTAGATTTGCAGATCATTGTTAGTGGGTTCGCTTCTCACTCATCTTCTGACCTTGTTCGACATCTCAGCTAAGATTAGTAAATAAATATATAGATAGATATGCGTGTGTGTGTGTGTGTGTGTGTGTGTGTGTGTGTGTGTCTTTGCATCTATATGTACAGACATTATTTGCATCTATATGTAAATACAATATCTTTGCATATATATACAGTATAAATTTGACGATATATATATATATATATATATATGCAAACACAGACAAGTACATGTCTCTCTCTATCACTCCCCCTTTATCTCCCTCTCTCTCTCTCCCATTCTCTCAATTTATCGGTTAATCTGTTTATCTATTACTTTCAATTTGTCTGTCTGTCTGTCTGTCTCTCCCCCCCCTCTCTCTCTCTCTCTCTCTCTCTCTCTCTCTATATATATATATATATATATATATATATATATATATATATATATGCATGTATCTCTGTGTGTTTGTGTGTGCGTGTTTATTTCAGTGGTGCATTTTTCAATATAGATTTACTAATATATGCATATATACTTTTATATATAATATATATATATATATATATATATATATTATATATATAATATACAGATAGATAGATAGATAGATAGATAGAGAAGAGAGGAGAGAGAGAGAGAGAGAGAGAGAAAGAGAGAGAGAGAGAAAACAACATGAGAACGAAACACTTCCTCTTGAAAGAATATACTTTATCCTGCGTGTATATTTTTTAAATTATAAACTGACGAATACATATGTTACAGATTCCTTCTGTAAAAGTTATTTATTTATACGTTTATATTGGACGTAAATATGCAGTTAAAAATTGCACTTACACGAATGTAGACCTAGACGCCCATACACACAGGCTCAAACATATGTACATATAAATAGTACCACGCATAGCTTATATATATATATATATATATATATATATATATATATATATATATATATATATATAGCTATGTGCAAATTAAGGCCTACTATATAAAAGGGTGATCACAGGAAATTCTTCTAAAAATCATATAAAATAAACTTACGAATTCGATTCTAATGAAACTTTCGGTTTATGAACTAATAAAAGACGAACTTTATTGTAAATAAATTTTTACTAAATTGAAAAGGCTAATAATATTTTTCGTTAGTTTTTGTTTCGCGTATTGACCCCCCCCCTACAAAGATCTGATTTTTTTAATAGTATATAAATATATTTTACATTTTTGGAAAGACAATGTAATGACATAACATATATAAAAAAAGATAATCAGTTTTGGAAATAGGGCATCTTAAACATTGAAACTTAAAATTTCGTAAATAAGAAAAAAAATGTTTTTTTAATTGTTAGATTAATTTCAAAAGAATTTTATATTAAAAGTTCATATTGTGTACATTTTTATTTTATATTTCAGAGATTTTCAGAGATTTTTAAAAATTAATAAAATGTAAAATAAATACTTTTGTTTACTGTCAAGCAAAATTGTATTTATTTAATCAAAGAAAATATTGTATAAAACATATCTCGCTAAAAATGATGACGTAATATATGTCCATTCTTATTTTTATGAATTTTTGAAAATAATGTTTGAATTAAAAATTGTCGTTAGAATGATTACGGAAGCATCTAAGGGAACAAACGTAGTTGTCATTTTCACTGATGTGTTATGGGTAAACAGGTTCAAATCCGTGACGCGTGCTTACTTATACTCTGTGAAAGAGAACCAAACAGTGTTGAAGAAATATATTATTTGAAATAGGGGCAGACTATTTGAATAAAGATTTATTCATTATGGAATAAATTAAAAACTTTAAAAACTACAAAATTGAATAAAGAACTTCACTTTGAGGTATGTATACTTTAATAATTTAATAGATGTATGGGGAAAAGAAAGAAAGAAAGAAATGAATATTATTATAGAATTTTTATTAAAAATAATTTCTAACATTTTAATTTTTATTTTCCCAACTCTCTTTTTCAATAATATTAAGAGTTAAATCGTGAGGCACCAAGGAAATGCTAAATTATTAATTTGTTTCAGAAAAATGATACGTACGAGACTCCATACAAAAAATAGTGCACTCGTCAAGATGCGTTATTTATGTCAACAAAGATTAAGAAATGGCGGTTTTTACTGGAATTTACTTTTAAATGCAAAGATTTAG
>CM042144.1:10934945-10947445 GCA_023376005.1 Doryteuthis pealeii
TTCCAAATTGTAATAAAATATTTTTTTAAATATGTTCTTTCCTTCTTTGATTGCCCCAAGAAATGTTCAGCCATACATCATTTTAACTTGTAATTAGGATCCATACTTGCTAATAGTTTAGACAGACATCAAAGCTTAAAAGAATAATGTAACGCAACCCTAGACTAGCTACGCCTAGCGTACATGTTCAATCCAGACAGACTACTTATACTTTAACAGCAAGTAACTCTTTTATGTTTTGTAACGTCAACTATTAGACCCTGTATGTATTTTTAATAAAAGTCAATGTAAGTAGAGAAAGTGAAGTATAGCCGAGCTTTGCAGTCTGATGTAATCTCCTGATGATGTCTAGACATTTCGACTACTAGGCAAAGTTTAGATGAGTTAGTTCCAATTCGAGAAATCACTCTTAAATAGATAGTCCATCAACGGGTGATCAAAGACATGTGTTGTTTGTTTAAAGTCAAATTGAAGACCAAACAGATCGGAAAAGACAATTGCAACTGTGTTAGAAATGAGTTTGGTTTGTTGAATTTATGGCATGTCAATCCTTGTTAGGTTATTTTATGCCGAAGACGTTTTTATCTTATTAATTATAGGCATGGACTGGAGAATTGCAATGGAGACTACGAGGTTTTGGCAAGAAGAAAGTAACATAACAGACGATCTGATTGTGTTCGGACAGCAAAATTCCCCAAAAATCTGCAGAAAGGGTATCGGGTTGAATTCAGATGCCTATGTAGAGTTGCTAAACACTGTAGTCAAGCCATGGATAACAAGGGTAGCCAATGGTAGGCCATATGTATGGCAGCGGATTCGGCCCCCTGCTATACTTCTGGAAAAGTCAAAATGGTTTTCGGCGAATTTATACGACTATACCAGTCCTAATATTTGGCCCCAGAACTCCCAGATCTTAACACCCTGGATTATTATGTATGTGGCGCTGTTTAAGAAGACACCAATCGCCGTACCTGTACTAAAAAGCCCAGTTAATCGATAGAATTAAGGTATTGTTTGATACTCTTCACAGGAAACTGTAACATCAGCTTGCTTCAGGTCCCGGAGCAGGATTGAGTCTGTGATCGACGTTAATGGGGGTTATTTGGAGTGAAACTTGTTGACAGTAGTGTAATTACCGTGCCTGTTGAATTTCATTACAATTTATTAAATTTTGTAGTTACTAGGCACTTTTCTCTTTTTCCTTATGAAACTGTCAAATTTTCCCGAACACCCTATATATATATATATATATATATATATATATACACACACACATACACATACATATATATATGTATATATATATATATGTGTGTGTGTGTGTGTGTGTGTGTGTGTGTGTAATGGTTAAAGGTTAAAGTCATAGGAAATGGACTTGTCGCCCTGAGTTCAAATCCTGGCGTGGTAATTGCATTTCACTTAGCGCTAATACCCTTGGGAAAGGTATGAATCCTACTCTCCCTCCAGCTATGGATAAATAGTAAGGCAGATTAGGCTCTTTAACCTTGATTAGGCAACCGGTCTAGAAGGAAAACTCTGAATTCAAACATGTTGAACTCCGCTTAAAAAATGACCTTGTGTCACATCCTGCCCGTGCGGAGGGGTTGGTAAATATTTAAGGTTGCTTCCGATTAATTTCTTTTGTTTACAATTCACGTAATAATCTTGATAATCCAGTTTATTTATTCAAATCTTTGTGATTCAAACTCTCATAATGAGTATAATCTTATTGATGATGATCATAATATATCGTTTATTGTATGATACTGAATATGTCGTCGTTGCTGATGACACCGTTATGTTCAACGGTAAGTCCAGTTGATGTTCTTTCATGTTAGAATCGGACGTGTAGAGGACGGTATTTCTGTTGGGTTCTTAGAAGAAATTAATTAGCTTGACGTACACTCCAGAAGTCTTTTGCTGTCGGCTGTTGTTCGATAATAATATGCTATAATTAAGAAACAGTCGACAGGACCGTTTGATTTTCATGTCCCAATCTGTCAGGCAGGAAATTGACACTGCAAGCAATTGCACACAATCAGTTTCTATGCTTAATGAGATTTTTTCACTTTTGCAACAATTATTCATGATTCAAATGTGGCCGCCATCAAGAAGAACGTTTCGCACATTTCCGTATGGGAGACAGAAAGTGACAAAGAGAGAAAAATGGAGAAGAATGATGATTTATAAAAACGTAGAAAAAAAGTGAAGTAGGAACAGAAAATAGGAATTGAGGAAAAGAGTTTACAAACATATCAATAAGAGAAGAAAGTGTGAATGAGACAGTAAATAGAAGGAAAGAAAGTAAGAAAGAACAAAGGGACAGAAAAAAAAAGAAAGAAAGAAAGAAAGAAAGAAAGAACAAAGGGACAGTAATATATTTATTACTATTACTATTAAATTAAATAAATAAATAAAGAACAAAGAGACAGTAAGAAAGAAAGAATAAAAGAAAGAAGAAGAACAAAGGGACAGAAAGAAAGAAAGAAAGAAAGAAAGAAAGAAAGAAAGAAAGAAGAAAGAACAAAGGGAAAGAAAAAGAAAGAACAAAGGGACAGTAAGAAAGAAAGAAAGAAAGAAAGAAAGAAAGAAGGGACAGGAAGAAAGAAAGAAAGAAAGGGAAGAAAGAAAGAAAGAAAGAAAGAAAGAAAGAACAAAGGGAAGAAAGAAAGAAAGAAAGAAAGAAAGAAAGACAAAAAGAAAAAAAAAGAAAAAAGAAAGAAAGAAAGAAAGAGAAAGAAAGAAAGAAAGAAAGAACAAAGGGACAGTAAGAAAGAAAGAAAGAAAGAAGAAAAAGAAAGAAAGAAAGGGACAGAAAAAAGAAGAAAGAAAGAAGGGACAACAAGAAAGATGAGATATAAAGAAAGAAAAATTCATGAATTAAATAAAAATGTAAAGTAGAAACAAAATAAGAAGATAATAAAACCGAGGAAAAATTAATTGATAGAAAACAATTTGAAAGAAAAAAGAGACAAAAGAACGAAAATAAGAAAACAAAAAAAAGTATCGAGGAAGAGAGTATGAATATGAGAAAAATGAAAAATAGAAGATACAAAGAAAGCAGAGAAAACGAACGAAAGAGAAAAATGAAAACAAGAGAGAAAAACGAATGTGGTATAACGAAGGAAGAGAAGAGAAGGAAAAAAACATTGGAGAAAAAAGTAATTAAATTGTTATATGAAGAGATACAAAGAAACAAAAAAGTGAAAAAAAGAAGAAAGAAAGAAAGGAATTTTAAACGATAAAGAAAGAATAGAGAAAAAAGGGAAATGACAGAAGAGAGTAAAAAGGGGGTTGGTTGGCTGGTTGGTTGGTTGGTTGGAAATTTGTTGATTGATTCGTTGGATTTTACGGCATTTTGTCGGGTTATTTTATGCCGAAGATGTTTTGTTTTATTCATGCTTCATGGGTAATCTTCTTTTTTATTTAAGCCCCATTTTTTAAACAATTTTATTAAACTCAATTTTTCTATTTAACCCATAGATGGACCCTAACAGGTACTACCACTCTGGGTCAGAATGAACCTGGGAGTAATGGCAATGAAGGAGTACTCACACATCCTAGATCTCCAAAACTGGAACTTTGCAATTAGATGCAGTTTAATATAATACCCAAAACACAAAGAAAAAGTGGGAATAGTGAAGAAAGATAATCAGAAAGGGGAAAAACAATGCAAAAATGAATACAAAAAAAATAGAAAGGGAAATATAAAAGAGAAATAATGAACAAGATACAATAAATTAGAAGGAAATATAGAAAGTAAGAAGAGAAGAAAGATAAAGAAAAAGAAGAATACGAAGAAGAAAGGAAGAAGGAACAAAAAAGAGATAGAAAGGAAGAAGGAAAAGTAAAAGGAAGAAAAAAAGAAAAAGGAAGAAAGAAGAAAAGAGGGAAATGAAGGAAAGAAAACACAAAATAGAGGGCAGAGTTATTAAAAAATTAATAAAGTAAAAGAAATAATTAAGAAATACAAAAGGAGAAAGAAAGAGAAGAAGGGAGAAAGAGATTGAAAGATGAGAAGGAACGTGAATAAGAGAAGGAATTAAGAACAAGAAAAGAGAATAAGAATAAAAATGAAAGAGAGAAAGGTCGAAAAGCGTGAAAAAATGAAAATAAATAAGACAGTAGAGAGGAAAATAAAGAATTAACAATGAATAGAGATAAAAAGAAAGACTCATGTGGGGGGGGGGAAAGAATGAAGAAGGAGTGAAAGAGATTAAAGGGAGAGAAGGAACAAAGAAAGGGAAAGAATGGAGAACAATAAAAGAGAATGATAAAAAGAAAGAAAGAAAGAAAGAAAATTGTAAAAAAAAAGAGTGAAGAAAATACATATGACAGGCGAAGAGAGGCAAATAAAGAAAAAATCAAGGAAGAGGGTTAAAAGGAAGACTCATGGACGAGAGAAAAAGAAAGAGGCAAGCTAGAAAAGAAAGAAAATGAAAAGTCGAGAAATAACCCAGAAAAGAAGAAAAAAATAACGAAAAAAAAACTATTCTCTCAGCAATTTGCAAGAAAAGAGTGCATGAGCTAAAATAATAATTTCAGTACAAAGAATTACCGAAAAATTGTTCAAAAAATGTCACAAACATCTTCACTTAATTAATGGCGAGTGCAGTTAATTTGACCAATAAGAATTTGTGTTCGACTTTTCAGCAATTGTTCAGTTCTTGTTTTGTAATCCAGTTTCTGTTCATCTAAAATTAGATGCCATCCAAACATTGCATAATTACGCGATGCTTCAACAGAATCATAGTTCAACGTTCTAGAAATGACTAAAGACTAGCATGACCTGTGGATATACCACAGTATGATAATTCAATTATTACAACGTTTGATATGTTTACTTTAGAGTTATTGCATAATAGTTCAATATGTAAAAGTATAAGAATATTCATTTAACTCTCTCTTGTTCGATTAGTGTTATCGTTTCCACGCGCTCACCCCCTCTCTATATATATGTCCCTTAATCTATTTCTTTCTTTTTTCTTTCTAAAATAATAAACGCAATGGTCCATTATTTAGCTGAGATGACGACGCTCATAAGAAATAAGAATTCAGCGGATAAGCAACAACTTATAATCATGATTTACATTTTTGCAGTTAATCATGGACGCCTTGGACGATCTCATTTTTAACCAGAAGGTGTTGCTAGATTATAACGGTCGTACTTTTTGGAACACGAGTATTAATAAGTAAACATCTGCCTTTCACAACACCGTCTTTGAATCTCTTTAGATCACAAGTTACCCAATACGCCGATCAGGATCGATCGTTAGATCGCAAAAAGTTAGTACGGGTAGATCGTACACCATTCAAAGAAAAACATTTTTTAGATCTTAGCCTATCATCTATCTTCCCTTTACGGGTAAAGACCATAAATATATTGAATTGTATTGTCTGCAAGACTTCATGCATTAATGCAGAGGTACGCAAACAACATTGTATATACTAGCAACAGAAAACACACTCCGAGCGTCGTAAAAATTAATTCTTGAAAGATATTGCCTGAGAGAGTGGGAGTTAAAAATTCAATGTCAGAAGGTTTTTATCATAAGTAAGCAAAATCCTCATATTTATTAAATGTGTAAAAACCAAAAAAAAAAAACAATTTGAAATGAAAACTGAGCCCCGTCACTCTCAAATAAAATGTTGCGTGCATGTAATAATCAAACAATTATTATGAATATTTTCCACATCAATTTTAAACAAAATCGTAGGTATTTATTTATTTGTAAACTTTTTAGTTCTTTTAGAAGCTTGATAATTTGGATTATTTGGATTATTCGGACTATTGCCCTCATCTTCATTGTTATATACATAACGTTTCTACGATGTGCCATCCGGTCTTCTTCTTGCGACTTCTCCCGACTTCGACAAGAAGGTTCCCGAGTCTGACTAGAATCACCTGATTATTAGTACTATATGAAATTGAACCAGCCTCGTCCAGGTTTTAAACTCGTAACACCATGTTCATTTTCTACGACGATAATCATTACATCACGAGAACCCAAAATGTTGAATGTAGTCCAAAATTTGATTGGTCTTCAAATGATATTTCGTCACACTTGAAATGCAACCCAAATTTATTTCACGTATTCATAGGTTTTTTTAATATTTGCCATTTTATTTTGGCTAGATATATCCGTTTCTTATTTCATCTTAAATGCATAGCTAAAATATGTGCTACTGTTTTAATATCTTTATTCGTGATATCCAATCTATGATTATAGCATCATTTATTCCATCGGTTCAACGTAGCTCCTTTATAATTTATTAGCAAATATATGCACCCTCCGGGTGCAAGTATTTAAGTTTTAATGTAATAAAATATCGTATTAAATTAGAAAGGCTAATGAAACTAAATGCACATAAAAAGATTTGAAACAGAGGTGGGTATAGAACAATTGTATAGAACAATGAAACTTACTCTTCCATCACTCTCGTCTTTCATTGTTATTTTTTCTAATTTAAGTATTTAGTTAAAAGAGGAAGTAAAGAATAAAATGACAGTTATTTTTTTCTTGTTAATGGATTTCATTTAAGATTCATTGAAGAGATGTTTGCTTATATTCATTAAAAAAACAGTTAGAAATCAATAATACTAAGCACATATTTATTAAAATCACATTTTTGATATCAATATGCAAATTAGCCTTCCCGTTCACACTGTAAACTGCTATTTTGTTGTATATATATATAATACAATTGCATGTTGTTAGTATGTAGATATGGTTAACAGTATTAATATTGTAAACAATTTTATCAATAATTGAAGTTTAAATAAAAATAAATTCATGGTGAATGTGACGTCAATAACAAAGGGAATTGTGACTTGAGTAGTGATTTAGTTTCGGTTACAAACAGAAAAACACACAATCTTCATTATAATAAGATTTCAGTTTCGTTATTCTGACATGAACGAGTGCCTGGATACGTTGTTCCTCAAGCATTCTCTAATTCAATGGGAAGTTTGTTTTTTTTAAATGAAAATTACATCCGTGCTCACAATTTCTGTTTTGAGAAATACAGCATTGTTGCTGTTGATTATGTCGTAGATGTTCTTTTAATTGTTAAGGTGTTCTTGTTAAACAATTTATTCCAAGTCTAACAAATTTATGAATACTGGTTGATCAATGAAAAAAACAACATTTATCATCACACGTTGGCTACAGGGAATGGATAACCAAAACACTATTTCTAATACATTCATGACGCCTTTACACACTTTAGAATCAAATTGGAGAAGGCATGATGTCCATCCTTTCACAGGGCTTCCTAATGATTATATTTGTTTTAAAGATTGTAGAATGGTTTGAGATTCTTGTTGGCATGGAACCGATGGTCTTGTGTTTATATTTACTAACCATTGGTTTTCAATCTGCTCTTATAGACTAGTTTTCCTGTTTCCTATCCCTAAAATCATTTTCCTATAGGCATATCTTTCGTGCAGTTTAAATTGTTGGTGTTGCCGGCATTCGAAAATACGAACGGCTAAGATATAAATTTAGAATAATCAATTAGCAAATGATTCCTTTTCGTACCCTTTTTTTGTTTTTTGAAAGAGCGTTATCATTTGAGTCATGATGCTCTGACAAATATTGTAGTAAAAGCTTATTTCACTGTTGACATTTAGATAATAATTCTTATACTGTATCTAAAAGATGTTGGTGATTTTGAAATACATAAAAATACGTTTTATCACCAAACATAAGAAAAGAGTTTTCAATTACTCTTCTTAAACATTACTATAATTATGGAATAGTTAACGAAAATTGATCAACTATGTTCCAAGTGTATAACTGCTTGATGAATTCGTACCACAACACGTTTTCACACACACACACACACACGTGCGTAATATATATATATATATATATATATATATATATATATATATTGAAGAAATGGATACAATAGAAACCTACTCGAGTTTCATCGCTAGAATCATCAGGGTTAAATCCACTGAATTAATCGAGTTACCGATTAATTGCAGTTGATCACGCGTATGTTCATTGAATAAAATCTTACGTAAAATTTTATTTAGATTTGCTCTACTTTGTATTGAGCACTTTGCATTTGTTTTATCACGGACTTAATCCCTGGATTCTGTGCACATCCAACGATCGTACCCATATTCACCGGTAAGCCACCATATATATATATATATATATATATATATATATTTAATAAAATAATAAAGCCGATAAGTTGCTCCTTCTTTTATATTATTCATTAAGATTTGAGTGTACAGACACAAACACAGACATACACAGATAAACACATGGACTCACATTGGCACGCTTGCACATATACACACACATACACACGTATATATATATATATATATATATATATATATATATATATATATATATATATATAAGCATTATTTGTAATGTACGTCTATTTTCAACATAATGCTCCTGTTGTCAATACAAGAACCCAACGTTTCGCTGTAGAGTGAATAGAATGAAGATTATAAATAAAACCTCTCGGCCAAACTTTATCCTATAACAATGTTATTCTATACTTTTATACTATATCATACTATATATACATATATGTATACACACACACACACACACACACACACACCACATACATACATGTATATATATATATATATATATATTATATAATATTATATATATATATATATATATAAAGCCAGAAGATCCTAATGGCAAATAAGATAAACAGATAAGATCAACTTGAAACAAATTACTAGAGCGTCAAGCAGGCATAGCGATAGGCTGGTAGATAAAGTAAGTATATTGATCACTTTTTTCATATGTCATTTTACTTAAAAATTATTATTTTTCAATTTTGAAATATTTTAACTTCTCGCTTTTGTTTTCTCTAAAGGAAACGTCCATTAAAATTTGATGTTTCTTAAAATCAATTCACCTAATTATATTTCCTTCTTCTTCTTCTTTCTTCTTCTTCTTCTTCTTCTTCTTCTTCTTCTTCTTCTTCTTCTTCTTCTTCTTCTTCTTCTTCTACATCAATACAATCGCAGTCCTGCCGATACTTTCTTTGAGTGTTCTTTCAGGACAGCTTTCACCGTTAAAAGTATACATTTTAACTCAGAATATCGACGGCAACGAAGATTTATTTGAATCAAAAAGAAGATATAAATTACAGTCTTTTTTTTTTCTTGTTGTTTCACTGCTTTTACTGATCTATGATTATTATTTTTTATGTCAAATCCTTTGTTTCGAATTTATTCTTTAATGCTAATATATTTCGCCATCGAAATATGAGCAACTTAAAGAAGAGACTTTTAATTCTACAAATACGACATGAAAGAGAACGTTGTAATTTGAATTATAACTGGTAAAAAAAAAATCAAATTTCTTGACAAGCATTAGAGTTCAGATTTGCTTTTATTCTTTTTTGTTTTGTCTTTGTCAATATTTCCTTTGTGACTTTATTAGATACACCCATTAAAAAACACAATAGATTTTATTTTTTCTTATTCATTTTACAAACAGGATCTGTGGATATGCCACAGTATTATAATTTAATTATTACAACGTTTGGTATGTTTACTTAAGAGCTATTGCTTATATATAAAGAGTTCAATATGTAAAAAGTATAATAATCTTGATTTAATCTCTCTCATTCTTATCTCTTTCTTTCTTTCTTCTCATCTTTTCATTATGTTCGATTGAAACAAATTAGCGTTATAGCTTCCACGCGCTCAAAAACCTCTATCTACCTTTCGCCTACTCTCTTTCTTTCTTTCTTTCTTTCTTTCTTCTTGTGATATTGTTCTGTGTAGAATGTGCTTTTTCTTCCCTTTCTTTTTCGTTATAATAAAAACAGAATGGTTCATTATTTTGCTGAGGTGACGACACTCATAAGAAATTAGAATTTGGCGGATAGGCAATATCAGATAATTAGGATTTACATTTTTGCATTTCTTCTTGGACGATTTGAACGGTCTCGTTTTTAACCAAAGTGTGTTGCAAGATGCGAATGGTCGTACAATTAAGGAACACGATTAACAAGATATAGATGGAAGATAGGTAGATACTCCAGATTAAATGTGTATTAAGGGTAACCCGATATCGAATCATTCTTTCAATACATGTATCATTCGAAAGAAGAGAAGTTTTGGTAAATGAGCCTAGGCATCTTCAAGTCACCCTTACTGTGTCTTTATCTAATAGTGTCACAAAAGAAACATCAATAAAAAACAAAAGCAAATCTGAACTCCAATGTTGTTCAGGTTACCCGTACCTTGATTTTTAATCTGGAATACCCAAGCAAAACCCTCATTGAATTCGACATAAAATAACCCAACATGTAGTATAAAATCAACTTAACAAATATTCAGTTGTATTCTTCGATTCTTGTGTAAATGCTCCAACCGAATTAAAAAGTGAATTAATATTTAAATGTGAAATTCTTTTATTCAATGTATGCGACGAATTCTATTATCTTCTTCACTGTTACTGCTCCAACCGAACTAAAATCAGAATAAAAAGAAAAATTTCCCCAACCGTTCACACCACATGTAGGATTTGAGACAAGGTCACAAGTATGGAGAATCCAGCAAGGATCGAACTCGCTTTTCAATAGTAATTGATCTACGAGACTAGCTTGCTAACCATTAAAACATGATGGGACAGCCTTAAAATCTGAATGAATATTTATACGTAACATTCTTTTATTCGGTGTGTGAGAATTGAATTCTCTGTTAATATCCACCCGTATTAAATCCATTCAAAGAAAGCAATCACACTTGCCGCTTTTTGGTTAGCGTTATTTTGCGTGAACAAATCCTGTACTCTAGACCTTATTTCCTGGATCATTTCGATAATTATAGGTTTTACCAAAATTGCTTCAATTATACAAAGTTATTACAAAATCAAAATCGTTACTTTGTGCAAAAAGCCGACTCAATAATATTGAGGTTACAGTGCTTCAGCATGTGCGTAATGCCACATGATCTGTGAGTTTACTAACAATTTTCATCGCATAAGACCCAAAGTCATTTCTAAGCTTAGCTTAAAAACATGGACGGCTCAGTAATAATTGAACTCACGGACAATAGTTTTGATTAAATATTATACCATAAGGAGACGCCCAGTAATTTTCTAAGCTTTTATTAGATAGGCCCAGGGACTAGACTAGTTAGAATCGAGCTCACCGATAAAAAGATTAGTTGGAATTTAAGGCATGTCAATTCTTGGGTCATTTTTACCGAATACATTTTATTTTATTTATTCTTGTTAGCCGTTCAATTTTTCTTCAGAGTCATTTTTTAAGCTCGGTTTTTGTAAACTCATTTTCTGATCTATTTAAGCCATAGATTCGGGCCCTAACAGGTACTACCAATCCCGGTCAGAGTGGACCTGGGAGTAATGATAATTAAGGCGTAACCCACACTCCCTAGAGCTACAAAATTGGAACTTCACCTTAGATGCAGTTTAACATCATAACCCAAAGACCAGGGACAATGGTCTGCTAGCCAAATATGATCACCTTTACAATACTCGAGATAATCACAAGAGTTCAAGTTTTGAGCATTTATTGATTTAGTTATATTTTCGTTTATTTCCGTAGATCTCAATCTGAAAGTTTTTCTTGTGTAATTCCTGGGAAGGAAGTATTAACAAAGACGCAAATATAAATTTAAAATATATATACATATATATATATATATAAAATTTAGGAGAATGAAAACAGGTTGAATCTTTTATCGTTTCGAGAAAAATTATGCCCAAAAAACAACGTTCTATAGAAAAATGAATACTGAGAAATATACGTAATTTTAAACATAGATTATTTATATGAAGAAATTGATAACTGTAAACAAATAGGATTGATTTTTTAAGTTGATTTTTAAAACAAGAACAAAAAGATTATGTACAGATGAAAATTTCATTTAATTGTTCTTTTTTTCTTCTTCTTCTTCCTCAGATACTTACACCAGTGATTCAACCCGGCACAAATGAACCACAAAAACATCTACAACCCTACATCAGCACACAACTCTAAGGCGGTTAGAGTACCTGCTGTTAATAAGAAGTCAATTTCCTTTTGTAAGCTCTGGATAATGTGGAGTACCCCTTCATCACCATTGCTTCCTGGTATACTCTGACCAGGAGTTGTAGTACCTATTATGGTCCCATTTATTGGTTAAATAGAAACAAATGTGTTTGAAAAAATTAAGAATCCACCGAGATTGAATAAGACAAAAACGTCTTTAGCATAAAATAAGCCAAAGGGTTGACATTCCATAAAACCCAACCAGCCAACCAACACAGGTCTAAGTCAGTTACAGTACCTGCTATTAATAAGTGGTCAATTTCATTTTCTAAGCTTAGTGTAACGCACAGTAAAAAAAGGGACAACCGGTGGGAATACAACTGAATACTCATCGTCTTCTAGACTAGCTACATCACGTGAGACACTCCTAAAAATAAACTTAGATTTCAAACAAGATCGTACATTCCGGTCAGGTAGATGATCGAACCCAGAACTCATTA
>CM042144.1:10949945-10964945 GCA_023376005.1 Doryteuthis pealeii
CTTTCTTTCTTTCTTTCATTCTGTATTTTTCATCAACATCTACAATTCTTTTTCTGTACTTTGGTGCATTGAAGACACGTTTTCTTTTTCATTTCCTTCCTTTCTCTGTTCCATGTTCCTTTCTGTTCTAACATTTCAGTTTATTCATTTATTGATTTGTTTATTTATGAAAACACCCAATATTGTTACTTTCCTTTTTTTTCTCTGTCTGTCTGTGTGTGTGTGTGTGTGTGTGTGTGTCTCTCCTCTCTCTCTCTCTCTCTCTCTCTCTCTCTCTCTCTCTCTCTCTCTCTCCCTTCCCCACTGCATTCTACCCGTCTTCCTTTCGGTTTTCTGAAATTTCATCTTCTTTTTCCTCCATTTTGAAAAACAACTTGCATGTCATAGCTAAATCCTCATCCACGAAAACATCACATATCTTTTCTAATTTTCCTTGAGTGCTTATCTTTTACTGATGAAATTAAAAAAAAAAATATTTCCCTGTATTTCTCTTCCAAATTCAATATCTATATTAACTTGATAGAGAGAGAGAGAGAGAGAGAGAGAGAGAGAGAGAGAGAGAGAGAGAGAGAGTGAAAAAAAATCAAAGACAAACAAGTACCTGGTTGGAATATATCAGGTATTACTGATAAGCGAAATCTATACTTATGATTTCCAATTCTTGAGAACGCAGATAGACAAGATAAAGCAAAAAGAAAAAAGAAAAGAAAAATACATTTTATTTGGCTTTAATGACTGTGCTAGATTCTTCAGTGGAACAGGGGACCATTTATTTATAAAATAACCAAAACTCTTTGGGTGGTTTTTCCTCTGGGGAATATTTTCATGAAACAGTGCAAAATATCAAGGGGTAGAGAGGGGGGCTGTTTTCTTGGGGGCGGGGGGAACGAAAGATATTAGCAGCATAATAATTGATACATTTGCGTATATATTTCATACATTAAATGGAACAAATATTCTAGGACATCAGTAGTATTTGAAACTAGAAGGATTAGAATTTCACTTTAAATTTACTCATAAAAGCGTATGTTTTAATAGATTAGAAGCAGAAAACCATGGTTGCACCACTTGAACTCTAATGGAGAAAAAACAACGTGTGATCTACAGAAGGATGACTCGAGCAGCCTATGAAAAAGAGGTTTTACAACCATTTACCTCACAACTCGCAAACTATTGTAATCTAACAAAGGTTACTAAATGAGAAATAACCAAACGGAGGTTAGAAATGTAATGGAATCTTTATAACATTAACAAAATACAATACTCGCCCGCGACGTGAAGTAGGTAAACCACTGCTAGTGGTATAAGTCTACCCAGTCAGCATAGTACTCCCGTATGTATGAGGATTGACACATACCCATTAATATCCATAGGTAGGGTATATAACACAAAACATCCAGGAAAGGTGAGCATGACATGATGGGCACTGCTGGAGAAGAAAGGAAGAACTCATAAATAACGATCTCCAATGGACTCCTCCTACGCACAAAGACACCTATATTGGCCAAGTAAAAAGATGCATTTTAATTAATTTCCACAGGTAGGGTATATAACACAAACCATTCAGGAAAGGTGAGCATGACATGATGGGCACTGCTGGAGAAGTAAGGAAGAACTCATAAATAACGATCTCCAATGGACTCCTCCTACGCAGAAAGACACCTATATTGGCGAAGTAAAAACATGCATTCTTCAGCTCGATGCGTATACAGGGTGCCGTCTATAGGACTAAACAAGTACGATGGTTGATAGGAACGGAGTGTGAGTCAAATGAATTCGGGGCTGTTGAAATGTCTTGATGCTGATCATCATCATTCAATTCCGGTAATAGTTACTTTCGTATACAATTACATTTAAGGGCCGGTTTAGCTCAGTCGGTAGAACATTTGCCAAGGAATCGCAAGGTTCTGAGTTCGATACCAGTCCTTGCTAACTCAGCGCATGAATAGCACAGCTTGATTAAACTGATCTGTGGGGTAATACATCTGGGAACTGACTATAGGTGTGGCGCTCTACATCGGCGAAACAATCTATTTGGTCTAGTGCTAGGAAAAAATTTGGTTGTTTTTAGAAACATGAAAAAAACTGAAGATCAGAAAGAAAATGAAGAATATTTGTTCTTAATTTTATTTATTTGCCAAAGGTTTAAGATAGACTGACTGTTCCTTATCTTGTCTGTACTGTGGGTGTCACGTGGTGTTCTGTCCGGCCTAGTAATTAATTAGCTGGTTGATTTTTTTGGTGTTGTTGTTTTTTTTTTTTTGTTGTCTCTGTTGCTTTTACGCTCTGTTGCTAGTGGCATGTAGCGAACGTCACCTATATCGATAACGGCGTAAATCTTGGACTGAGATTGAAGGGATCCTAGATAAGGAGTTCCTCAAAGTTAATACACGCATGGTTTTTATTCAACGAACTCTGACCTACTAAACATTGCTCAAAATACCTATACAAGGTGATAAATTAAAACTCTTAAAAAATCTTGTAAAGCAAACGCAAGACAAAATTATTTTAGCTACAGAGTGGTGAATACATGGAATAAACTACCTTCATCAGTAGTGAATGCCCCATCTCTAAATTCCTTCAAGGCAAAGTTGGATAATCTGTGGAATGACATTAAATATTCAGTGGATTTGAAATTAATATTTATAAGGAACAGCTGACAGGTCTCAGACCTAATATACTAGCTGAAAAAAATATTATTATTAACAGGATTCGTCTGTTCACTATGCGGGTAACGAGTTGAAAATAAATTACTTGAACTTTAAACGTCTATAAAGTTGTCTTGAATTCCTTCTATAAAGTTGACAGACAATTTATTTATATTTATTTATATTTAGATATAAAAGTGTGTTGCGTCTTATCTGTTATTAGTTTATTTACTGCAAAAAAAAAAATAATTGAACATCTTCTGTGTGCTATTTCCATAATTTTGATAGGGGAAGTGTTGGCGTTTTGGCATATAAGGCGTGTGGTAAATGCTCACTTCTACTTATAGACTCGCCGATAACCACGTGACCAACTTATTGGCCAACCACTAGCAGTACTCTGCTGCGGATATTGTTATTTATACTGGCTGTTCTGGTCATACCTATCATAGCTACTTGGATCTTCCTAGATGACGGAACATAGGATTATATCACTGGACCTTTTACACTACGTAGGATTCCAGAATTCGGGACTTATTCACTTACCAAAGGATTCTATAGCTCAGGACTTACTTACTTATTTACTTTAAGTTCTTTTACAATTGACAGACAATTCAAATGAAACATGATTCTTATTAACGATTCCTTATTGAAGTCTTGTACTGTGACTTTGGACGGAAACTTTATTCTCGTTTACGGTCAGTGTAATGATGTGTCATCTTGTCGCGTCATTCAAATCAATATACAAATAGTCGTGTTCCTTATTTGTACGACCGTTATCATCTTACAACATCCTCTGGTTAGAAAATGAACCGTCCAAATCATTCATTTGAAATCCCAAAATGTAAATCCTGATTATCTGGTGTTGCTTATCCGCAGAATTATTATATCTTCTCAGCTAAATAATGGACCATTCTGTTTTTTATTATAAAGAATGAATAATAAGTAAAAGGCATGCTACAGAGTAAAATATGATAAGAAAGAAAGAAAGAAAAAAAAAGAGAGTAAGGAAATATAGAGTGAGTGAGCACGTGGAACAATAACGCTAATATGTTTCAATCTAACATAAAGTTTAAAAGAAGGAAAAAAGAAAGAAAAAGAATGAGAGAGAGAGAGTTGAATCATGTTAGGTAGCGTGCACATGAAGTCAACAGCGCTTGGTTACAGACAGTTTAGTTTGAGAATCACATAGGTGAGAAACTGTCAGTTGCCAAACACCTTTGACCGTGTCCACGCTACCCTAACTTAGATATATATACACTATCCACGATATATATGTATATATATATATATATATATATATATATATATTATGTATGTGTGTGTGTGTGGTGTATGTGTGCAAGTATGTGTGTCTATGAATGCTTGTGTACGTGTGTATGTGTGTGTGCCTGTATGTGCGAGTGTTTGAGCCTATGTATATGTGTGCGTGTGTGGAGGCGCGTGGCTAGTGGCTAGAGTCGTGGAAAATGGTCTCGTCGGTTCGAGTTCAATTCCTAGACGAAGCTGTTGGCATTTCACATAGCGCTAATACCCTTGTGAAAAGTATGAATCCATATATTCTCCCCCAGCTATGGGTAAAATAGTAGGGCAGACTGGGCTCTTTAACCTTGGGTAGGTAACCAGTCTAGGAGAGGGATAACTCTGAATTCAAAATTCCTGAGGTCGGTCGTTGATTGGGTTCGTGGCATTCCTTGATGCACCAATTCTTTCCTATCGACTGTAGCAAAAAATGCGGAATGGTCCTACACAAGCCTTCACCACTATAAACTAATCACAGTTTTGGTTGTTCATCGAAGGAACACTCATCCGTTGAAAATCGACGAGAGAGTCCATATGTTATATATATATATATATATATATATATATATATATATATATATATGTGTGTGTGTGTGTGTGTGTGTGTGTGTGTGTGTGTGAACAAGCTTCCTGAATATCGAGCTGCTAATGTCACTGTTTTAAGAGCCAAGCACCCACACCTATATACATACATCGAAACACATATACATAGATGCATACACTGAAGAAGACCTGCGTCACCATCTTTCATTTGTGTCTTTGGTTTATAATATATTCTTCGGTTTTTATTTTTAAATTCATAGACTGTTTCTCTATATACGATATATTAAGAGGAAAAGATCTCAATTTTCTGCTGTAATTTTTCACAAATTATGAACCTATATGTTTATAGATATTCACGCACAATAGCAGACACACACAAACACACCAGAACACTAAAACAACTGAAAACACACACACACACCCCGGACCTATCAAATATCAAAAATCTAACTAACTAGACATATACTCAGGGAGGGAAAGGCGTGGCCCCACACGCACATAATACCTGTAAGCTACAAATTTCAAAAACGATAAAATAAGATAATAAAAAACTCTGACACTCACAAGCACACAGATGTTACAAATTAACTATCTCTGCGACTCCCACCAGACAAGAAGGGGATATTATATATATATATATATATATATATATATATATTATTATATATATGTAGTGTGTGTGTGTGTGTGTGTGTGTGTGTGTGTGTGTGTGTGAAAAGGTGGAATGAAAACATCACACAATGCTGTTAAAGATGTTTTCATTCCACCTTTCATACTCATACTGTCGGATGTTTTCATTCCACCTTTTCATACTCATACTGTCGGATTAATTTCCTTTCCTTTATATATATATATATATATATATATATATATATATATATATATATATATATATATATATATATATATATATATGGACACAGAATGTGATTTATCGAGTCATGAAGAAGATATCTGACCACTGAAACACGTGACGCTATTGTAAAATAAAATTTAAAGACATATTTTTCATTTTGCAGACTTCTTTTTTATAAAATAATCAATTTTCTCTGTTAGACTCATAACATATCTGTGACAGAGCTAATTATATTACGATAATGATAAATTTGTATATATTAGTTTTTGTATATATATTTAATCACATGGATGCTTATCAGTGACCATTTGGTTTCATGCACATCTTTACACGGCAATCCTTATGCAGGTAAGCATCGAAAAAAATTGAAAATGTCCAAAAGATATGGACAAAATAATTTAACATTTTGTGTTGAAATTACGTATCAGTGTATAGAAGCCAGTAAAATGAATCTAATGTTGAAGTTCCAATTCTTGAGCTCTAGGGAGTGTGGAGTACCCGCTTCTTTACCGTTATTTCCAGGTCAATTCTAACCTAGAGTAGTAGTATCTGTTAAGGTTAAATCTATGGGTTAAATAGATAAAAATATTTTCGATATGCAATAAGTTTGAGATGTCATAAAATCTAATCAACCCATCTCTATTTCTGTTGGCATTAAATGACCCACTGTGGTTGATGTGCCGTAAAGCAAACAAAAAAACAAAAACATATAAACAAACTACACAGGAAATGTAGATATAAATTTACTATCTATGTGATTCCCTAACACCAAGGGTCCACCCTGAACCGGAGTACCTGTTGGGGTACCCATAGAGGGTACCCCAACAGGTACTCCGGTTCGGGTTGAATAGAAAAAATGTGTTTAAAAAATGAGTAGTCGCCACCAATGTTCTTATCTCTGGTTTTAATATCTTAGAATATTCGTAATCTTCAACTTGTATTTTTTTAAATTCATTAGTATGTACTTATTTATGCAGGAGAGTCAAAGTTTAGGGCACCGGACATGGATGCCAAAAAGGAGGGAGTACCTTTAATGAAAAATTGTGATATTGTGAAAAGTACCTGCTACCTATTACTTAAGCAAAACATTTATTATCTAGATGCAGTTATAATATAAATAATTCATTATGTATATGGATATTAAATTAGAATAATCTATAATAGACTATTTCAATTTTGTTATACATGTCATGGTGTCATTGTTTTGTACTAGTTTTAACTTTTGACTAAACTAATCAAGTCATTTATAATCTAACAAAGATATACAGCTCCTTAAACTGTGGCATATGGAAATATAAGAGATTGCAATGGAGTTATCGGAATAAAAATTAATTAGAATAATTCTATTTATTTGTCATTGTCAAAAATAACGACAATTGGTGAATTACAAAAATATTAATAATCCCATGTGCTTGCTTGATTACCTCATTTCAGGAATGAAGCCGCCTCCTTTAATGGTACCGGATACTTTTATCCAATACCACAATTATTTTCGGCATACATGTTCAGTATCTAAACTTTGACCTCTCTGCCTTATTCATGGACGATAGTCTATCTATAAAACATCCCAAATTTTTCACCCTAATTTCCGCAAATTATGAACCTGTACATAAACATATATTCAGCTGTATGTGTGTGTTTGTGTGTTGCTATGTGATAGTGTTAAACACACACAATTCCAGACGTCACTGTTAATGATGCAGCTACATGATAAAAACTGTTCATAGACAACACACAATCAAACTGAGGTGTGCAAACGCCCATTGCTTACGCATAAGCAATAAGTGCAATATCTATGGGCACATTACATTGATCCTAACAGCCATGAACACATAAGATCGGCACGATATCTTTGATCAAATGAGAACCTTACTTCCCAAAGACGCACACGGCTTTCCACATTTCCACTTCAGTAATTCTAGTTTCGCCAATCCATTTTCTACATCTTCAAGAATGTGCAATTTTTGCAGCGATTTTTCCATCTCCTTTTTCCTCCCATTTTATATCGTTCTTTTGTTGCATTTTATTTTTTTGTATATATATATATATATATGTATATATTAATTTTTCTCCTTTTTTTAAAGTTCTGTTCTCTCCTTTCGATCCAGTTACACAGCGGGTCGTTTTACTCAGCCGCCAGCTTCAGAATCTGTCGAAACGATCAGTTTGCTTTCATGTTGTGTTCGTTCTCCGATTTTGGTCTAAGGCGGCCGACATGTTTGAGGACCCCTCACAGAGAGACTGAAATGTTGTAACGGCATTAATACCGGTTTTGCCAGACCGAACAAAATAAACCCTTCCCTTAATAATCGCTCCCCCCCTCTCTCTCTCTCTCTCTGTCTCTCTCTCTCTGTCTCTCTCTTTCTGTCTCTCTCTATCTATTTATCAATCTCTTTCTCTTTCTTTCTCTTCCTTTCTTTCCCCTTTCTCGTTATCCGTTCGCGCAATACCGGCATTTATAATGCTGACTTCGGGGCGACCACAAGGAGAAGAAATTACTCATGAATGACCTGAAAATTTTTGATAACTAACACTGATTAACACACTTCGGTAGTTGATACCTTAGGGTAGCTGCCGTGTACCCTCCTGTTAAACAAGAGATAAACAAATTAGGAAGAGAAAGAAATAGAGAGGGACGGAAAGAGAAGAGAGAGAGAGAGAGAGAGAAAGAGAAAGAGAGAGAGAGAGAGAGAGAGAGAAAGCGCGCGCAGAGAGAGAGAGAGAGAGAGAGAGAGAGAGAGAGTGGGACACAAAGAATGTTATCATTGTCAGTTCTAGTGTATCACGGAGTGAAGACACTTTATAAACATTCACATATCATCTTCCCTATCTTCTTACCTACCAATAATACTTACATGTGGAAAACCTTGACAAATTATGAGAAATCAAGATGAAACGCAATAAAATGAAACAGCACACGCCCAGGGCCCCCAAGAAGCCGAGTAACGATATTACGATTTCAGTCTTCTGGTTCATTGATTTCTTAAACTCCCCCACCACCGTCTTAGCTTTCCTCTTTGCAGGTATTTCTTTTAACTTTCGCTTAAGCAAAATAACGCCAACCAAAAAGCGGCAAGTGTGATTGCTTTCTTTGAATTTGCTTTAATGCGGGTGGATATTAACAGAGAATTCAATTCTCATACACCGGATAATAAAGAATGTTCCGTATAAATATTCATTCAGATTTTAAGGGCGCCTCGTCGTGGTGTACTTGTTAGCAAGCTAGTCTCGTAGATCCATTACTACTGAGAAGCGAATTCGTCCTCGCTGGATGCCCCGTAATTGTGGCCTTGTGTCAAATCCTACCTGTGGTGAAAAGGTTGGGTAAATTTTTCTTTTCATTCTGATTTTAATTCGGTTGGGGCAGTAACACAAGAGCTGAAGAAGACAACTGATTTTTTTTGTTGTGTTTATTTGGATTTTTTGGACTATTTCCTTATCATTATTAAAGGCTCCCGATTACGACATGAAGTTTCCCAATTTTCGACAAGAAGGTTCGATTGTTCGCAGAAAATGTTTCAGTTTTCGAGAAGGTTCCCGATTTTGACATGAAAAACATGAAGAAGGCCTCGGGCATGTCGGCTGAAACGTGTATATGTAACAATAAAGATAGAAACTGGCAAAAAATCGGATACTACGAGTTTTAAAAGCGAATTAAAAATAATTAAATCTATTATTTAAGGTCAAACTTTGTCTAAATCGATAAGTAGTAACATAATGACCATCACTAAAAAAAGAAAATATAATTACATATGCAGTTTATTTTTAATAGATTTAAAACTATTTGTTTTGGTCAAGTTCGATGCTATCCGTGATTCTGTCTCTTTTTCAAGGGTTTTAAGCGCTTATTTACAATTTTAATATAACATTCGCGATTGCAAAAAAATTACCAAAAATCAGGTAATTATCCGATTTTAATGAAATATTTAGTATTGATTTATCAATTAATGAATTTTATAATGCATCACTTATTTTATTTCAAAACTTTAATTTAAAATTTTTGCTATGAAAATTAATATATAAATTCATTTAAAATAAAAATATTCGAATTTTAAGTTTAAAATGTTATATTTTTAGATTCTAGAAATAAATATCTATTTAATGCAAAACTTATTTTAGTCAATCAAAGTATACGTTTTGAAGAAAAACTCTATTGAAAATGTAGGCCCCCCCTTTCAAGCAGAAAAATATCGATGTATATCTCTTTCTTTATAAGATAATAGCCAATTAAATAATTATCGAAATGAGTAAAAAAGAAATCTCCCAAAAATTAATTATTTATTATTTAACATTTTATTTTCGATTTTCGGTACTTATTTTCTTATAAAAATATTCCACTTGAATTTTTTTTTTTCTATTTACAACTTCGGTCGTTTATCTTTTTATTTATACTATAAGTAGTATCAATCAAGGACCAACTCGCCAATATATTACACTCCCAAAGTAAGGGGGGTCAAAATTAAGTGACCTGAAATAAAAAAGAAAGTTTTGAAAATAAAATAAATAATGTATTATAAAGATCATTCATTGATAAATAAACACTGAAAATTTCATTAGAATCCGATAATTCCCTGATTTTTGGTAAATTATTTTCTGTAGGGGCAGGGCTAAAGTCATTTTGTCAAAAACGCATTTTAGGCTCATTTTGCCAGTGCTTAAATAAAGAATGAAGACAATAGTCTGAAAAAAACAAATAATACAAATTAACAAGCCTCGTCTAAAATATTCAGAAAAATTGAATATTTCTTGTTAAGTTGATTTAATTGCACTTCAAGCCTTGTTGTGTTATTTCATACTGAATTCAGTTTAACAATTATAGTTTTGATAGAGTATATATTTACCCAACCCTTTGCCACTGGTACGATTCAACACAAGATCGCAGGTGTGCGGTATCCAGCGAGAATCGACCACCCTTTCCTCTTGTAATGAATCTCCGAGTCTCCCTTGCAAACCATAACATCACTATTGGACGTCCCTACACAGATGTTGAAATAAACCCAGAGGATCCTAATTTTAAGAATTCCGACCCCCCCCCAGGTTGCACATTACCACTTGATAAAAAAGGAAAGAACGGGAATAGTTTGATACTTTCGTGACACTGGTCAAGGAGACTGGAATTTGTCTTTGTAAAAGTTCGTTCAATAAATTGACTATATGCAATATTTTACCTGAACGGGGCACTAATTAAAGTGTATGTACCTTTGGAAATATATTCAATTTTATTTTTAATAAATAAAAAGTGAGAAAAAATCATAGACATAATTAGATGTCTGATTTATCTTACGATGTATTTATTTATTAAATTTACTAGCAAATATATGCACCCTCCGGGTGCAAGTATCTAAGTTTTAATGTAATAAAGTATTGTATTAAATTAGAAAGGCTAATGAAACTAAATAAGAATGCAGATAAAATGATTTGAAACAGAGGGAGGTATAATAGAAAATAGAACAACTGAAACTTACACTTCCATCACTCTCGTCTTTCATTGTTATTTTTTCTAATTTAAGTATTTGGTTAAAATAGGAAGTAAAGAATAAAATGACAGTTATTTTTTCTTGTTAATGGATTTCATTTAAGATTCATTGAAGAGATGTTTGCTTATATTCATTAGAATAAATCCAAACAGTTAAAAATCAATAATACTAAGCACATATTTAATAAAATCACATTTTTAATATCAATATGCAAATTAGCCTTCCCGTTCACACTATAAACCGCTATTTTGTTGTACATATAAATATAATTGCATGTTGTTAATATGTAGATATGGTTAACAGTATTAATAATGTACAACAATTTTATTAATAATTGAGATTTAAATAAAATTAATATCGTGGAGAATGTGATGTCAATAACTCAGGAAATTGTGACTTGAATAGTAATATAGTTTCGGTTACAGACAGAAAAAACACACAATCTCCATTATAATAAGATTACATTTTATAAACCTTGAGGATTGCCAAGTAGAACAAAAGACACGCACAGAAAACTGGAGGATACAGCTGTCAAAACGTTGTGAATATAACAAGCAAGATGATGAAAATAGTCCCAGATGTGTATATAGTGTAAATACGTCATCTGTCAAAACTTATGGAATTACCTCACTTATAGGATGTTTACTTATTTTTCTTATTTAGCCGTTTTAAATAATAATAACAGATATGAGGCAAAACATGTTTATTTAATAAGTGAAACATTCTGTATTCATAGAATTTTGTCAAAAAGGAAGTAATGATTACAAAAAATTACGGTACTGTCTATTCTTGAAACTCCAACTTTAAATTCAACACCCTTTCTCATTGTCCGCATATCAGGAGCGCTTCTTCTTAACTGAGGAAATCTCAGTGTTATATGACTTTCTTGACTCAAATCCAAGTTGACTAAAGTGCAACTGTAAACAATGATTCTTTTGCCAAGTCCGTAGGCAATATTCACCTTATTCATTGATAGATCATCGTACTTACCAACAGTAAGTATAACAAGACAAAAGGGTTTTAACGATTATATTTTTATGTCATATTATATTATTTCACGAAGATAATAGCATTCTGTGAAAAATTTCCCAACTTTTATAAAGAAATATTTTTAACTAGCAGGACCTGTGGAAATTACACGAGACGAAAAAAAGGTCACGAGGAGCTATATAAAGCAAGAAAGGATAATTTTTAATTTTATTACATATAAATCCTATTGCAATAGAAAACACAAGATATACAATAACAATCTATGAGAGTACGTAAATAAACATTGTGTTTATTTGATATGGCTTTTAGCCGACAATTTTTGAGGATATGTGCTTAATTGAAGTCATACCTGTAGAAACAATGATACTCACCATCGTGAAGAATAAGTTCCAATTACCGTCGAACTGGGAAGACAAGTAGCATTATTGGGCTTAAGAATGTGCCAAGCTACTTGGTTTAGCCCAAACCAAGACCTTGCATCGGTGATATTCTTTGGGATCGGGAAGCTGAAACTTTGCTGAATGCAATAACTTTTGAAAATTAATTAGTTGATTAATGAATTTAGGCGGGCATATTAGCCTTACATTTGAACATATATGCCGCCTAAATTCATTAATTATTAATTAATTAATTTTCAAAAATTACGTATGACTTCAATTAAGCACATATCCTCCGAAAATAACAATCTATATAATGCTTAATACGCATTTGATAGTATTTAATTCTACCAAACCTCCAAGATCAATATATAGGGGTTTTATTCTATTTTGTTGATAGCAGTTCCGAGGAATCTTCGGAACTCGTTTTCTTTTTCCTTTTCAGTCTTCAACAGCATGTTGTTGGAGCTTTGCAGAACTTCAGAGTTCATCGGATCCTCCGAGCCCATCAGATCTTTGGCAACCAATACAGAATAAGTTGTCTTTACTATACTTATGATTTGAGCATAGTGAAATTCATCGGAGTTGAACACTGAGATAGATCACAGAGAAGCAACCCTTATTTAGAAGAATTGATTGAGGAGAGGTAGAAGATTATCCCACTTCGTTGTGGATTGTTTTTTTCAATGAGCGTAACCTACGAACGGATGACTGTTGCATACCCTTTTCATTGCTTCTTCTATTCTTCTTCTGGAGTCTTTGACATCTTAAGTTCTTCATCTCTTCTAGGGACTTCGTCTTGGTGGTCGGTCGCACTTAACTCATTTCTTCTTCTAGATCAGTCTTGTTACCAAGACATTCATTAATCACAAGACCGTGTTATTTTTCTTAAACTTTTATTTCCTTAACTAAACATTTATGTAACTAAATATCTGACTAACTTAGCGCGCGTATGCAGAGTGAGTTACAGTTAAGGCAGGACATCTTCACTGCCTGACGTCCAACTGAAAACTGAGGACAACCTGGTCCCACGTGACTTCACGTATTTCGCGGGCTTTCTGTACTATTCCATGGAAAGTCCCGCCCGTGATATGAAAAGGGCCATCCTTTTAGAAATACAGGGATTGACAATAATCTTATGCAACCGCATAGATTATGAAACATGACAAGCTGAATCGTATCTTTAATCTTTGAAGGAATGTCTTCAGTATTTGACATTATTAGTTATTATTTAACATTAAAACTACAAGAACCAAATAAAAAGATTTATCAAGCGAAAATGACAACAACGCTGGAATAGTAGTACACCGAACAAATTATCATCAAATAAGCAAACAGTTGGAGAATGGAAGCCAGGATAGAGAAAATCCTGAGAAAAAGTAATATACGCCCGGCTGTGCATAGCCTTATACGACTTATGCTATAGGACGCGCGTGGTGTAATGGTTAAAGTCATGGGAAATGGACTCGTCGCCCCGAGTTCAAATCCTGGACGTGGTAATTGCATTTCACTTAGCGCTAATACCCCTTGGAAAGGTATGAATCCTACTCTTCCTCCGGCTATGGGTAAATAGCAGGGCAGTCCGGGTTCTTTAACCATGGCTAGGTAACCAGTCTAGGAGAAGGAAAACTCTGAATTCAAACCTGTTGAACTCCGCTTAAGAAACTGACCTTGTGTCGTATCCTGCTCGTGCAGAGGAGTTGGTAAATATATATACGACTCATGCAGTCTTTATGCTCAAGCAGGATATTCAAACACGGTGCGGGACATGCCAATCTACTTACACTGTCAAATATTTCCTCGTGGAATGTAGAGTTTTCGTTTCAATCAGAAATAAATATTTCAACGCAAATAATATGAGTTTTACTTACACGTGTTTCGGTCAGGAGTGTATCCATGTGCACATTATTCAAACTATTTATTATTATTTCATTTATCATTCTATTATAACAATTCATTTCACTTGGTTTATTTAAAAATAAAATACTTTGAATAATGTACACATGGATAAACCCTGACCGAAACACGTGTAAGTGAAATTGATTAAAATATCCTATTTCATCCATTCTATACTTTCTTTCCTTTATCTATTTTTCACACACACACACACACACACACACACACACACACACATATATATATATATATATATATATATATATATATATATATATATATGGTTATCGATGTGCTGTAATTCCAATGCTCTAGAGCATAGTAATCAATAGTATATAATTGTATCCGTTTTAATTGTATCATCATAAAATCTCGTTTAGAAAAAAATTAACATGTTTTTAAAATTAGCAATGTACGGATTCATGTGCGAATAAATAGATATATAAATAAATAATAAATAAATAAATAAAAAATACACGTATATGATATATTGGTATCCTTGAATAATGCTCGTCTGTATATGCACAAAGACACACACACACGCGCACGCACACACACACACATATATATATGTGTGTGTGTGTGTGTGTGTGTGTGTGTGTGTGTGTGTGTGTGTGTGTGTGTTTCGGTATATTATAGATATTCTTACGCTAAAATAAAGTTTTACAGTGTGTTCTGTTAATGTTTTCCTTTTAGAATTTGATGCTTTCAAAAGGTTTTTGGTGCTGATTTTTCGACTCATTCAGCCAAGGTGTCCTAACGCATTCCATCGCTCGATCTGATTTCCCTCTACTTTGATGTTAATATTCACGGAGAGCAGATACAAATTATTACATTAAGAAAGTTTTTTTTCTTCTTTTCTTAATATCATTCTACTTTCATGAAGTGCTTTCCATCTTATAATATATCCTTAT
>CM042144.1:10972445-10984945 GCA_023376005.1 Doryteuthis pealeii
CTTAAATTCTTATCTCTGGTCGTATTTTCTTCTGGCCGGCTTTGGTTCTATCTTCTAGCATCTTGACTTGGTCTGGTCTAGCGTCTCAGATCTCCTAAGGTCTGGTTTTCTATTGCTATGTTCCTGCTGGCTGGTCGTCATGGATTCATTTCTTAGTCTTGTTACCAAGACATTCATCAACCACAAGAACATTTTACTTATACAAACTTTTATTTTCTTAACTATACATTTCATGTAACTAAATATCTGACTAACATAGCGCGCGTGAGTTCCAGTTTTAGGCAGGACCTAAAATGGTCGACTTCTCTGCCTGACGTATAACAGAAAACTGGGGACTCAAAAGGTCCCACGTGACTTCACGTATTTTGGCGGGCTTCTGTAATTTTCCATGGGGACCCGGCCATGGTATGAAAAGGGTCATCCCCTCAGAATTACAGGGGATTGACAATAATCTTATGCAACCGCATAGATTATATAACACTAGCATTACGGGTTAGAATGGACCTGAGGGGAAACTGGAGAAAATGATGTGTGGACAATTGGATAAAAGTGATATTCAGTGATGAAACCAGAATATACATTGGCTTGGTCGATGATTTCATTGATTGTTTGGTTTTACATCATATCAATCTTTTTTGGATCATTTAATTCCGTTAGATTTAGAATGTCGGAGTCCATGGATAGTTACTCGATAGTTGTTGGCAGCTAGTAATTTTTGTTACTTAGCCCCTTAGAAAGCGCGCATTTGGGTGCCGCGGGAATAATTTTAGTTAGTTAGATGCGACGCAGATTTCAGAGCGAGTTGACCTGCCGTTCACTGCTCAGAGTCGGCATCTCCCATCGCAGCGAAATCAAATATGAGCAGGGTTGCGAGCTTTATTATAAAACACCACAAGTCTCGCCAATTGATTAATTCAAACAAGAATGACCAGACCCACACGGAAACGCAACCCCAGAAGAATCAGCCCGAGAAAACAGATAAACAAGAGAAGATGGCGGCCGTGTTAGACGAAGTAACCAGTAAGCAGATATTAACAAGTAAGAATCATCATCTATCATCCCTTATCTACTCTGTATATCTGTCTCTCTTTATCTCACTGATTATATACAACCGAGTAAAGGGGTTTATAACAAAGTTATTTTTCCGGATGATAATGCATCTTTTGTACCCCTTTATTATTTTAGCGTCTGAGGTGGAGCGCCACACCTACCATCAGCTCCTTACTTTACTGCACAGATCCCTGTGCTACTCATACGCTGAGTTGGCGAGAGGCCGGTATCGAATTAGGAACCTTGTGGTTTCTAGCCGTACGCTCTACCGACTGAGCTAACCCGGCCCCTTCATGAAGTAATATCAGTATATTCTTATCTATTGGGACTCATGTAGCGAGTGGCTTAGACCAGCTTCTGGATGATTTGCAGATGCAGCTTCTGGAGGCTCCAATTAAGAATTGAACAGACCCATTACTGTTTTACTTCAGTAATCGATACATTCAGTGTGACTTAACCGAAATGCAAGGTTGGTAATGCTGAGACCTTTCCAGGTGGTGTTCGAATGAGACATTAAGAACTACCTGAGTAAAGCCTTTACATTTTCTAAGTTATTTACGATGTAGGGATGTGCGCCATTTAAAGGGCAAGGGGAGATGGCAATAATTACGTCATCTATAAATATGCATATGTGTATATTGTGGTAGGCATATTATGAATATATATGGCGCTAGTGTATCCCCTTGTAGGACTCTGGCGACAATGTCAAAGAAGTCTGTGTCTAGACTACGTACTCAGAACATCACTAGATCCCATAAAAGAAAAAGGCCTCACACTAAAAAAAAGCAAGAAGCAGCCGATATCCGCACATACTATTACGGATGTGGACTATGCTGATGCCCTAGCACTACTCGCAAATACACCTGCACAAGCCGAATCCTTGCTACACAGCCTAGAAAAAGCAGCACGAAATGTCGGCCTATGCGTAAACTTTGATAAAACTGAGTTCACGTCAAAAACAAAAGCGACATCTCAACCATCGATGGCAAACTCCTAAAATCGGTAGAACAATTTAGATACTTAGCAGTAACATCTCCTCCACAGAAAACGACGTTAATGCACGTAGGAAAGGCATGGGCCGCTATAAATAAATTATCGGTCATATGGAAATCCAATCTCACAGACAAGTTAAAGAGACAGTTCTTCCAGGATGTTGTCGTGTCAGTGTTGCTGTATAGCTGCACCACTTGGACCCTAACGAAGCGACTAGATAATAAACTAGATGGGAGCTGCACAAGAATTCTGCGGGTGATCCTGAACAAATCGTGGAAACAGCACCCCACAAGAAAGCAGCAACTGTACGGCCACCTACCGCATATCACCCAAACCATCCGAGTAAGACGGACAAGACACGCGGACACTGCTGGAGAAGCAAGGACGAACGCATAAGCGACGTCCTCCTGTGGAAGCCAGCACATGGGCACGCCAGTGTGGGCCGACCAGCAAAACTACATTGACCAGCTCTGTGCGGATACAGGATGCTGCACAGAGGACCTCCGAGAATGATGAGCGATAGGGACGGATGGAGAGAGATTGTCTGGATATCCGTGCTAACAGCGCGACCTGATGATGATGATGATGATGTTGATATTGTGTAATGATTCTGGTCGCTATTTTAGGCATTTAGTTCTCCTGTTAGTAAATCCAATGGTAGAAAAGGGTGTAGTCTCCGTAGCAAAAAGTTTTATTGTATTTCTTGAAATCCTAGGTAGAACAAAGAGTGTAGCTTCTTGTAACTCCCCATTGCCTGTAGTGTTCTGTCTGGGAGAGAATTAAGTTAGCATATAGTTACAAATGCGCAACTGCTGTTTATTTATAAATGCCTCGTTTATTTTTGGCCCATTTTACCGGAGATGCATTCTACTCATGTTGGGAAAGTTAATAAACATGAGTGTGTATTTTGCGTACATCTTATACAAATATTAATCCAACACGATAGAAAATTAGTTTGGTAATCTGAACATTAGCTACATAAAGGAGAGTAATCTCCTCTTGTTTGTTCCACTTTAAGGAAGCCGTTGTTTTGGTCGGCCATTTTCATTTCACCGTAATTCTACACTGAAAATACGAATTTGTTTGAATCAATACAACTACATGTTTTAACACGAAAATATCATAAAATGTGTTCTTAATAACAATTAAGTTCATTTCAAATAATGTGCAAGCACAATTAAGAACACATTTATGATATTTTGTTTAGAAAAAAAATCAATTATGGAAGACCAAAACAATCAATGGAAGTTTAGATGTGCCTCTTTAAACATGAAGGAAGTTTAAATGTGCCTGTTTAAATATTGTTAGGGAGAGTTATCTCCCCCTAACGAATCGAACCGGAAAAGGAGGTGGGGAAAAATATATTAGCAGCAGCAGCAACAACGGGGGCAGAGGGATACTACGTGACACGTGTATCTTACATCAAGCCAGAACTCTAATCCAAAACCATCCACTGTATTTCCCTGTCGGTGAGAAAACAATTTTTCAGGATTATAATTTATCTTCTCAGAGTGCAAAATGGATCGAAGGTTTTCTTCTTAAAAGGTATTTAAAATCAATGAAATGGCCAGCGAACAGACCGGATCTAAATCCAATTAAAAATACATGGTGGGAATTACAAAACAAACTGATCCACGTGAAGACTGTCTACAAAAGAAAATCTCCGAATTGATATAGGAAAAATTGGAACAACTTTATTAAAGAATATTGATTTAAATTAGTGAAATCGATGCCCGAAAAAGTAAATGCTATTATAAATGCTCGAGATGGGTCAACTAAGAATTAATTCTAACTTTAATTCCACGATTTCCTTCTAAAAGATTAAGCTATTTATATGTTACTCTATATCGCTTGAAAAATACACCAATAATTTAGATAATGTAATATAGTTTGTTTAAGGAATAGGTTATGAAGACAGAACTTTCAACTATTGAATAAAATGTCTTCGAGTCTAACATATTAGTAGTTTATTTACTGCAAAATGAAAGAAAAATCTAAATGATAATCATCTAAGTGTGCTAATTCCATAATTATTGCCAGGGGAAGTACATTATCCTTATTTATTTAAGGTTTTATAATCTAGCTAATGTAAAATGAGTACATAGTTCGGATATAGATATATTAGTATATCTACATATGTATGATTACATGTATACATATATTATATCTCGCTTTGGGCATATACATGCATTTTCATTTTGAAAGACCTCATGCAAGCAATAAGCAACAAATGCGTTAAAAACCAACTAAGTCTATTTTCATATATATATATATATATATATATATATATATATATATATATACATACATACATACATACACACATATGCGTGTGTGTGTGTGTGTGTGTGTGTGTGTGTATACTTGCATCGCAGATAATATCAATTTAAAAATGTCGACAGCCAAAATATATTCAATAAGTCAGAGAGATAGATTATATATATATATATTTACCAACGCCACCGCGCGAGCAAGAGTTTTCCTTCTCCTAGACTGGTATATATATATATATATATATATATATATATATATATAATATATAAACCTAATGAGTCAGATATACCTACTAAAGGTTTCGCTTAGTGCTCTTCAGGGCTAATATATATATATATATATATATATATATATATATTCTCGCTTTGAGCATATATACGCATTTCAATTTGAAAGTCCTCCCACAAGCTACAAGAATCAACTGCGTTAAGAATGAAGTTTTTCTATTTTTGTAATAAAATATATATATATATATATATATATATTATATATATATATCCAATGAGCATATTTTATGTAAATACAACATAAATATATATATGTGTGTATATGTGTGTGTGTGTGTGTGCGCGTGTGCGTGTGCGTGTGTGTGTGTGTGTGTGTGTGTGTGTGTGTGTGTGTCTCTGTGTGTGTGTACTTGCATCGCAGATGATTTCTATTTAGGTATGTCGACAGTCAAACAAATATTCAGAAACACAGATAGATAGATAGATAGATAGATAGATAGTGGGATGGTTAGGAAAAAGAGAAAAAAACTTCTCATTAGTCTTGATTATATTTTTCATATTTGTGTAGGAGAGCAATATAATTACAAAATGTCTAATTGTAATAAACGCTAATCTCTTGTTTCCAGGGCAAACTGAGATGAGTCAAGTTAATTAACGGTTTATATTAACTGTTTAGTTTCATGGCTAAAAGCGGAAATATCAAATAGGGTTCATATGTTTAAAAGCAACACCGAACATTTTTGAGGTTCACGATGGGAGAGACAAAATGTAACTAATTGAAAACGAGTAATATGCCTTTAAAACAAGAGAAGCTAATAAGAAGCGAGCCTTACGGACATGCAACTTTGGCAAAATGTAATTAGAAAAAAAAGAATTAGGAGAAATGAGAGATTAGAGAAACAGAGAAACATACAGAAAGATAGAATGATAAAGCCAAATTAACGTTACAGATTTAAGTAGTTAAATGCATGTGCCAGTGTGTAAGTTTGCTTGTACGAGTATATATATATATATATATATATGTATATGTGTGTGTGTGTGTGTGTGTGCATGATGCGTCTATTTATATATATATATATATATATAATATGTATGTGTGTGTGTGTGTGTATTATAATATACACATATACTCATCAAAAAGGGAAGTGTGTGGTGTAATGGTTAAAGTCATAGGAAATGGACTCGTCGCCCAGAGTTCAAATCCTGGACGGGGTAATTGCATTTCACTTAGCGCTAATACCCTTGGGAAAGGTATGAATTTACTCTCTCTCCAGCTATGGGTAAATAGTAGGGCAGACTGGGCTCTTTAAACTTGGTTAGGCAATCGGTCTAGGAGAAGAAAACTCTGAATTCAAACCTGTTAAACTCCGCTTAAGAAATTGACCTTTTGTCACATCCTGCTCGTGCGGAGGAGTTGGTAAATAGATATACTCATAAAAATACCGACGAAGAAGCATGCGTGGACTTGAAAAAACATCGTATATTTATATATATATATATATATATATAATATATATATATATATAATTATACAGTAATATATATTTATATTATAAATATATATATATTATATATATATATATATATATATATATATATATAATATTAAAAGATATATAAATATATATGTGTGTGTGTGAGTGAGAGAGAGAGTGAGTGAGAGAGAGAGAGAGAGAGAGAAGAGAGAAGAGAGAGAGCATGTCTGTTTAAAGTGAGTAGGAGACGAAGATAGTCTAATTATTGTTTCTGCTGTCATATAAGCCTATTCTTCTCACGATAATAAATAAATTTCATTCCTCTGTCTTATCTAGGTTGTTAAGATATCTGTTAGGATAATCTTTACCCGGACGCCGTACACAATCAGTACTTTATATCGAGCCGAATTCATTAATAATGGAATGCTAAATGTAAATAGGATCACACACACACACACACACACACACACACACACGCACACACACACACTGTTACTGATTAGATTATACCCAAAAGTTGGTGAAGCTTTAGAATATCTACTTTATAGAAAACTATGATTCACAGAGATGTATTACATGTCTCGCAAAACTCGAGAAATGTAATAATATGGGGATTATTCCAAAGCTTATTTCATGTATATATATAAACTCCTTTTATACAGTGGTATATATATATATATATATATATATATATATATATATATATATAATTATTATTATTATTATTATTATTATTACTAAATTGCCGTTTTAACTCATCCGCTGCAGTGTCAGTAATAATAATGCAAAATTGCTTATTATATCAAAAACATAGAGAAATAATAATAGTAGAAAAACTTAATGGCATTACTTATTGTATATATAAGTAAAGTAAAGTCAACGGGGCGGCCTAAAGTCGGTATCAGCCAGTCAGCGAGGGAGTCTATTCCCTTTTCAATAGCACTAGACCAAGGAGATTGTTTTTAGCATCTGAGGTGGGGCGCCACACCTACCATCAGCTCCTTACTTTACCGCACACAGATGAGAGAGAGAGAGAGAGAGAGAGAGAGAGAGAGAGAGCATGTCTGTTTAAAGTGAGTAGGAGACGAAGATAGTCTAATTATTGTGCTACTCATACGCTGAGTTGGCGGGGAATTTAGTTTACCTTAGCTAACTGATTAATTTTTCCAATATTATCAATTTGTTTCAACTGCGATCAGACACGAAGCGAAACAAGTGATACATTTTTGCTGACAAGTCATTAAAATAAGTAATGTGTGTGAAAGTTATAATCTCAGCTCAACGCGCCGCGACAACTTAGAGAGCAAAACACATTCCCAGTTGAGAAAGCAGTTTTTGCCTATATAATAAACATCATCATTAATGTTGTATTGTCCTCGCCGGAAGACAAAGCTTCCGGCAAAAAGACAAAGAGAAATATAAAAAAAATATATTTAAAAAAGTGGGAAAACGGAAGCGAGGCTTTCCGGTCAAAGAACAGGGAGAAGATAAAAAATATATAACAAATGTCCGTTTCAGATCAAAAGATAAAGATGCGGAGGCGTATCTATCAATATAAAGGCGAGAAATTCGAGCCGACAGTCAGAGAGACCCCAGCGAACAGTCGATAGCATCACTTCGCGTTTCCCGTCAGCAAACACCGCTCGGGCACTCATTGTGAACACGGCGCTCTTCGCCAGCCACCGACATTTTCATTGTGAAGCTCTACAACCCTCACCAACCACACACCGAAGAAAATAAAGACGGGTCCTATCTTTGTATATACGTATCTGTTGTTTATTGAAGTCCAGTGGTCGGCAGTTGCCAACTACTACATATATCGCTTTTGATACTGTGAACATATCGCAACATTAGTAACATGCATCATCATGTAGTTGCATGACAATCTCTCGCCAACCATCCCTATCATTCATTGCTCTTGGGAGGTCCTCTGCACAGGGATATCGGTTACTAGTGCGACATCATGATGGGTGATATTATATGGATATAAAATTGGTGTTAAAGTATATAATATCCCGATAAAGGAGAACATTCATAATATGTAATTATCTGAAAAAGAAATAAGATAATTATTTCTAAATAATAGTGTTGATTATCGGTAGGAACACAAAGTTACAGCAATTTGTAACTAGAAATAAAATTACATTGATATAACTAAGAGGTTTCGAGTTTGAGTTTGAGTTTTGTTTAACGCATATCAACCTCTGTGGTCATTTAATGCCAAAAGGTTATTTGGGATTTCAGTGTTTAAAGTAGTGGTTCTATGGAGATATTCGGTTATGTTCTGTTATATCTTGTTGAAAAGGTTGCTTTTTTTATAAAATTTTAAAATGTTTTCATGGTTTGTATTCTCAAAGATGTCCCTCGGGTTCACTTTTCTTTTTTTTAACTGATACATATTCATATTTGTTTGTAGATTTTCATTTCTAGCTATATCCGTTTTAATTCCTGATAATCTACGAGTAATGATTACATTCTGGTGTCTTGAACTCAGTCGGTATAGCATTCGGCTAGGAATCGCAAGGTTCCTGGTTCGATACCGGTTCCGGCCAACTCAGCGCATGAGTAGCACGGATTGGCTAATCAAGTCTGGGCGTTTAAAGTGGGAAGCTGACGGTAGATGTGGCGCTCCACCTCAGCAAAAACAATCTCACTGATCTAGCGCTAGCGAAAAGGGGATAGACTCCCTCGTTATCCGGCTGATACCAACAATAGGCCACCCGGCAACTTATTCATCTTTGATTTACAAAAATATTTTTTTGGAAAAAATAGATAGATAGATAGATAGAGACTTAAGACTAGTTATTATATATGTCTGTATCAACTAGAAGGAATAAAATTGGACTATCATTGCTTCAGAAGAAAAGAAAATTTTATACATAAACAAATGACTGTCTGGGGTGTAATTGTCTATGGGCAATACTTTAAAAGAGTTGACATTCAAACATAATAGAAGGAACTAATGGAGGCTCGTGGGGGTAATGATTACCGTTGTAGCAAGGGGATAGTGAAACGAGTTCAAATCCTGAACATTTGGATTTCACATAACGCTAATACCCTTGGGGAAGGTATGTATCCAATTACTCCTCTTCCAGCTAGGGTAAATAGAAGACTGGGCTCTTTAACTTTGACTAGACAACCAGTAAAGAGAAGGAAAACTCGGAATTCAAACCTCCGCTTAAGAAGCTGACAGTGTATCTTACTTGTGCAGAAGGGTTAGTACATATGGAATTAAAAGGAGGAGAGACTGGCTGTGATGAGAATATCATAATACTACCAGCATACAATGGCAATGCTACTCGGGTGATGGATAAATTTGAATACTCCAACAAACTCCTATGAATGATTTTATATAGATACCAATTAAAAGATAATTAAGATAAGCGTAATCTTTTTGTATGCGTTCTTATTTAATTTCGTTATTCTTTCTAATTTATTATATTTCATTATATCAAAACTTAAGTACTTACACCCGGAGGGCGCATATTCTTACTAGCATGTCATAATATTTTTTGGTTAGATTTTTTTCTGATTCGTGGAGACCAAAGTCGTCATAAGGAATGCAAAATTAGTTTTTTTTTTATGAAAATAATGTAAAGAAATATGAAGAAGCAAATTATAAAATAACATGAAAAGGATGGTTCGCCTAGAAATAATTCTAAATTATTTCTTTTAATTAATAATGAATTAAACAAAGATGGCTGCCGACCATGACGGAAGTTTTCAATTTGAACATAAATTCGACAATTAACGTTCAATACTGCAACGGTCTTAAACAACGAGCAAAAATTACCATCTCCCGCCAAAAAAAAAAAATATAAAAAGAAGAAACCCAGTCATTTTTTGTCCATCAAATCAAACTTTAAATTCGATCACTTTTATTGCAAATGCGGCCATAATTTTCACACATTGCATCTTTTGTAATTAAAAAATAAAAATGCAATTATAGTTTCAGCGTATTCCGTTTTTAGAATTTAGAGTATGGTGTTCATTTTTTTTTAAATTAATGCAGCCGGAAATCTGTTTCAAATATATTTATGACAAAATTATGATAATACAGTATAATGGGAAAATAATAACTTGTTTTTCTGTTTCGTATTTACGGTTCCGTTATTGTGCGGTATGGTCGTATCTGCTTATTAACATTTTCATCGTTATCATCGTTATATTACTGTATTGGAAGACTATACTGAAAGATATTGCTATATGAGAATATACAGTCAAAACTAGAAGGTATAGTTAATGGACAACTTAATAATACCAGGGAGTCACGAAATCTGCCATGGTTTCACAAGAACCAAAATATGATAACCACGCATTATATACCCTTGTTTTGTTTCGCTGGACCAGTGTAATTTATGCTGGGGTGGAGCACAACACCTATCTCGAGTTGAATGTTTTTTCGACCACTCTACATATAGTCTCACAGATCCATAACTACTGAACTGCGAGTTCGATCCTAGCGGAATTCCCCATACTTGCGACCTTGTATCACATTTCTACCTATGTCGAACGGGTTGTGATTTGATACCGACGGAAAGAAAGACCGACTGGATGTTGGTCCCACACATACTCGGGTTTATTTACTACGTTCCATTTTCTTCTTCTGACCAGTCTCAAAAGGAAAGAGTGGAGTTGATGAAGAAAAGAGACACACTTATATTTAAAAGCTGTCCCCTTGTATTGGGGTGGCGATTTCACTTAATTCCCAACACTATTGAGATCCGTGAATATAGCATAGGATTAGAATTTAACTATTACGTTTGATATAATTATACTTAAGCGCTATTGCGAATAGTTTCAGTATGTAAAAAGTATTATCATCTTGATTTAACTTTCATTATCTCTCCTCTCCGCGCCTTTTTCCTATTTTCCATTCTATTCCACGCTCTCTCTTCTCTCTCTCTCTCTCCCCATCTCTCTATATTTCCACCTCTCTCTCTCTCTCTCTCTCTCTCTCTCTCTCTCTCTCTCTCTCTCTCTCTCTCTCACACACACACACACACATTCTTATATTTTCTTTCTTTTTTTTTCGGATGTGCCATGTGTTCTTCTTCTTCGCTTTCTTTCCTCGCAATTGAATCGGAAGCAAAATAGTTCATTATTTTAATAAAAGTATTATGGCCTTATTTAACTGCCTTCCACCCACCCACCTCTCTCTCTCTCTCTCTCTCTCTCTCTCTCTTTCTTTCTTATTTTCCATTCTATTCTACGCCCTCTCTTACCATCATTCTCCACACTCTCTTTATCTTTCCAACTCTCTCTCTCTCTCTCTCTTCTCTCTCTCTCTCTCTCTCTCTCTCACCACACACACACACACACACACACACACACACACATTCTTATATTTTCTTTCTTTTTTTTCGGATGTGCCATGTGTTCTTCCCTTTCTTTCCTCGCAATTAAATCGGAAGCAAAATAGTTCACTATTTAAAAAGTACTATGGCCTTATTTAACTGCCTCCCCACCTCTCTCTCTCTCCTCTCTCTCTCTCTCTCTCTCTCTCTCTCTCTCACTCTTTCCTATTTTCCATTCTATTCTACGCCCTCTCTCACCATCATTCTCCCACACTCTCTATCTTTCCAACTCTCTTTCTCTCTCTTCTCTCTTTCTCTCTCTCTCTCTCTCTCTCTCTTACCTTTGTTTGTTTGTTTCTTATTTTTTCTTTCTCTTTCTTTCAGGTGCGCCTGTCCTTATTGTAAGCTCCAACCTTTTTCATCATATATGTGCTAGAAGCAGAAGCTGAGGGTCTTTTCTTCCTGGTATGTTGAACTCTATCTGATGGTGAAGACTAATTCTGGAACTCTTGTGAATGTGTTGTACACCTTGATCCCATTACTCCAGGTCCAATCTGACCAGAGAGATATTATATGTTTGATTCCCATCTTTGGGTTAAATGAACAAAATCAGTCTAATAATTAGACCCTAACGAAGCGTCTTGAGAATAAAAATAGATGGGAGCTGCACATGAAATACTTTGTGCAACTTAAACAAATCGTGGAGGCAACACCATACAAGAAAGCAGCTGTACGGCCATCTGTCCCAAACACACAGACCATCCGAGAGACAAACAAGACATGCTGGGCACTGATGATGATGAGCTCATAAGCGACGTTCTTCAGTGGAAAGCAGTACATGGGGCACGCCAGTGTGGGCCACCCAGCAAATACCTATATTGACCAGCTCTGTACGGATATTGGATACTGCGCTGATGACCTCCGAGAGCAATGAATGATAGGACGGTTGGCAAGAGATTGTCAGGGATATCCGTGCTACTAGCGTAACATGATGATGATGATGATGATGATGTTTTCCTTCGATTTTTTCTTTCGCTATGTTTTTTTTCTCAGCTTTTCATTCCTATTTTCTTTCTTCCTTTTTGTTTTTCCTTTGTATCTACTTGTCTTTCTTCTTTCATTCTTCTTTTCATTTCTTTCATTTCTTCTTTCATTTGTTTCTTTTTTTTATTACCTCTTTTTTT
>CM042144.1:10989945-10992445 GCA_023376005.1 Doryteuthis pealeii
AGGTGGCCTAATGTCGGTATCAGCCAGACAGCGAGGGAGTCTAATCCCTTTTCATTAGCGCTAGACCAAGGAGGTTATTTTAGCATTTGAGGTGGAGCGTCACACCTACCATCAGCTCCTCACTTCACCGCAAAAGATCCATGTGCTGCCTCATACGCTGAGTTGGCGAAGGCCGGTATTGAACCAAAAACCTTGCGATTCCTAGCCGAACACTCTACCGACTAATTTTACCATTTTTTTCCGGGCATAATCGGTTACCATCATGGTCATGACTGGTTAATCTGTATTTGATATTACAATTTTCAGCCCATAGAAGCATCTATTTTCTATTCGTGACAGCATCATTCCACCGTAACATGAAATGCTCGGTGTGCACCAGTCCAAGCGATTATTGTAACTGGAAATATAATTAGAAATTAGGTGGATGGAGCTACAATTGCTACTTGCCTAAGTTCACTTGCACCACAAAGGTAGCCGTTTCAAATGCCGAAGGTAAGGCTCTCCCGCCGGCCCTGTATATGTACGTGTTTGTGTGGCTGTCGCGCGTTTTTATCTGTTGTTGCGTGGAGGAAGCAATTTTCTTTCAACTAAATAGTATTAAATACGGGAATTTTTCTTTCGATAAATTTTTTAAAATGGCATATATGTTTTGAGACATTTTAACCATTTATCTTTTCTACTTTCAATTACAGATTGATTGTTTATATATATGAACCAAACAACACTTTATATAATATATATATATATATATATATATATATATGAAGTAGTCAAACAATGTGTTTGAAATGGCAAAGGCCGACAATTTGTGGGAGATTATGTGCTTAATTAAAGTCATACATAATTTTGTTGATTGATTAATTATAACTAAATGAATTAGGCGTGCATATCGGTTTAAATGTAAAGCGTAAACAAATCGAGAAAAAGTCATCTCTGTATGTACATTTCAGCCCATTAGGCCTCATCAGCAGAGCTATAGACAGGGTAGTGCTTTGTGCGTGATTCGAACCCTACCTGTCAGGTTGACAGGCGGACATTCTAACCACTACACTAGCTAGTTTCCCCATAATTTCTCGTTCATTTTAAACTGGTATGTATATCGCACTTTTTGGGTGACTTATGGCACGACAGTATGAAGTAGTCAAACAATGTGTTTGAAATGGCGAAGGCCGACAATTTGTGGGAGATTATGTGCTTAATTAAAGTCATACCTATTTTGTTAATTAATTAATTATAACTAAATGAATTAGGCGAGCATATCGGTTTAAATGTAAAGTGTAAACATGTACATACAGAGATGACTTTTTCTCGATTTGTTATATCTCTAACTAGCTAAAAAGAAATATATATATATATATATATATATATATATATATATATATGGTGTAGTGTATTGTAGTTCTGAAGTAGAATTGCTCTATGATAAAAATCATATATATATATATATATATATATATATATATATATATATATATATATATATATATATATATATTATCCCCAAAATTGTCGGCATAGCAATATCAAACAAACTGTTTGCGTACTTTCATACTGTCGTGCAGCAAGTCTCCAAAAAGTAGGATATATGAGTTTATAAACAAAGCGAGAAATCTGTGAAGACAAGCTTATGTAACGGTTAGAATCCCCGATTGTCAGCCAGGCTGTTAGGGTTCGAATCACACACAAAGCGGCTTCGAGTCTATAACTCTGCTGATGAGGCATAATAGGCTGAAATGTACATACAGGGAATGACTTTTCTCAATTTGTTAATGCTTCACATTTAAACAGATATATCCGCCTAATTCATTAATTATCAACCAATCAATTTTCAAATTAGGTATGACTTCAATTAAGTACATATTCTCCTAAAAATTGTCGGCATAGCCATATCAAACAAACTTTTGCGTACTTTCATATAATATTTTTTTTTGGGGGGGATAATATGTGCTTAATTGAAGTCGTACCTAATTTGAAAATTAATTAATTGATAATTAATGAATTAGGCGGGCATACCTATTTAAATGTAAGGCTAAACAAATCGAGAAAAATCAATCTCTGTATGTACATTTCAACCTATTATGCCTCATCAGCAGAGCTATAGACCGGAAGACTGCTCTGTGTGTTTTCGAACCCTAACTGTCAAGCTGACAGGCAGTGTCTCTAACCATACACCAGCTGTTTTTTCCCCAGATTTTCGTTTGTTTTGAAGTCAGTTATATTCCAACTTATGGTGACTTTGCACCACAGTATGAGAAGTAAAACAACAATGTGTTTGATATGGCTTTTTTGGCCGACAATTTTTTGGAGAATATGTGCTTAATTGAAGTGGTCCCTAATTTTGAAAATTAATTAATTGATAATTAATGAATTAGGCGGACATACCTATTCAAATGTAAGACTAAACAAATCGAGAAAAATCAATCTCTGCATGTACATTTTAGCCTGTTAGGCCTCATCAGCAGAGCTATAGACAGGAAGACTGTTTTTGTGTGTGATTCGA
>CM042144.1:10997445-11009945 GCA_023376005.1 Doryteuthis pealeii
ACTCTGAATTGAAATCCAGTAGGCGTAGTTGTATCAGTGCTACTGTATGGCTGCACCACTTGGACCCTAACAAAGCGCCTAGAGAATAAGCTAGATAGGAGCTACTCAAGAATCATGGAAAGATTACCTTGAATAAAAGAATCTGTACGGCCACTTGCCCTCTATCACACACACCTCCGTGTGAGACGAACAAGACATGCTGGGCACTGCTGGAGGTATTTGTTTGACTTTCTCCTATGAAAACCAGCATATGGGCACGTCAACGTGGGCTGTCCAACAAAGACCTACATTGACCAGCACTGCGCGGATACTGGATGATGTTTAGAGGAACTCTTGAGAGCAATGTTTGATAGGGATGGTTGGCGAGAGATTGACATGGATATCCATGCTACTAGTGCGGTATGAGGATATTTAATGAGAGTAATATAAACCTACTAACACTCATCGGGAGGCGTGTGGGCTAATGGGTAAAGTCGTAGGAAATAGACTCGTCGCCCCGAGTTCAATTCCTCGACGACGCTGTTTGCATTTCACATGGCGCTAATACCCTTGGGAAAGGTATGAATCCAAATTTCCCCAGCTATGGGTAATTAGCAGGGTAGACTGGGCTCTTTAACCATGACCAGGTAACCAGTCTAGGAAAAGGAAAAACTCTGAATTCAAACCTGTTAAACTCTGCTTAAGAAATTGACCTTGGATCACATCCTGCTTGTGCGGAGGAGTTGGTAAATATATATTAACACTCATCTGGATGGAGGACACTTTACCAGTTCTTCGCGTATCGGCTTTATGGACTCTGCGAGCTTGGTCTTTTTCAAATTCTGTTTGCATTTCAGTTTGCGCCAATATCCTTTGGAAAGGCATTAATATATCTCCTCCAATGATGGTTAAATACCATGTTTCACTGAAAATTAATTCTACTTTACCTTTGACAGTTAAAACACTTATTCATGGAATGCAGGTTTCTTGCTCACATCAGAAAACGTTATTTTAAAGCCAAAAATATGAAATCTTGATTGAAAATGTCAACATGGAGGATATTCTCTCTTTTTTGAGAGAAATAAAATCATACCGTAGAATATAGATATGAAACAAATCAATACCATACAACATAATCCACAATAATGCTAATACATTTTAAAAACCAATTACTAAAATGTATAAATATAAATACACGATATGTATAACTTCCTAACCGTTAGGCATGACATAACCCCAGACGGGTTGATATGCCGTTAAAAATCAATAAACAACAACAACAAAACGAAGACCTAGCGTGATTTTTCTGGGGGATTTTAATATAAGCCATCCCCTTAAAATAAACCCTAGTTGTGAGCAGCAGACAGACGAAATAAATAAGCATTGTTTACAATCACATCATGCGATACAAACACTTGACATATCCTTAGAATAAGTCCTAGTGTTATATTTCGGAGTGAAAATGAAATATAAGCGCTGTCTTATTTTAGGGGAAACAGGGTAATAAGACAGACTGGATTATTTAGCCTTGGTATAACAATCGTTGTTGGAAAAGGATAACTCTAAGTTTCAACCAGTTCAACCCAGCTTAATAACTGACCTTGTATCGTGCCCTGTCCGTCGTTAAGGGGTTTCTCAAAAGATATCTACGACAAAATATGTAACCCGTGTCGTTCTCTAGTTGGTATGTAGTCGTTACAAGCTTCAAAAATCCTGAAGACTCGGATTACCGCGTCTTTTCCTTTGTCAGTTGCCATCAAGACATACAAGATAAATATATATTTAACCAACTCCTCCGCACGAGCAGGATACGACACAAAGTCAATTTCTTAAGCGGAGTTCAACAGGTTTGAATTAAGAGTTTTCCTTCTCCTTAGACTGGTTACCTAGCCATGGTTAAAGAACCCAGTCTGCCCCTGCTATTTACCCATAGGTATTAGCGCTAAGTGAAATGCAATTACCATGTCCATGATTTGAACTCGGGGCGACGAGTCCATTTTCCATGACTTTAACCATTACACCACGCGCTTCCACACAAGATAAATAAGGCTAAGAGAAGAACTGGCTTTTTTAAAAAAATCTCAGCCCTGAAATGCTAACACGTCAAAGTTATTTCGAAGCCCTATTCTGAAATAAGGAATTTGATGCTTTCGCCCGGGCACGAACCCTGTCTTAACCTGTCTTAACCTAACTTGTATCTCTCCCCACCCCCATCACTGTCTGATTCAATTCTTTATTTCATGCTTAACTTCGTCTTCCTTCTCCCGCTTTCCTTTCATGTGTTATCGTTTATATTTCAGTCGGTAGAGAACTCGACTAGGAATCGCAAAGGTTCTTGGTTCGATACCGGCCCTCACTAACTCAGCGTATGAGTAGCGCAGGGATCTGTCCGGTAAAGTGAGGAGCTGGTGGTAGGTGTGGCGCTCCACCTCAGACGCAAAAACAATCTCCTTGGTCTAGTGCTAGTGAGAGGGGGTAGACTCCCTCGATGTTTGGCTGATACTGACATTAGCCCACCCTGACGACTTTAATATCATTTACACACACACACGCACACACGCACACGCACAAACACACACACACACACACACACACAACACACACATATATAATATATATATATATATATATATCAATACTCATGTTTCTTAAAATTCGACCGTTATACTCTTGCATCACCTTCTGTTTAAAAATAAGACCATGCAAATCGTCCAAGATGAAATACAAAAATGGAAATCTTGATTATCTGGTGTCACTTATCCACCAAATTCTTATTTCTTATGAGTGCCGTCACCTCAGCTAAATAATGGACCATTCCGTTTTTATCAATAAGAAGAAATGACGTGCTGCAAAGAAAAAAATATAAGAAAGAAAGAAGGAAAGAAAGAGAGTATGGGGAAAGATAGAAAGAGGGTGAGCGCGAGGAAGTGATAACACTAATCTGTTTCAATCAAACCTAAGGGAACGATGAAAAGTAGTAAAGAAAGGAAAAAAGCGTGAGAGAGAGAGTTAAATTAGGATTATTATAATTTTTACATATTGAAGTAATAGTAATAGCTCTTAAGTAAACATATCAAACGTTGTAATAATTAAATTACCAAACTCTGGTTTATCCACAGCTCCTGCTATATATTGATTTGTTCTTGTTTTGTTTTTGTTTCTATTTAGACTTCCTTTTTCGGTATTTCTTCCTTCTCATGTAAGGAATCAAATATACCAGCATAAGCAAATTATAGAATATTTCTTTTTAAATGAAGTTCTATCAATTCTTATCGTAAATCATTTTCACTAGTATTATACTCATATTCGTAGTTCTATTCACTTTTATGTCAGCAATTACAGATTAACCAGTCTGAAATAAATATGTTTCTACAGTCCAAGTCATGATTGTAATTGATCCTATTTGAGAACAAAATGGTAATACATTGACAAGATGCAGCTATCATTACTACTTGCCTAATGTCACTTGCATCACACAAAGGACAGTTTAAATGTTATATATATATATATATATATATATATATATATACCTTGGGACAGATATTAATTTATATCGGCATTTCTTTGCCTCCTACTAATTCGAAGACTTCACACCTGGTCTTATTAGTATGATCCTATGAACTTATATCTGTTCCAAGGTGTCCATTAATTAATTTTATAATACTCTGTATTATATATACATATATATTATATATATATATATATATATATATATATATATATATATATATGGATAGGAGGTTGAATTAGAAGCTATCACAATGCAGATGTAAAGAAAAGAAAATAATAATACGGTAACATTGGTGTTGTGTGTTAACCTGTATTTTATTCCTGAATTTTGAGATAAAATCTTATTTCAAAAGATCACTGGAACTGAAGTAGTCTAGTTTTAAAAAAAAAATCATTTAAGTAGTTCCAGTGATCTTTTGAAAAAGAGATTTTTATCTCGAAAATTCAGGAATAAAAACAGGTTAACACCAACACCATTGTTACCGTATTATTATTTTCTTTTTTTACACCTGCAATGTGATAGCCTTCTAAATCAACCTCCTAACTTATATATACACAATGCTACAAGCAAATTATAAAACTCTATATATATATATTATATATATATATATATAATATATATATATATATATATTTATATATATTACGCAAATCTTTACATGTACTTTTGCGTTCTTAATTTGGTGGAATCCTATGAATGAACACCATGATATCCATATATATATATATATATATATATATATATATATATAGTAGATAGATAGATAGATAGATAGATAGATAGATATTTGTGTATCTTACGAAATATTTGAAGTAAACATTACTATTTATGGGAACGTCTACATGTGTGACTATTTGTTGTCTGTGTTCGTAAGTAATGTGGCTGTCATCTTTGCTTTTTACCCTTGTTTCCCGAAGCATCATTCCTTAAGAGCCTCTTCACTTCCAAGGGGAAACCACCTCAACATTGTTGAGTGAAGGGACTCTCTTGCTTTCCTCTCCGTTCAGATTTACAAAGCACTTTGATTTCAAACGTACGTCATTACGTTTGCATTGCGCACACATTTACGCAAACACAAACACACACAATCAGACACACACTCCCCTCCCCTCTCTCTCTCTCTCTCTCACACACACACACACACACTATTTACACACTCATGTACATACACAATGATATATACCTGTTCATTTGTATGCTACGTCACAAAATACCTACACCTTTTTTTTTTCGAAATACCTACATCACCATAATGCTTAAGTAATTTTAATGATACGCTTTGCAAATGTAGCAATTCGTGATAGACAACGTTATAGGAAGTAAGTTTCTAGTAGCCTTGCCACTGGAGTCCCTGACTGGAGGCCGGCATGTATTGGCATAAAAATTACTACTAATCTACAAATATTAAGAAAAAAATCAATAGCTATGTAAAGTCGTCGGGGCGGCCTAACGTCGGTATCAGCCATGCAGCGAGGGAGTCTATCCCCTTTTTCACTAGCGCTAGACCAAGGAGATTATTTTTAGCGTCTGAGGTGGAGCGCCACACCTACCATCAGCTCCTTACTTTACCGCACAGATCCATGTGCTACTCCTACGCTGAGTTGGCGAGGGCGGGTATCGAACTAGGAACCTTGTTGTTTTTCTAGCCGAACGCTCTACCGACTGAGCTAACCCGGCCCTAGCTATGTACTTGTTAGTAAATTCCAATAATTTTGCTAATTAACATTATACACATTAATAGGAATCAATTATTTTGTAGTATGATTAGAAAGTATTGAAAATGAACATGCTCAAATCAAGTAGATAATGATTTCAACAATGACAAAATATACGCCAACGAAATATTCTATCAAGGAAAAAATGATGAATGAATGAGACTCGGAGAAACAGTACTTTTTTTGATACATTGGTCCTTTGACTTACGAGTTTAATTCGTTCAGCCGGTACTCAATTTATTCATTCATATATACTAGCAAAATATATGCACCCTCCGGGTGCAAGTATTTAGTTTTAATGTAATAAATATTGTATTAAATTAGAAAGGCTAATGAAACTAAATAGAATGCAGATAAAAAGATTTGAAACAGAGGGGGGGTATAATAAAAGATTTGAAATAGAGGGAGTATAATAAAAAATGGAACAACTGAAACTTACTCTTTCCATCACTCTCGTCTTTCATTTTTATTTTTTCTAATTTATGTATTTAGTTAAAAGAGGAAGTAAATAATAAAATGACAGTTCTTTTTTCTTGTTTTAATTTTAAGATTCATTGAAGAGATTTTTGCTTATATTCATTAAAATAAAACCAAACAGTTAGAAATCAATAATACTAAGCACATATTTATTAAATTCGATTTTTTAAATATTAATATGCAAATTAGCCTTCCCGTTTACACTGTAAACCGCTATTTTGTTGTATATATAAATATAATTGCATGTTGCTGGTATGTTAGACATAGTTAACAGTATTAATAATGTATGACAATTTTATTAATAATTGAGGTTAAATAAAAATAAAATCATGGAGAATGTGATGTCAATAACTAAGAGAATTGTGACTTGAGTAGGAAATATAGTTTCGGTTACAGACAAGAAAACACACAATCTCCATTTATAATAAGATATATCATCATCATCATCATGTCGCGCAGTTTGCACGGATATCCATGATGATCTCTCGCCAGCCTTCCCTATCATCCATTGACTCCGGCAACTCCTCTGCGCTGCAGCCAGTATCCCTACATAGTTGGTCAATGTAGGTCCTGGCTGGGCGGCCCACATTAGCGTGCCCATGCGCTGGCTTCCACAGTAGTACGTCGCTTACGATCTCATCCTTGTTTCTCCAGCAGTGACCTGCATGTCTAGTCCGTCTCACTCGTATGGTTTGTGAGATGGGGGGCAGGTTGGCCATATAGTTGCTCTTTTGTGGGGTGCTGCTTCCACGACTATCCAGGACCGTCCGTAGCATTCTCGTACAGCTCCCATCTAGCTTATTCTCAAGACGCTTTGTTAGGTCCAATGGTACAGCCATACAGAAGTACCGACACAACCACAGCCTGGAAGAATTATATATATATATATATATATATATATATATATATATATATATATATATATATATATATATATATTAATTTGCTATCTTAACGTCCACTCTCTGCTTTGTATAGTAGTAGTAATAGTGTTCGTATTTACCCGTGACAAGCTAATTTCGCATGTATCGTTCGCTGCGTATCGGGTGGCTCAGTGGTAAGGACTCTGACTTCGCGTGCTAAGTTCCTGGTTTCGATTTCTGTCGGAGGGAAATCGTAAGTATACATCGCTGATGAGACTTAATAAAGTTGAAACGGCTGCTATATGATCTTCTACGTAATGGGGAATATTTACCGAGTTCGCTTGTCATGATTATTTTCATTAATTATCGAAGTTTATAAGATATACGCATTGTAATTGCCTTCAAGCAAAAATATAAATAGCAATATATATATATATATATATATATATATATATAGTCCCCAGTTGCCACTTTAACTTTTCCGTTGCAGTTGCATTAGTTAATAATCCAGAAGTGCTCAATATATTCAAAACATAAAGCAGAAATAATATATATATATATATATATATATATATATATTTATATATATATATATATACAAACACCACCGCACGAGCAGTATGTGTCATGAGGTCAATTTTTAAGCGGACTTTAACGGGTTTGAATTCAGAGTTTTCCTTCTCTTAGACTGGTTACCTAACCAAGCTGAAAGAGCCCATTCTGACCTACTATTTACCCTTACCTGAGTAGAACAGTTGGATTCATACCCTTTCCAACGGTATTAGGGATATGTGAAATGCAAACAGCCCATCCAGGATTTGAACTCGGGGCGACGAGTCCATTTTGTACGACTCTAACCATTACACCACGCGCCTCAATTTCTTCGTATATCAAATCAATTTCCCCCATTGAAATAAACTGAAATGCGTTTAATATGTTCCAGCGCCCCCAAAACACCGTGTTTTATTTTACGTTTTTAAATAAAAATTAGCACTGTATTCTATAAAAAACATAATACAATATAATGTAATCCATTATGTGCTGTGATATGTTTATTGTTTTACCTATTCCAATTTGAATATATTAATTTATTACAATCTATATATTAATACTGGTGATCCTAAACCTTCCGTTCGTTATCATCCTGCTACACCCTCTGGTTAAAAATGAGACCGTCCAAATTGTTCAAAATCCAATGCAAATTGTAAATCCAGATTATGCGGTATCGCTTAATCGCAGATTTCTTATTTGTCTCATTTTATTTCACCCAATTTTAAAAATGAAACATTCCAAATGGTCTTGTGTCGTTAAATGCCCAACGTAAATTTTAAATTGAAAAAAAAAGAGTAACATGTTGTTTTATTTGTAATATTGAAATTGTGAATTACGGAATATATTTTGGTAATTTGATTTTGCCTTAATTTACGGTTTTGCAGTCTATCAGAAAAAACGGTTTTGCGAACTCTATCAGAAATCATATTAGTTTGGCACTTTATTTGCACACCCAATTTGCCATTTTTGCCCTCAGGGGGGTTATCGAGCCTCGAAAATCACCTAAAACTCTTAATTTACCATTAATTTCAGGGCATTAGAATCCATGAGAAAAAACAATAAAATCGATAACGTACATTTTCATCAAAATACGTAGTCTTATAATGGCTGAAAAATGGCATTTTGGCAAACATTTGAAGCCCATATCTCCCTTAATACTCAAGCGCCATCATCCATCTTTTACTATGTGATACTCCTCATCGAACTCTATCAGAAAATCATATTAGTTGGCACTTTATTTGCACACCCAATTTGCCATTTTTTGCCCTCTCTCAGGGGGGTTATCGAGCCTCGAAAATCACCTAAAACTCCTAATTAACCAGTTTTTTCACCATCAGTAATTTCAGGGCATTAGAATCCATGAGAATCTATGGGCGCGTTTCCGGGGCCAACTTAGATATTATCTGAGTCGTATTTTTGTCACCGTTTTGTCGGCAAATTAATATAGATATTTTAAACGCCTCCTCCATATCAAACCAAGGAAACATATTTACAACTCCTCTTTTTAAGAAAGATTGAGTGAGGTAGTTAAATCAAGATTATATTTTTATACATATTGAACTATTCAGCAATAGCTCTTAAGTAAATATATCAAACGTTGTAATAATAAGACTATTTTTAGGTAAATCTGATTCAGATTTTCATAGACATCGTTCATAAATAAAATTTATTCTATGTATTTTGACAATGAATTAGATTAGGCACTGGCAAAAAATCGGATACTACGAGTTTTAAAGCGAATTAAAATTAATTAAATCTATTATCTAAGGTCAAACATTGTCTAAATCGATAAGTAGTAACATAATGAACATCATTAGAAAAAGAAAAATATCATTACATATGCAGTTTATTTTTAATACATTTAAAGGGATTTGTTTTCGTCCATTTCTGTTTCTTTTTCAAGGGTTTTAAGCGCTTTTACAATTTTAATGTAACATTTGCGATTGCAAAAAAAAAAAAGATACCAACAATCAGGTAATTATCCGATTTTAATGAAATTTTCAGTATTGATTTATCAATTAATGAATTTTATAATGCATCAGTTATTTCATTTCAAAACTTTAATTTAGTATTTTTGCTATGAAAAAAATTAATATATAAATTCATTTAAAATAAAAAATATTCGGATTTTTAAGTTTCTAGGAAATAAATATCTATTCAATGCAAACCTTATTTTAGTCAATCAAAGTATATTTTTTAAAGAAAAACTCTATTGAAAATGTAGCCGTCCCCCACCCCTTTTTAAGCAGAAAAATATCGATGTATAATTTTTTTCTTTTATAAGTAATAGCCAATTAAATAATTATCGAAATGAGTAAAAGAATTCTCCAAAAAATTAATTATTTATTATTTTTAACATTTTATTTTTCCAATTTTCGGTACTTATTTTCTTATAAAATATTCCACTAAAATTTTTTTTCTTTCTATTTACAACTTCGGGTCTTTTATCTTTTTGTTCCTACTGTAATTAGTATCAATCAAGACCAACTCGCAAATATTTTACACTCCTAAAGTAAGGGGGGGGGGGGTTCAATATTAAGTGACTTGAAAAAAAATCAGAAAGTTTTGAAATAAATAAATAATGTATTATAAAGATCATTCATTGATAAATAAACACTGAAAATTTCATTAAAACGATAATTCCCTGATATTTGGTAAATTGTTTTCTGTATAGGAGGGGGCTAAAGTCATTTTGTCAAAAACGCATTTTAGGCTCATTTTGCCAGTGCCTAAATTAGATACTGATTCATAAGCTTACACAATACCTGAGGAATATTGTTACGTAAGTAGTGACATATTTCCAGTTACAGACAGACCCCGAATCTCCATTATAATAAAGATTTCATATTTATCTCGGTGAACTAAAGAATTTAAATGAATAAAGAATTTACGCCCCAGCACGAAATTCTCACTCTAAAACATTATAACTGGGTCATAGATTAAACTGGAAATTGATTTTTTTTTTATTTAGAGCATTTTTAGTGTATAACTGTATAAAAATCCTTAAGAAGTACGTTTTTCTAAATTACAATTTTATATATATATATATATATATATATATATATATATTATATATATTATATATATATATATTATATATATTATACCAACTTGTTGGTAAATCCTCGGCGGTGAGAAAAAAAAAACAGCAAATAGTTTGATTGTAAAATATTATACCAAACGTCACCGGGGAGAAAAAATTTTTTTGAAAAAGAAAAGACCAAGATATCGTACCAACTAAAATATCTATTGGTACAATATTTGGCCCAAAAGAAAAAAAAAAACAATTTATATATATATATATATATATATATATATATATTATATATATATTATATCGTCGTCGTCGTCGTCGTCGTCGGGCGGCCTAAAGTCGTATCAGCCATCAGCGAGAGAGTCTATCCCCTTTTCACTTGCGCTAGACCAAGAGATTATTTTTAGCGTCTGAGGTGGAGCGCCACACCTACCATCAGCTCCTTACTTTACCGCACAGATCCTGTGCTACTCATACGCTGAGTTGGCGAGGACCGGTATCGAACTAGGAACCTTGTGGTTTCTAGCCGAACGCTCTACCAACTGAGCCAACCGCCCCTATATATATATATTCAGCGTATAGCTGTATAAAATCCTTAAGATGTAACGTTTTTTTTCTAAATTACAAATATATATATATATATATTATATTGGTTTAGGAGGTTGATTTAGAAGGCTATCACAATGCAGTTTGGAATTAAATAAAAATAATAATACGGTAACAATGGTGTTGTGTGTTGACCTGTATTTTTTATTATTTCTTGAATTTTCGAGGTAATACCCCTTTATCAAAAGAATTGAACTGAAGCAGTACAGATATGACATTTCTTCCTAAATGAATTTAAAAAAAAAAAAAAAAGAAATTCATTTAGGAAGAAATACCATAGCTGTACTGCTTCAGTTCAATTCTTTTGATAAAGAGGTATTACCTCGAAAATTCAAAAGAAATAATTTAAAAAATACAGGGTCAACACACACACCATTGTTACCGTATTATTATTTTTATTTATTCCAAACTGCATTGTGATAGGCCTTCTAAATCAACCTCCTAACCATACATACACAATGCTTCAAGCAAATTATGAAACTCTCTTATATATATTATATATATATATATATATAATTATATATATAATATATATAACTATATATATATATATATATATATCTTTAACAGAAGGAAAACTCAACACCGTTATTCCATAATAAATTTATTTCGACCGAAATTGGGGGCCTTTATAAATCTAAGTTGATTTAATATAGCTCCCAAAATTCTCTCATCAGAGTAGATCAAAATAATTTGAATTGCATAACGGAAAAATTTACTTCTCAAATTTTTTTTTTTTCGTTTTATAAATGTATACATTGGAAGACTGTCACCATGGCGACAGGAAGACAAATGAGAAAAAAGGATACTCTTCAAGGTCTGGTTCTTTCGGGGATGGTAGTCAGACAAAATTTAAACTATGAATTAAACTATGAATGAGTCTGAAAAAGTATAGAGTAGGATAAACAAACAAAAAAAAAGAAAATATTAAAAGAAAAAAATTTTAAAAAAATATTATAAAAATTATATATATTAAAAATATATTTAAAATATATAAAAAGATATACATAAAAAATTACTGGATCATCAATAATAATACAGTACATCTTAGAAATCACATATAGAATCATCCCTTATACCAGAGTTTTGCATACCTCTCATCTATAATTAATATATATATATATATATATATATATATATTAATATATATTAATAATAATAATAAAATTCGAAGGCAATACAATGCGTAAAAAAATAAAGACAAAAAGATGTTTTATATGTCTTAATCGATTTCAAACAAGCTTATCATCAGAGTGTATTTTCAGAAATGACGTGCTTATGTTTTTTTTATTTGTGGGTTATAATTTCTCTTCTTATTTCCTTTCCTCTCCTTTTTTCCTCTCTTTTCTTCTCCTCCTTTATGAATGTTGCGAATAACTGTAATTTCTTATTTCTCTCTTTTTTTTTTCTTTTTTTAAAAGTTTGTTGAGAACAAGGCTGACACCGGTAAGATGTTGCAAATGTGTTGCGACCGTGTGTAGATGTCAAAATTTTTTTTGAAAACAAAAAATGAACAAATAAATAAAAACGTTAATAGAAAATTTTTTACATACTTAGCTTTTGTTTCGCTTTCACCTTTCCTTTCTTATTCTTTTCTCCTCTCTTTGCAACATCTTACCGGATGTCAGCCTTGTTCTCAACAAACATTTAAAAAGAAAAAAAAAGAGAGAAATAAGAAATTACAGTTATTCGCCCATTCATAAAGGAGGAGAAGAAGAAAGAAAGGAAAAAAAGGAGAGGAAAAGGAAATAAGAAGAGAAATT
>CM042144.1:11012445-11062445 GCA_023376005.1 Doryteuthis pealeii
TCTCTCTCTCTCTCTCTCTCTCTCTCTCTCTCTCTCACACACACACACACACACACACGCGCGCGCGCGCGCACAGAACACACGCAGAACACACATACGTGGCACGGTCCTTATATATATATTTACCAACCCTCCGCACGAGCTGGATGCGACACAAGGTCAATTTCTTAAACGGAGTTTAACAGGTTTCAATTCACAGTTTTCCTTCTCCTAGACTGCTAACCTAGCCATGGTTAAAGAGCCCAGTCCGCCCTGCTAATTACCCATAGCTGGAGGAAGAATTGGATTCATACCTTTCCCAAGGGTATTAGCGCTATGTGAAATGCCAACAGCTTCGTCCAGGAATTGAACTCGGGTTGACTCTCACCGTTAGACCACGCGCCTCCATATACGCGGTCCTTATATACGTGTAGACATTGCCAGTAACTGCCAGTTATCGAAACATTAGGAGTTAATTAATTAATATCCCCCAAAAATATAGACAAAAAGGAAAATATTTTGGAAACCCACTTTAAATAAATGATGGTTAATATTACCCGTCAAGATTTGAAAATAATAAACTTAAATATCTATTCGAATTATTCAGTTTTGTGATGGTTAGAGGAATGGGCAAAGAAACTTTAGTGTACTGATTTGTTTACTTTCGAAATTTGCTAATTTTATACTTACTTATCGGACCTAATGTAATACTAGAAGCAGCTACCCAGCATCGCCTTGGGAGGAAACCCTGGAGTCTTGATTTGTTTACTTTTGAGATTTATAAATACTGCGCATCTTAAGTAAAATTGCAATGTGATTTCTGTGTATATTTAAATTTTTAAATATCTTCGAATATAAACCAAATCTTCATAATGTTTGCATTAAAGAATTTATTTTAATGATATTTAATATTTATATATATTTTCTTCGTCGATAATTGTTTTATTTTCATAGTTTCATCCGGACATATATACATACACACCAACTGCCCTTTATATATGCAAAGATATAGATAATGACTCTACATTGATTTTTTAAAAGTTGTTTATTTTATTATTATCCTTGATTGCATTTTTTTCTTTCATTTGGAACGATTCATTTTGAAATGGGTGAAATAAGAATTCAGAGTTAAAATGACACCAGATAATCATGATTAAAATTTTTTCAGTTCTTCATGAACGATTTGAACGGTCTCATTCTTAATCAGAGGGTTTTGCAAGCAGATAACGGTCGTACAATTAAGGAACACGAGTATCAATATATAGATTAGATCTGATCTTCTGGCCTGAATTGGGAAACACTTTTTAATCTTAAAGTCCAAAACGGTCGTATTTTGTAGGAACACGAGTATTAATATGTACTTATTGAAAAAAACGACCACAGATGAAATGATTTCGTGGTACAAGTCAAATGAACCCATGACAACGAGGTTGACTTCAAACTTACAAATCCCTTTCATCGGGTCTCAGAAATTGCTGAACGCATCTCCTAAAAAGGGTATCCAGGGTATGATACTAGATTCTCTCTAATAGTGATGTACTAGTATTAAGGAAAGAAGAGTAGCCCTTCATTGCCATTACTACCAGGCCCACTATAACCCTAAGTGGTAGTAGCTACTAGATGTTTATCTATAGGCCAAACAGATCTACGTTCAAATATTCATCGTATTTGATAGGACTATGGAGAAAATCTCTTAAGAAACATTCACAGCAAAAAATGTTATATATGACCGTACAATAAACGTGATTCCTTAACATCTAGGTAAAAGATAACCATAGATGGGTTAACATGCCATTAAAATCAATTAATCAAAAGAATTAGTGTAAATGATTGAAAATTTGAGCATTGCATCCAATACATTATTGTAAGGTCATGTATGAAATGTATTACGACACTAACTACTTGTTATGCTATTTGCAATATATATATATATATATATATATATATATGTAAGAAAGTTTTTAGAGAAAAACAACAAGATGTTAAAACTTTTTGCTGACAGATATCTGTTTCGACATTATGAATATGTCTTTTTCAAAGCAACATTGTAAGCGGAAAAAAAAAAAATAAATATATCATTAAACAAGGCACAGAACGCTCTCGATCAGTACCGGAATTTTTTTTTTAATTTTTAAAAAAATACATATTTGTTGTTAAAAATAAAATAAATTTTATTTTTAAAATGTTTAAGCATTTTTATCAAAAAGCTCAAAAGAGTTTGTAGTAAAAATGTATATGAATATCAAAAAAGTTCAGGAAAATGTTCCGGTTACAAATGAAAGTTTAAAAATTAACAAGTCCAGCAACATGAATCTGCAATGATGTTAAACTCACAGAGTCAGGATCCTTATTACATCCGAAAATATGAGCCTCCGGTGATATGATTTAAGTAATTCCAAATTTGTTTTTTCTATGGACAGTATGAAGGTAAAAATGGATATTGAATCCGACAATATGTAATAAAGTTTTATAGAAAAAACAACAAGATGTTAAAAATTTTTGCTGACAGATATCTGTTTCACATTATAAATATGTCTTTATCAAAGCAACATTGTAAGCGGAAAAACGATATATATATATATATATATATATATATATATATATATATATATATATATATTATAAAAAAGAAGGACCGCAAAATTTATTATGTTTTCAGAAAAAAAAATGTTTATTTTTTTATCTTACATATGCAACACGTGTTTCAGATCTTCTGGTATCTTCTTCAGGCTTTAATCAATAATATGAAAATGAATTCTTACATGCGTGTATATTATATATACATGAGTATTTGACTTCCCTCTTCCTGTTTGGTGGGAGTGAATATAAAGGAATTTCATTTTTAACATTAGTCTTTTAAACAGGTATTTTGTTTTCTGGGTGGCTTGGTAATAAATTCATTAATTGAGCTTTTATTACTCTTTAATTATATTTATCAGATGTTCATTTGATATGTTAGGTGTGTGTGTTTGAAATTTGTTTTTTGTTCTAGAGAATTTCTCTTTTTTCTACTTAAATTTATACTTTTTGGGTGTGTGTATGTGTGTGTCTATGTTTACTTTTTTGTGTACGCGTGTGTGCGTGTTCGCGTGGGTGCCCATGTACATGGTTGTATTTGGTGTGTATATTTCTATATATATATATATATATATATATATATATATATATATATATATACCTAACAGTTGAATCTTAAACGAGGAATTAAATTTAACTGTATTTAAAATAAGGTTGGTGTGTGTCTTTTACATTACTTAGTTTATATATATATATATATATATATATATATATATATATATATATATATATATATATATATATATGCGTATCTATATGTTGCATTATATAGTTTGAATTTTCTTATGTATACATGTGTGTGTTTGGTATGTTCAGTTTAGTTGCGTGTGTGTTTTGGTGTGTTCCTATGTGTGTGTGCGTGTTCGTGCTGGTGTCTATGTATATGGTTGTATTTGGTGTTTGTATGTATATACGCATAGGATTGAATTTGAAATAAGAATTAAATCTAAAATAAGATTGGTGTGTGTCTTTTACATTATTTAGTTTGTACATACATATACCCATACATGTATGCATATATATGTATACCCACATACACATACATGTTGTATTATATAATTTGCATATTTTATTTTGTGGTTTATACGTCTGTGTAGTAAAGTTTTTGTTATTGTTGTGTGTGTGCATGTATGGTGAAAAATATCTAAAAAAAAATGAATGTCCCTATTTAGAATATTAAATGCAAATACTTGCTATTAAATGTTATTTTTCAATTATCTTCACAAATATAAGCAAGATATGTTAACATTGAATGTATATATATATATATATATATATATATATATATATATATATATATATATATTAACTTTATTGTTTATTGTATTATTTTCGTATTTTCCTCCGGACATACATACATATATACATGAGGGCGTATATATGGACGAGGCTGTTGGCATTTCACATAGATTTAATACACGTAGGAAAGGTATGCATCCAACTACTCCCTCTCCAGCTATGGGTAAATAGTAGGACAGACTGGTCTCTTTAACCTTGGTTAAGTAACCAATCTAGGAGAAGGTAAACAAAAACTTTTTAAACTCTGCTAAAGAAATTGGCCGTGTGTCGCATCCTACTCGTTCGGAGGGGTTGTAAATATATACATACATATATACATATACACCGACTGCCAATGTATAGACAGTTCGTCTAATATTTCTACGAAATGTGTTTATAGTTAGTGAATCTTTTGCATATATGAATACTGACATTGTCCTATTATACATGGATTATCTAGCATTTAATTCATTTGCCGCATACACAATAATTTTCACTCCGATCAATCGGCTGGTCACGTCAAGCCCTAGCACCTATATGATTTTCCCAACCCTATTGCCCTTATGGCAAGCCCCAGACCCTTTTTATCATATGGGTGCTAGAAGGCGGTGGCTGCGAGTCTACATGTCCTGGGAATGACGTTAAACTTTATCTGATGGTGAGGTTCAGTTTTGGAGGTTTGGGGAATGTGGAGCACCCCTTCATCACCATTGCTCCCTGGTCCACTCTGACCCGGAGTGGTAGTACCTGTTAGGGTCCCATCTATGGGTTAAATAGAAAAACATGAGTTATAAAAAAATTGTATTATCCATTAAGAATTGATTTATTTCAAAACTTTATCGGCATTAAATGACCCACTGAGGTTGATATACCGTAAAACAAAAACAAAACAAAAACAATAATTTTTTCTTTGCGTGTTTATTGTTTAAATTGGTTCTTGCTTTCAATAAGTATTCAGTGGCTGCTACTTTTTTAAATTTCCTTACAGTAAGATTTGTAAATTGTAGATTACCTTAATCCTAATCGTTATAATTATCCATCTTTTAATTTGTGTTGTCCCTCTTTAAGCGGCCCCCAATTCGTGCCCCGTCTTTGCTTTATTGTCAAGGATCAAAATGCCCACTTAGTTTCAATGGGGATCATTCAAATAAATCCCTTAAATCTTCTTTTTTTTTTTTTTAAATCCCCGTTAATCCCACTTGAAATAACAACGACAATATTTTTTTATGCACCCTTTTTTTCATCACGCACATTAAATGATCAGTTGCATCAGGTGAGAATTGCTACGCATCTCCCGACATGATCAGGTGATTTAATTAATACCTGTGCTCTGTGACAACATTCCAATACTCACCTGATTGAATATAAAGATTAGCTAATCATTGATGTTTTCTTTTATTGTTTGTCAATTGCGCGCGCGTAAAACAGAAATTAATAAGCCCAGTTTGGCACAAGGTCAGGCCAGGGACAGAGTGCTCTGGCGATTGTTCAAGCTGACGAAATTGTTAACTTTAATTCTTGGTCAGAGGAAATGCGTTTATATATTTAACCATACGCTCCACATCTTAGAATGGTAACTATTGCTTTCAGCCTGACTTGACCGTAATATATATATATATATATATATATATATATATATATATATATATATATGTGTGTGTGTGTGTGTGTGTGTGTGTGTGTATTTTAACAGTGGAAAGGAGTAACCTACTCGAGTTTCATCGATTGATTCTTCAGGGTTACATCAGTTAAATTAATCGAGTTTTCGATTAATCTTGGTATAATACCATTATACCAACTAAGATTAATCGAAAACTCAATTAATTTAACTGATGTAACCCTGAAGAATCAAATCGATGAAACTCGAGTAGGTTACTCCTTTCCATTGTTAAAATAAATTTTTGCTCTACATTGTATTGAGCACTCTGTATTTGTTTTTTCTCAATCTTAACCCCTGGATACTGTGCGCTTCCAACGATCGTACTCATACCCACCGATAATCTACTACTTATACATTAAACACACACACACACATATATATATATATATATATATATATATATATATATATATATATATATATATATATATATATATATGGCAGTAAATATGGAAATAAATCCGACAATATTAACAAATTTGAAAATACAAGTGTTCCAGAAATGAGATGAATTTATTCATCGACGTTTAAACGTTTCGGTTTCTTTAAACCTTCATCAGGATGTATTATTGGGTGAAGAAATTGATGGATGTTTTATAGATGACAGGAGATAAAAAAATATTTATAATTTTTTTGTTGTTGTGTAACGGTATTTGTTCAGCGTTAAAAACATTCCAAAGAACAAACCTTCGAAAAAGCCAGATTATTATTTCTTCACACCATAATACATCCTGATGAAGGTTTAAAGAAACCGAAACGTTTAAGCGTCGATAAATAAATTCATATTATTTCTAGAACACTTTTTTTTTTCAAATTCTTAATATATATATATATGTGTGTTGTGTGTGTGTGTGTGTGTGTGTGTGTGTGTGTGTGCGTATGTATGTGTGAGTGTGCGTAATATATTTGCAGATATATGTATATATATATATATATTCAAATATGTGCGTACATATGTGTGTGTACGTATATGTATGTACCTGTATATATATATATATGTGTGTGTATATATGTATGTATATAGATGTGTATATGTATATATAGATGTGCATATTATATATATATTTGTATATATATATAGATATATCTATGTGCATATATATATATATATATATATATATATATATATATATATATATATATATATATTCATAGATGTCTATGTGAATATATACATGTGCATATATATATATATATATGTCTATGTGCATATATACATGTGCATATATGCATGTGCACACACACACTATATATATATATATATATATATATATATATATATATATGTGTGTGTGTGTGTGTGTGTGTGTGTGTGTGTGTGTGTGTTCTGTGCATGTCATTAAGCTGGGATGAGACAAAAAGTCAATTTTATGTAGAGGACATCTACTTTGTATTCAGATTTTTTCTTCTACTCGGCAGGTGCGAAAGAGCTTAATCTGATCAACAATTTACCTATAGTCCGTAGGTGGAGAATAGATAAATTTCTGCCCTTTTCCCAGGAAGATTAGCGCAAAGTGTAACGACAAGGTTTTGAACTTGGTTCACCGAGTACATATCCAGTGATGATAAACGTTACAACACACGCACACATCATCATGCAAAACGTGTGTCTATTCACGCAGAGTGTGTATTTTACGTATGGTGCGACACCCCGAATGTTAGCTTAAGATTTAAGTTCAGAAAGTCGCATGAAACCTGAGTATATACGATAACCTGTATTATTTGGATTTTTCGGACTATTGTCCTCATCTTTATTGTTATATACGTAACGTTTCGGCCAATATGCCTCTGGCCCTCTTCATGTGTTTTTCCAACTGGACTCATAGTGCCATGGATATAAGTGAGTTAATACGGTTCTAAGTGACAGTCATCGGTAGGTTGCAGGTTCAATCCTGGCCAAAGGAGATAATAACAGAATACTCAATATAGCTGAACACTTGTACCCAGTGATGGTTAACAGAACGAATCCCTGTGGATTGAATACTGGGTTCGGTTCAAATTCCTTGATTACGACATAAAGGCTTCCAATTTTGAAGAGAGATTTCCCGATTTTGAAGAGACATTTCCCAATTTCGAAGAGAAAGTTCCCGATTTCGAAGAGAAGCTTCCCGATTTCAAGAAGGTTCCTGATTTCGAGAAGGTTACTTTTCCTAGATTGGTTACCTAGTCAAGGAAAAAGAGCCTAGTCTGTCTTACTATTTACCATATGTGGAGGGAGAATAGTCAGATGCATACCTTTCTCAAGGTTATTAGCGCTATGTGAAATGCAAACAGGTTCGTCTAGGATTTGAACTCGGGTCGAGTTATATATAAGGGTGTTGGCTCTCATTGAACGTGAACACATGGGGTTCATTTTTTACAATTGTCCCCCTTCCAATGTCTGCACACTTCTTCAGTCGATGTTGCCGTCAGCATTAACAGATATGACGTTATCATATGAATTTTTCAGCCTATGTATTTTTCAGTCCCTCCTTGAATGTAAACGAGTAAAAAAAGAGAAAAGATCCTCAAATATAATTCCATCAAACAAGGATAAGCATTTATAACAAACCAACGTAAGTTTAAAATCAATCACCGATTGATTATTGGTACATTTGTGATTTCTATTAGAGAAGAGATTTCTTCAGTAACTATTTGATCCGGTCTTCAACTATTTATTTATGTAAATTGCAATTTGTACCTATTAAGTAGATAAAAGTCAGAGTATTTTTGATTCTACGGTTTATCTATAGGCACTGGGTATCTGCAACCGGAAATAAACATAAATAAAAGGTATATTCGTAGTATATATATATATATATATATATATATATATATATATATATATATGTCTATGCGTATACGTACATATATATATGTACATCAGTCTATATGCGTATATATATACACACGCATATACATATATATGAGTCTACATTGGTATATATACAAATATATATTTGTATATACGTACATACACACATACACACACACACACATATATATATATATATGTATGTATGTATGTATTTATAATTTTGTAAATAGAGGAATTATTTTATGTATATTAATTAAATTACCACGACCAAACAACTTGCCAAACAGATCGGATATCGTGGTATACACTGCTGATGAGACTTAATCAATATATATATATATATATATATATATATATATATATATATATATATATATATATATATATATATATATAATGTATTTCTTGCTGTGTGTGCGTGTGTTACACAATATTAAACAATTTTATGATGAATAATGTAATGGGCGACCACTGCCTCCTAACATAAAAATAAACATCAACGCCCTGTTTCCAATGGAGAAATATTTCTTATTTATGCAAGTGCGTGGTGTAATGGTTAAAGACGCCCCGAGTTCAAATCCTGATGTGGCAATTGCATTTCACTTAGTGCTAATACCCTTGGGAAAGGTATGAAACCTACTCTCCCTCCAGCTATGGGCAAATAGTAGGGCAGACTTGACTCTTTAACCTTGGTTAGGCAACTGGTCTAGAAGAAAAAACTCTGAATTCAAACCTGTTAAATTCCGCTTAAGAAATTGACCTTGTGTCACATCCTGCTCGTGCGGAGGGTTGGTATATATAATATACTTATTTAGTAAATGAAAATGTAAGTTATAATAACATTCTTGAGATGAAATTAGTTTTTACGTATGGAATCCACCTGGTCTGGACTGCAACATCTGAGTAAGCGAATTCGAACTCCAGTCGAGCCGTTAGATTCCCTTCATAGCTAAGGGATTGAAGGGTTTCTGTCTAAATTACGACCTGAAAATTACCCTTTCGGAAGTAATACGGATAGGTTTGTTTATTTTTTAAGATAACGATGTAATTTTTCCCAATCGGATAATTTGATCTTTGAATTAACTATTTTTCTTTGTAACAACCCTGTACGATCTTTAATGTTTTTTACGAGATTTTTTATAAACAAAGTTCGGAAATATTTATTTCCGTTTTATTCAAGATGGCCTAAACTGGTCAATTGGTGGTCCCTATTTATTACAGTTAAAATTAACAGTTTTATTACAAAATTTGCGGGTTCTGTTTTTTTCTGGGTCACCCTAATTTTTCGACTGATTTGCAAGTTAGCCAAATTCCCATCCCAGATAGTAGCACTAATGTTCTTCTACTAGGATGGCTTTGGTATTAAATAACCCACGAAATTTGATATGCCTTTAAACAAAGAAAACAAACCTTATTTTTTGAGACGTAACATTGCTTTGGCATTAAATAGCCCAATAAGATCGATATGCCATTAAACAAAGAAACCAAATCAAATCTTATTTTTTAAGACTTAGGGGATATATATATATATAAAGATTTGTTTAATACCTTTTTTTAATCAGTCTACAAAGTGCGGCAACAGATTTTTTATTTTTGTCTAAATTGCACTCTGAGCACAGACAATAGAGAGCTGAGTAAACATAGATTACGCTTCGAAGATTTCCCTAACATTTTTCCAAAGATAACGAAGGAAACGTTTGCATCCAGCTAATAAGATTGTTTATAAATATGTTTGTGTTCAAGTATATAAGATGCGTGCTTCTGGCTACAGTTTGCGCCCATACACGTAGGATGGTGTGTATTGCTTCGTTTTCCCGCGTGTGCGTGCGGTGAACGCGCCAACAGCAAAATGTGCTGATGTAAAAATCATGGCGGCTTTTCGAGTCTCTGTCAATGGGACTCAGAAACCAAGTAGCATATTACATTATCAACGGTGCATTGCACATCACGGGCCAATGATTGCACAAGCAGTTTGAAGAGCCAAGCAAATGGTAAGATGAGCGAACAAACGAATGAACACCCCGCTTTCCCTTCCACCGCCCACTAAACCGGGCCTCTCGTTTCGGAGAGAAGCAAACAGTGTCGACAGTGCCACTCAACTAGTTGTAGTGGGCTTTCCATGCTGGAAAGTGACGTTGAGGGTCTCTTCTGGCGAACCTGAACAAGGGAGGCGTTGCCTCTCGAACAAGTCAAGTAATATAAGTCAGTATTAGGATCATCGCACCATATTAACCAACGGAATAATCAGTAACACTGTCGACGCAATATTCTTCAAATTCCCTGAAAATACTGGCAAAGTCTGCACACAATTTTCCTATAACAACATATAAATATCAAGGCGTTTGTAGCGTAATGGTTATCACCATGGAAACTGAACTAGGCGGGCCGAGTTCTGGTTCAGGTCGAGGCTGGCTTTCACTGTACACTAATGCCTTTCCGAAAAGAATAAATACTGTTACGATTCTAGTCCCCATTTTAGGCAATTAGTCTCTTATTGGTAAATCCGATGGTAGAAAACAGTGTAGTCTCAGTAGTAGAAAGTCTACTGTATTCATTGGAATCCTATATAGAACAAGAGTGTACTTATAGCAGAGAATCCAGTTGTAGTTCTTTTGGTATTAAGTCTACTTAGCAACTGATTTCAGAGAAATAACCAATGACCTTAAATACATTCTATGTCGTTTTTCATTGGTCAATGCCTGCTGCTAAATTTAAGGAAAGTCTATGAATATAAGCGGTGACTTATCGCACATATTATACACATGATAATTCCAAGAAATACTTTTCTCTTCTCTCACCAATTATGGGTAAAGTTTGACTGATGGTTGGTTGGCTCGTTGTTTTGTTTTGCGGCATATCAACCCTTTTCGGGCGATTTAATGCCGAATAAAGTCATTTTGATTAATAGAGGACTCAGGTTTCTTACACTATCTGCGGTTGCTTAAGTGGTCACTAAATTAAGTATTTGACAAGTTCATAGGATAGACCGACTGAATTTTGGTTAAGCCAATCAGTCATTCTGACCGCCCTGTCGGCTGGGGCGTTAGAATGCACCGACTGCACCTCTGCATAGGGTAAGACCCCCAATGGGGCCACCTATTGGCCGTGGGTGGCGACCCGTGATGCTTAAGGATAGAGCCCAGGTGGATGAACAGTTCATGACATGCAATACTCCACTTTGGCCCTATCTTGGGCTAGACGGGCGGTCGGAGACGCCCCTCCGATCAATCGGCTGGTCACATCAAGCCCTAGCACCTATATGATTTTCCCAACCCTATTGCCCTTATGGCAAGCCCAGCCCCTTTTTATCATATGGGTGCTAGAAGGCGGTGGCTAGAAGGGAATGACGTTAAACTCTATCTGATGGTGAGGTTCCAGTTTTGGAGGTTTGTGGGAATGTGGAGCTCCCCTTTCATCACCATTGCTCCCGGTCCACTCTGACCCGGAGTGGTAGTACCTGTTAGGGTCCCATCTATGGGTTAAATAGAAAAAATGTATTTAGAAAAAAATTGTATTATCCATTAAGAATTGATTTATTTCAAAACTTTATCGGCATTAAATGACTCACTGAGGTTGATATGCCGTAAAACAAACCAACAAACCAAACTCAGTCTTTCTGAAGGAATATTTTATCATCTTGACAGAGTGACTTGTTGCGATGAAATGGTAAAATATGGCACCGGGGTTCCTGGGGAGGAGTCTGATGAATACCAAAAATCGTCTTGGTTTGGATATTGGCATTTCAGTTTCGGAAGACTATAATAGGGTTTTTGTACCCCTGAAGTTACAGCGCCTCCTCTGACTGTGAAGTCCGATGTTTGAAAAAACATTCTTGACCACAGATGTCGCATATGAAGGCTGTCCCTGAAGATGTTGATGTGCCGGTGCTTTGTTGCCGCTTTTTTCTTCTAGACGTCTTAGCTTCATGGTGTTGCGTCAGACGCAAGAGTGACTTGTTGCGGTGAAAGAGTAAAATATGAACTGGGATTCCTGAGGGGTCTGATGAGTCCCCAACTCGTCATGGTTACTCCTGTTGCAACACTAATGATAAGTTGCTTAGAATTTTGTTATTTCTTTATACAACATCGGTGTCCTCTTTACTGCCCGCTGCAACCATAACTTTTTTTTACCGAAGAGTTAGTCTATTTACATCCACTCCACGGATTGTCTTTCAAATTCATGCTCATATGAACCTTCTGCGGCAACACTGATGTTAAGATGCGTAGAATTTTGATTTTTCCTTGTACAAAATCGGTGTCGTGAATAAGGGAGACCAGCTACACGGGCAACCTGGCGAATTTCCACAGGAACTTGGCCAGCCTAGTTCGGATTGCAAAACAGCCTAAAATGAATACAATCAACCATGTTCACAATATTTTGTATTAACTGCCTTAAAAAGATGCCGTCAGGGAATTTTAATTCATTATTGTTATTTGGTTGGTTGTTTGGATTTTACGACATGTCAAATCCTTGTTGGGTTAATTTAAGCCGAAGACATTTTATTTTATTCATTCCTAATGAGTATTGACTTTTTATCATAATTGAGCTGGGTCGTAACTTCTGTAAAATAACAGCCCACATAACAACCCACCATGAAAGATGTCATTTTGTGAAGAATTGTGAGTTAACATTTCAATATTTTAATTTTTATTACAGCTCTGTCTTTTTAGAATGGGTGCTTTTTTAATATTTTTAAATATATATATATATATATATATATATATATATATATATATATATATATATGATATTGAGCACTGTGTGTCTGTCTTTCTGTCTGTATACGTACGTTGAAATGAATGTTCAAATATGTGTATTTAAATTCAACATAGACACGTACATAAATGCGAGAAACTGTTAGGTACTAAATGTCGTTGACTTCGGTTCCACGTTACACTAACTCACACACGCACACACACACACACACACACACACACACACACATATATTATATATATATATATATATATATATATATATAGTTTTGATAGCGGAAGAGAACGGTGGTTGTAACTGTCATTTTCTCATCTATGCGTCCCTCGGACCAATAAAGCGACATTTACCAGCCACAGATAATTTATATCTAACTTACACACTATATATATATATATATATATATATATATTATATATATATATATATGTGTGTGTGTGTGTGTGTGTGTGTGTGTGTAAATATGTGTGTATATCAAAATTTCCATCTATGCGTCCCTCGGACCAATAAACCGACATTTACCAGCCACAGTTAACTTATATCTAACTTACACTAACTTATATATATATATATATATATATATATATATATATATATATATGTGTGTGTGTGTGTGTGTGTGTGTGTGTGTGTGTGTGTGTGTTGTGTGTGTAAATATGTGTGTATATCAAAATAAAATAGAGATATATGTCCAGATAGGTATATATATATATATATATATATATATATATATATATATATATATATATATGTATATGTATATATATATATATATATATATATATATATATATATATATATATATAAAGAAAATTTTGAAAAAACAAGTTTTCCGAAAATGGGATGAATTTAATTATCGATGTTTAAACATTTCGGTTACATTGAACCTCATCAGATGTCTCTATATTTGATCAGCGTTTTATTTTTGAAACTCCCTTAATAATCGACATGGTTTTTAATATATCTCCGTTTTTAGCTAAAATAGTGTTACATAATTACAAAATTCCGGGCTTCATTTAATTATTTATTTAGTTATCATTCCCACTTTGTTCCCTTATTATCAACATGAAATTCTTAATATATCTCCGTTTCTAGATAAAATAGTGTTAAAAAAATTACTAAATACTAGGCTTCATTCAATTATTTATTTAGTTATCATTCCCACTTTGTTGCCGTTGTTGTCTTAAAAATAATCAGTCCATTAATACTTTTTCTCCTCTTTTGCATTTCTTCGAGTTGCGTCACGCATCACGCGTCATGACATCTTCGCATGTGTGGATCGCGACTTGCCTTTCAAAAATAAACACTGATCAAATACAGTTACATAACTAAAAAGATTTTCATCTCCTGTCACATATAAAAACATCCATCATTTTTCTTCACCCCAAGATACATCCTGATGAAGGTTCAAAAATAACCGAAATGTTTAAACATCGATAATTAAATTCATCCCATTTTCGGAACTCTTGTTTTTTCAAAATTTTCTTTATATTGTTGGTATTTTATTTATATATATATATATATATATATATATATATATATATATATATATATATATACACACACACCACACACACACATATATATATATATATATATATATCAATGCGTCCATATACATCATAAAAACGTTTTTTATTAACTATTCAAAATTTATTTTTCACTATAATCTTTTACTTTGCCACTAAACACTTGATTCATGTTTTGTTAAATGTTTGCATGCACTTGGCGAAAGCTAAGATTAAGATACTATCAGCGTATATCAGTATTTGATAATATATATGTAGGTACCTTAACACACTCACTCCCTTATATATATATATATATATATATATATATATATATATATATATATATATATAATTCGTAAATATACATTAAATAGCAGGACATGGAATATACCATAGTTGATAATTTAATTATTAAAACGTTTGATATGTTTCATTAAGAGCTTTACCTAATAATTCAATATGTAAAAAGTCTAAAAATCTTGATTTAACTCTTTCTCACTCTTTCTTTCTTTATGTTCGATTTAAACAGATTAGCGTTATCGCCTCTGTGCGCACCCCCTCTCTCTAACCTACTCTTTCTTTCTTTTTATATTTTTACTTTGTAGCATATCATTTTTCTTCCCTATCTTTCTTTCTAATAAAAACGGAACGGTCCATTATTTAGCTAAGGTGACGACGCTCATGAAAAATAATAATTTAGTGAATAAGCAATACCAGATGCTCAGACTTACATTTTACCATTTCATCTGGGATAATTTGAAAGGTCTAATTTTTAACCAGAGGGTGTTGCAAGATGATAACGGTCGTACAATCAAGGAACACGAGTATTGATATATGGATATATGCGTGCTTATGTATTTGCGAGTCGATCTGTGTGTGTGTGTGTGTGTGTGTGTGTGTGTGCGTGATTATCACATTTTGAAAGCATTTTAACCTCAACTGATTCGAATATTAAACACTTTATAATAAAGTAAGTTTTCTTCATTTATTTACTATGGAAATACTCTTATACACACATGCACACATGTATGTATATTAACTATATGTACATATTTATGTGTGTATGTATGTGTATAATGTCCCTATAAAAATATTTTAAATCCATGAGACGATTTCAGAATTTCATGTTTCTTTATCTTATTATAATGGAGATTCGGTGTATGTTTGTCCGTAGATGAAACTACGTCACTCTTTGCATCACTTGTGTAAGTTTATCAATGGGTATTTAATTTATTATCAAAATCGTTAATACATAAAATAAAATAGCCCATGTTATAAGTGCCTTTTAAATCTTGCAATTTGTATTGTATATCAGTAATAAATAAACGTGTACAAAGTATATTTTGCAATTAATTTGCATACTGGCTTTAACAAAACCGGGTTTAATTAATAACTACTTGGTGTTATTAACTCTAATATTATTGTTTTATTCTCAAACGTAATAAACTCAATCCTATGAATGATTTTATATAAAAAATCAATTGAATTATCATTAAAATAAGTGTAATCTTTTTCTGTTCTTATTTCATTTCCTTCTGATTCAATATAATATTCAATCATATTAAATCTTAAACACTTGTGCCTAGAGGGTACATACTTTTGCTAGTATGCATAATAAAATTCAGACACAACTCGATTAACATGTCTGTGACAAGAGTGTGAAATATTCTCTCAACTGTACAAAGCTAGAGTAAAAAAAAAATTAACAACAAATAATTGAAATAGAGCAACGGGATATTAAATAGCAATCTTCCAGTGAATGTGTAAATAAAATACGATTCTATAAAACTTAAATGACATAGGTAATACTTTTCTTTTTCTATCATCACGTTCTTTTGAAACGTTATATAAGATGTTTTTATGAATTTTCTACATCATCTCATTCGTTTGTTTATTTATTTATTTTGTCATATAGAAATTAAATAAAAGTTCTTTTTTCTTCTTCTTCTTCTTGAATTCAATTCTATAATGATAATACATTCATGCTATCTTCTTAGGTACATAAATCGTTTGTTGTATAGGTGTACAAAGCATGTTAAATATTTGGAAGTTGTTTATATTATATTCTGTATCTGTTGACCTTATTTACATTTTAAAAGAAATGAATATTTGAAAACAGAACCACAGCATGGAGCAATAAACTAACTGAACATACAAAAACAAAGGCAAATACATAGGCACACACAAATACATAAAAACACTCATATCTTATGTCTGTCAGTAACCGAATCTATGTCTCTGCGTCCATCACAACAAATTGGGAAATGCCTATATTTATCAATGGGTATTTGATTTAAAGTCAAAATCATTAATATTAATAATTACAATTAATCTGAATTATTTAAATGTCTATGAAAATTTGAGTTAGATATGCCTCCAAACAGACCATGTTATTAGTGCGTTTTAAATCCGGCAGTGTGTCTTATATATCACTAAGAAATAAAAGTTTGCATATGATATGGTCTGGTTAATTTACATACTGGTTTTAACAAAAATGCGTTTAATGAATAATTATTTGGTGTTATTGATCTCCAATATTATTGTTTTATTCTCTAACGTATTAAAATCAATCCTATGAATAATTTTATAATGAAACCAAATATAATATAATTAGAATAAGTGTAATCTTTTTATATGCATTCTTATTTAATTTTGTTAGTTTTTCTAATTTTATGTATTTATCTACAATAAAACTAAAATACTTATGCCCGGATGGCACATATTGCTATTATATATATATATATATATATATATATGTGTGTGTGTGTGTGTGTGTGTGTGTGTGTATATATATATATATATATATATATATATATATATATATATATATATATATATAAAGTAAAATTAGAAGAGTGGCCTATTGTCGGTATCAGACTGACAGCAAGGGAGTCTAACCCCTTTTCGCTAGTGCTAGACCAGGGAGATCCTTTTTGCTGGGGTTATCGCCACACCTACTGTCAGCTCCCCACTTTACCGCACATATCAGATCACTCTATTTGTGCTAATCATGCGCTAAGCGGGTGCCCTACCGACTGAGCAAGTCATGTCATTGAATTCAGTTTAATTTTCCCAATTTGTATTTCTATATATAATATATATATATATATATATATATATATATATTATATATATATATGTGTGTGTGTGTGTGTGTGTGTGTGTGTGTGTGTGTGTGTGTGTGAAAGAGAGAGTGATAGACAGAGAAAAGTGTATGTTAGTGTGCAATGAAATATAGTAATTTATATAATCTCTATAAAACTATAAAACTATTTATATTCAGGAAATCATGTCCGTATTAATTTATCAAACTTTAACCACTTTCATTTCAAGATTCATATCGTTACACACCACACATATATATATATATATATATATATATATATATATATATATATGGCAATCACGTGTTGACCTTAGTCTTCTCATGTACGAATCACGACTTGACTTTCTGAATTAACACTGGGAAAAACCCGATTATAAGCTTTTTCTCTCGATATATTTCCCAACTCCAGTCATTAAAAAAAAATCCATCCCTGTTCAGACAACATTTTTTCTTTTCTCTTGTATTATCTTGAAAAAGGTTTAATATAAACCGAAACATTTAAAAGTTGAATTCACCATTAAGACTAAATTCATCTTTTTTGGGAATACTAAGTTTTCTTATTTTCTACGTACACACACACCACACACACACACACACACACACACACAGACGCACACACGCACGCACGCATATATATATATATATATATATATATATATATATATATATATATATATATATATTCATAAATGTGTGTTAACCTAAAATGAATGAATGGAAGCTCATAAGTCTACAATAAAGACACGTTAACAAAGGGCATCTATCTGATCACGTGATATGCTGAATAATAGGAACACGCCAAGGGATTAAGAACGTGTGTGTTTATGAGAAATGATTAGATCTACAATGAAGATAAAGGTGTAGATGGCGGGGAAGTTCAGGCCTTCTTTCAGAATTCTTTCTAGTAAATTTTTTAAATCATTCTAGAAAAAAAAAAATGATCATTTTCATTATAATAGGACAGACTGTGCTTTTTAATCTTGGTATGGCAACCGGTCTAGAAGAAGGAAAACTCTGAATTTATTAGAAAAATACTTAGTCACATCCTGGGGTTCATAAATTCATTATATAAAGTTCAAACAGTTATGAGCCCCCGGTAGGGGATCTCTGCTGAACGTGGGGTCACACCTTTGTAGATATTAATCCCTGATCCACTCTGAACCGATATTGTAGTACCTGTCGTGTACCATCTATTGGGTCATGCAGATGTGTTTGAGATAATAAAAGTATTTACCTTTTTAACAGGATTTTGATAATTCATTTATGTGAGACTGACTTTGTCACGAAGGGTTAATGTACTGCAAAACCAACCATCCAACCAACCAACCAGCCATATATCTATAAAATTCCTTCAAAGGTTGTAAATTATTTAAATCATTCCAGACAAAAAAATGATCCTTTTCAAGTAAGTTTTTTTTAAATACTTGCAGACTTTAGCAAAATGATTAAGTAATAGTTTGGTAAAAACACAATTTACTGATGTCGTGTCTGCAATTTATTTTCATAGTTTTTTTATGAATCCATTTTCTTGCCAGTTATTTTTTCCCGCTTTTTCCGTCTCGAGTTGCCTCGAGCAGATTTAATCAAAGTGCTAGTGACTTAATCATATAGCATTTGAGGAGAACAATAACGTGATGGAAAAACAATAAAAACTATATAAGGATTTTCTTGAACGCCTCCCATAGAGCAAAGGTAACTAAACGCATCTCGGAATACATCTCTAGTTTATGGGATTCCTCTCAATGTGTGTTCCCCTAACAGCACGGTGTCCGGGATATGAGATTAACCTGCATCTAAGGGTGAAGTTTCAATTTTAGAGCTCGGCGGGTGGGGGAGTACCCCTTATTTGCTATTACTCCCATGTCTCTGATGCGGAGTGGTCCATATATGGGTTAGATAGGTCAAAAAGGAGTTTAAAAACTGAATACTGTTGTGAGGTTTTAAGGAGTCAAATAAGAACAAAACGATGGGTAACAAAAGTAGAAAAATGTATTAACAGAAAGTAGACAAATACAATAGAGAGATGTGGAAATTACGTCCGACGAACAGAGTTATTGGCATATTCGCATTGGCTTACTGCTAAGCCACAATTATCCCTGTTACTTATTTGTAACCTGTCGGCGCATTCCATTAGTCTTATAGGGTGTATCACCTATAACAAATACCCATCAAGAATGAATAAAACAACGTCTTTGGTGTAAAATAACTCAAAATGTTGACATGCCGTAAAATTCATCCAACTAGCCGAACATCCCTGCCATATGATTATGAAACTACCCACTTTATTATCATTTTACTCTTTACAAGTTTTTCACATCAGTATTGGTGGTTATTTTCACTGGTTCGAATCAGAGCAAGTTTCCACAGTTCTCAAGGACTCTTCTAAATATTCTAGCTGGTTTTCGCAGTGTGTGCCCAATAATTCTCTGGTTTTTAACTTACTCCAGTTCATTTCTATTTTTTTCTCAAGATTATTCAAAGGAGCGTCAACTTCATGATCATAATTTTTAGCTCTCTTGCAAGGTTCAGATATTTCTCTAATTTTTGACTTTCCTTTAATTTAACTCTGTGTTTAAGTCTACTAACTGTAAAGCTATTTTCTTTTTATTTACTAAATTAGATTTGGTATCCTTTTCAATCTCAAAGTCCAAAATAATTTTGTGTGTCTTATTTTCTGTAACAGTTTCTGGTTCATACATGTATATCATGTGTCCGTATGTTCAAATTTTAGTCATCTGAACATTTTCCCCTTGGTCTCTTTCCCACTCAATTGTGCCTGCAATTCGACTCGTTGCTTGGCGTTTCTGACTACTATTTGCAAGATTTACAGGGCGCATTCTCACGGTTAAGCTGTTCTGTGAGAGGAGATTGGTATTAGTCATGGCGTGAAGGGCCAGGATGCTGGAAGTTGCAAATTCTGCCACCTGGACGGAGTTTAATCGCCTGCTTTATTAACGCGATACGCAGCGAAGGTTGGCAGAGAAAATTTGGAGGAGACGAGAGTCCATTCTGATTCTTCGCAGGCTTCAAAACGTGGTTGAAGACAGTTATACTATTGTTTCAAGCGGAAAGACTTTGTCAGCAGACATTTGCAGTTGGGAAATCGATTACTCGCATCAATTTTTATTTTGTTTTGTTTTTGTTGTTTCATCCATCAGATATGAAAAAAAAAAAACGAAATAAGATGCAAGAAATACTAGTCGAAAAATACATAAAAAATCGTACTATTACACATTTCCTCCAATAGGTTTGTTGGTTGTTTGTTTTATGGCATATCAACCCTTTTGGGGTCATTTGATACCGAACCGAGTTATTTGATATTCGGTTTCTTACAGTGCCGGCTGTTGCTTAAGTGGTCACCCGTCTAAACACTGAACAGGCTCATCCTCCAGTAGGATGCACTTTCAAAAACCTATTAAGGTATTAAGCTCCATTCTGTGGTATGGTATCGTTAATAGATGGAGTGTGATTCTAGGCTTGAATTTTATACCTAGGTGATTGGAATGAATAGCAGTAAAGTATGCATCCTATATGCTGCTAAATACGATATTAATGAAGCAGGGAAAGTAGGAATAAAGAGCTGACTCCAATAAAGGGAAAAGGGAAAATAATTGCGAAGGAAATATATGAATAGAAGAATAAGCGTCACACTACGGAATATTTTCAAAGACAGAAAATTTAAAAAGTGAAGAAAGGTAAATAAACAGAATTCTATTGAAGTGAAATGTGATGAAAAATCAATACGTTTTTAAGGTTGAATAAATTGAATTAGAAAGAAGGACAGAAGGAATGAAGCTAAACATAAATACGAAGAGAATGAGAAAAAGGAAAAAAAAAAGGAAAAATTAAACAATAGATTAATGAAAAAGAAAGTAAAAAAGAGAAAAGGCAGAAATTAAAAGGGAAGGAAAATGAATAAAGACCAAAATGAAAAAGAAAGAAAAACGAAAGAAAGAGAAATGAAGGAAAGCAAAGCATGGAAAAAGAAATAAGGAACAAAATAAAGAAAGATGAAAAGAAAAGAAAGAAATATATATAGAAAAATAAAGAAAACGAATGAAAAACTTGGGAAAGAAAGAAAGAAAGAAAGAAAGAAAGAAAGAAGAAAGAAAGAAAGAAAGCAAAATGAAGCAAGAATTGAAACAAAATAACGAAAGGAAAAACGAAAGGGAGGCAAAATAGCGATAGAAAAAAAGAAAGAAGAAAAAAAAAAAAAAAGGAAAGATGAAAAAGTAAGACGATAAAGGATAAAAAAAGATCAATAAAGAAAGAAAAAAAAAACTATAAAAAATATAAAGGGAAAAGAAACGAATGGAAAAATTAGCGAGAGAACGAAAATGAATAAAAGTAAATTATGTAAGAAACGAAGAAAAAGGAAAGAAAAATAAGATATCGAAAAAACAGGATTAGGGAAAGAAAAAAATAACTAAGGAAAGGAAAGAAGAGAAAGAAAAAATATAACGAAGGAAAGTCAAAAGAAGAAAAACAAAGAATGGGACAAAATTGAATATAAAAAGAAAAGGAAGAAATAAATATTGACAGAAAATAGGGAAAAAAAGAAAATGTATGAAGAGAATGAGAAAAAAGAAGAAAATGAAAAATAAAAATTAATCAATAAGTTAAGTAAAAAGAAAGAAAAACAACAAAAAATGTAAAAAAACAAAAAGGGGGGAAATAAAATAAATCAATAGAACAAAGAAAAATCACGAAAGAAGGAGAAATGAAGACAAGGAAAGAAAAAGAAAGAATGAAGAAAATAAAAGAAAGACAAAAATGAAAGGAAGAAAGAAATATTGATAGAAAAAAAAAGAAAAGAAATGAAATTCAGACAATACAAGTAAAAAGAAATAATGAAAGGATAAATAATAAGAAAATAAATAATACTCAATTTCTGAATAAATGAACGACGAAAAAGAAAAGAGTAAAAAGAAAGAAAGAAAGAAAGAAAGAAAAAGAAAGAAAAAAGAAAGAGATAACGAAGGAAATTGAAAACAAGAAAAGTAAAGAATGGAACAAAACGAAAAGGAAGAAATAGATACATATAGAAAAAAAAGAAAGGAAAGAAACAATGAAAATGTAAATAGAATGAAACAATGAAATAATAAATAATAATAAAACAAATAATATATAGTTATTGAATAAATGAACGACGAAAGAGAAGAAATTAAAGAATAAAGTGAAAGAAAGAAAAATGATAACGAAGGAAAGAGAAAAACAAGAAAAGCAAAGAATAGAATAAAAAGAAAGACAAAAAGAAAAGGGAGAAATAAATATAGATGAAAAAAAAAAGAAAGAAAGAATGAAACAAAAGAAAATACAGATAGAAAGAAATAATAAAAGAAAAATAAAGCGAAAGTAAATAATACTCATTTATTGAATAAATAAACGAAAAAAAAAAAAGAGAGAGTAAAAAATTAAATAAAGCGAAAGTCATGAACTAGTTAAAAGAAAAATAAGTGTACATTTTTTAAAATCAAAAATCAAAAATCAAAATACGAATGAACGTTGAAAGTTAAATTGAAAGAAGATATATGAGAAAGTAGGCTGCTGGAAATGAAAATATAAAATATTCTATAATTCAAAGGAAGACAGAAAATAGTGTGTTGGTAAAATAAAATAAAAATATGGGGCGTGGGGAACAGCAGAAAATAAAATCGAATTTTGCCGGAGAAGATGATAAACTAAAATATCCAATAACAAGACAAAAATACACAAAGAAAAAAATCCTTGAACTTCGGCACGAATATCTATATTGTATGAATAACAATTTCCATTGAAAACTTAATATCAATATGATGTACGAGTTTGTTAATCCGTGACTAATCGTAGAAATACGAACTAGGATTTTTTTCTTCTTCCTTTTTATCGTAAAACCACAAAAGGAGAATACAACAATGCACTTGTTTAAATAAAAATGAATTTTATTGAATGTTTGGGTAAAATGAAAAAATAATATAATAATAAAGTTGCCTGGAAATACCTCATCCATGAAATAAGCAACAATCAAATCAGGTCGTTCATAGAATCGAGGGTAAAATTGTATTTTATCATTCCAATTTTGTTTCCTTAGGAAGTTTATTTCATTTCATTTATATTGTTTGCTAATATAGGGTTTATATTTTACCAGTGAATGAACTGCTGCTGCTACAACAACAACAACAACAACAATAATAATAATAATAATAATAATAATAATAATAATAATAATAATAATAATAATAATGATAATAATAATAATAATAATAATAATAATAATAATGCCTTTGCGTCCCAGCAGATCACTGGGTGAAGCTGAAGTAAAATGAAAAGATGGATAGATACCTGGACTTTCCAGAGAATTGAAAAAGCTGTGGAACATGAGAGTGAAAGTGATACCAATTGTAGTTGGTGCACTTGGAACAGTCCCAATGAACTTGGAAAAAATTATGTTTTTTCTTTTATGCCAAAGAGTGTGGTTTATTCATTTTTGATGGGTATTGAACTTTTTTTCAAATACATTTTTTTTCTATTTAACCCATAGTTGAGGCCCTAACAGGTACTACCACTCCGACTCAGAGTGGACCTGGGATTAATGGTAATGAAGGGCTACTCTTCATTCCCAAGAACTAGAACTTCACCATCAGATGGAATTTAACTTAATTCCCAGCACGTTAATACCCGTGGACAAGCGCACTCCTAGCACATATATGATAAAAAGGGTTGGGGCTTGCCATAAGGGTAATAGGGTTGAGACAATCACATAGGTGCTAGGGCTTGACGTGATCAGCCGATTGATCGGAGGGGGCCTTTCCGACCGCCCCTCTAGCCTAAGTAAGGGCCAGTGGAGTGTTGCATATCACGAACTGCTCAACCACCAGGGTGTTTTTACGGGTCACCACTCCCAGCCAACAGGTGGCCCCATTGAGAGGGTCTTACACCTCTGCAGATGTGCATTTGGCGTATTCTAAAGCCGCAGCCAACATTGCCAAGAATTGGAATCAGACACCATCAAATAAACAGGGATGAAATAAAAAGTGAGAAAAGGGTATCTCAGAATAACAGAGAGAGAGAGAGAGAGAGAGAGAGAGAGAGAGAGAGAGAGAGAGAGAGGAGAGAGCGACTAATAGATTGATTGAGAGTTAGAGAGAGAGTGTGAGAGTGTGGGAGAGTAAGAGTGTGGAAGTGAGAGAGAGAAAAGGTTCTGCAGTAGAAATCTCGTCAATAGAAAGCGAAAGAGGTCTCGCTAAATTTGGGGATTGCGTAGATGCGACAATTCGAAGAATACACAAAAAGATAAAGAAAGACTTATTAGACAGAAATTATAACATGAACAAACAAAAAAAAAGCCCAACGAAAACAGAAATGTGAAGAAAGACTATATGGATACAGCAAGCGACTAACTGGAGAAATTACAAACGAAATGGTTAAGAGAGATAGAATTGCATGTCAAATTATCCAGAAAAAAGTAAAATTGTCACCACCCCTTCAATGTTTCTGAAGTTTATCTTTTTGGTACAAATAATGTTCAATATATGTGAAATGATAATAGAAACAATTGTTGTCTTAGATTCAGTGCCAAATCAGGATATTGATGTTGCTATGAAAAAAAAAAACACACAGAAATCATAAATAACCTAGAATTGGTTGACTTTAAGACTGTTCTGATAGCATATTTAGATTCCAAAAATGCTTTAATAAATCAATTTTTTGGAGTAGGGAAGCTCTAGAACTCATTTTACAGACAAAAATAGATTACACAAAGTCGCCATTCCCTACCCCCCACACACACACATACACACATTTGGAGAGTTAAAAATTGACATGACTCCCTCAATTTGTGAATTAGAAGCTCAAAGATTGGGATTGTTAACGTTAATATAGTCCACGCCTGGAAAAAATTCAGAAAAAATGAACTGGGTTGGTAATATGATCTGGATGATTTGACGTGGAATTACCCAGAGAAAAATATCAAAAGTTGAAACCGAATTTCACATGTGCAGTATGAACAATGCGATGAGAATAACTCTATGAAAGCGAAAATAGATCAGACGCAACAAAATAGAAAGTGTAGGATTTGTGGAGACAAAGACGAAACGGTTAACACCATAATAAAGTAATGTAGCAAACTAACACAAAGGGAGAACAAGACAGCACGACTAGGTGGGAGAGACGATCTACTAGGAACTGTGCAAGAAATTTAAATTTGACCACGCTATCAAATGATATATGCACAAACCAGAAACGGTTCTAAAGAATTAAATGCATCACATTCTCTGGGAATTTGAAATACAAACAGATACCTAATCTCTATCAGTAAAAGAACTTGTTATCTAGCGGATTTTGCTGTTCGAGCTGACCACAGAGAAAAGACAAAAGAAAAAAAAAAATGGACAAATATTTGGACATTGGCAGGTATATATAAATGTGTGTGTGTGTGTGTGTGTGTGTGTGTGTGTGTGTGTGTGTGCACGTGTCTGCGCCTGCGCGTATTGTACGTGTATATGTGCTGAGAATATGATTTCTTGATTCTCATGGACAAAGCGGTTCTTATTAAATATTTTCTATTAAACTTTTAGTGCTTCTTAATGTATATATGAATCATAAAATATCACACACACACACACACACACACACACACACACACACACACATATATATATATATATATATATATATATATATATACGTATAAATATATATATATATATATATGTATATATACATACATATTTTGTGTGTGTGTGTGTGTGTGAGAGAAAGAGAGAGAGAGAGAGAGAGAGAGAGAGAGAGAGAGAGAGAGAGAGAGTCTGTGTGCCTGATATAAAACGCGATTTAAAACCACATATTGCAACTAATGTTTTACAGCTTCTGCAATTATCAGGCAATATAACATTCTGAAGTTTTACAAGTGATATAGGTAGCAGGTGCTTTTTATGGTTGCAAAATTTGAAATATTTTCAAATGTAATGTTACTGTAATATAATCTATGCAAGTGTTTCAGAACCTGGAAGAAATATGATATCCGAGGATAGCCAGGGTGACCTGGCAATCCGAGGAAGATAATTAAATTCCCATTACTGGATAGGTGTAAACAAAGACTTGGGTTCCAAATGTTTTTTTGTTATAAACAAAAGTTTAATTTTATAATTAATCAACCAGAAACAAGTCTCAATTGCGACAAAAGGGATTAGTTTCTTTGATCTGGCTCGCCAGATGTTTTAGAAGTGATCGCGATATTGAAAACCTGCTCCGGGGTCCCAGAACCTAGAAGAACTAGATAGAAGGTCATGGAATGTGAAAGAATATTCGAGAAGGTCCTATCTTCTCAAATGTTCTAAACAAAAATGTATTTAAACACCTGGCCTGAGAAGTCTGGGTCAGTCGGGCTGAGGCACTGGTAGAGGAACCGACCGAAGCTATTTGGGGTCAGATGCCTGGGCGAATTAAGTTAATTACATCCACAGGCAGTAGGTTGATTAAGCCGAACTTAAAGAAAGATACAATAAGATAATCTCTTCTCACGAGAAGTTTATGAATGAACAAAACCAAACATTAAGCAGACTCACCCCCAAACCGAAACCAAACAGAAAGATAACCTGTTGATCTAAGACAATTGACCGTGGCGGTGACGGGTGCCCCTGACGTCCGTGGCCATTGACCTACTCTCCCCTACCACTGTAACGAGATATCCGCCTGAACACGAAAGAGGAAGGAAGGCAGCTGAGTGCGGACTGCTATAAATTGTGTTGGTAAACAAAAATCCAACTAAGTCAAGTTCCCTTGCTGAAAGCCAGCATCGTCTCCACCGTCCTCTTAGCGTAGTGGTCAGTGCAATGCAGCGGCTGCAGGGCCACGTTACATTACCTAATGATTAAAAAAACTGAAACTATTAGATTTAATGTGTGCTTTAATATCTGTATCCTATTAATGCTCTATTACCTATCTCGAGGAGATAATCACACACACAAACACACTGATATAGCATACATACATACACACACAAACACACACACAAACACACACACACACACATACATACATACATGTGTGTGTGTGTGTTAGCATTCATCTGTCGGCTAGAGACACATTGTCAAAAATACGTGGAAACCACGTAGCATGCGCAGGTTGATATGGAGGATGAGCCGTCGCCCAAGTAGTAGCCCCCCCTCTTTGCACTGCCGTTGTGGTCCAAAGGAAAGACAAAAAAAACAACAACAAAAAACGAAAAACAATGCAGTTTGGCATCGATAGTGTGGCAGAAATTACTGGATAGCACTGACGTTCCCCATCAAACACCTTAGGGACCCCAGCTCCAGATCGGTTTTCGTGGTTTACTGCCCTAGACCTTCTTAGGAATGAGGTATGCCTCTAGACTTTTCATAGTCTAGATGGATTGCTGTCAAAGGTTAAGGAGCCTTATCTAGCCCATTTGGGTATTTATGTGAGTAGTAAGTACCTCAATCCTTCCTCTATATATAAATATATATATATATATATCATATATATATATATCATATATATATATATATATTAGAATCTTATATATATAGGGAGATCTTATGACGGATAGAGCTCTCTCTCTCTCTTCTCTCTCTCTCTCTCTCTCTCTCTCTCTCTCTCTCCTCTCTCTCTCTCTCTCTCTCTCTCTCTTTGTCTCTGTCTCTCTTTTTCTCTCTCGGCTTTTAACATATATAAACATATATGTATTTAACAGTAAAAATATCGCTCAAGTTTTCAGGTGTGCCGTTAGTCTATGACTGATGATGAATCGGTCGGGTTTCAATCCCAGCTGGACGTAGCCTTCTATGTCTAGCCACACTGAAGAGAACTGATATGACGAAAAATTTTGTGGATAACTGAGTATATATATATATACACACACACACACACATACATATATATATATATATATATATATATATATATATATATACTCAATCAGGCATTACTCGTCTGTTCTTTACAAACTTGAGTTCTCTGGTGATTGTAATATACATCTCCAGATGCATGAAATTATCAGATAAATGTTCGTCTCTTACTGACAGCTACAGACGGCCGAGAGGTAAAGAAATCGGACTGATGAAAATTCAGTTGGGTTTCGGTCCCGGCTAGAAGTAGCTCTGAAGTCTAACACACTGATGAGACGTAAACGACGAAACACTGTGTCTCTGGATGACTATATATATATATATATATATATATATATTATATATATATATATATATTTGCTCTGTGACTCTAACATTAAGAGCACACATTGAGCTCTCAAACTGCGACAGGTTTTTTTAAATAGAACTCTTGTGTCACTGAACTTTTGGTAAAAAGATTTCGTAGCATCTCCAAATACAATGGCAATCCCTTGAAATTAGATGATTACTTTATATAGCTCGGTAGCAGGTAGAAAGTGATGTTAATATGCCCCATGTACTGTTATGATTACGCCAATAGTTAATTAATAAGTACCATCCATCGAATCGGATAACATGATTCTCCTGGACTCTGTTAGTTTTTATAAATTACTTTCACATAATCCAGAGGGTACATAACACAGAGTTTCATCTATTTTATACACACACACTTTCACATTTTCACACCCATAACATCAGGTAATAAATATACAATAAAAGGTAAATTCTTCCAAGCTTTAGTCGTATCAGTACTACTGTATAGATACACTAATTAGACTATAACTGTATTTTTCGAGAGAAAGCTAGAGGGAACTACATAAAGATGCTTCGTGCTGTCTTGAACAAATCCTAGAAGCAACATCCCTCGAAAAGCCACTTACCTACAAGCAGGCAACCCATCCAAGTAAAAGTAAAACGAAACGCTTGTTGAAGAATTAACGAACCATAAGTACGAATATAAAATATAACATATTTCTTAATGTTATTTTAATTGATCTTTATCAAATTAGATATAGGATTGGTTTTAATACGTTTGAGAATAACATAGTATTAGAAATCAGTAACAGCAAATAATTGTTAATTAAACCCAGTTTTTTTTAATATTATGCAAATTATTTACACCATATCCTACGTAAATCTTCATTCTATTAGAGATATATAACACATATTTCGTTCCGATAAGCAGTGACGTATAAATAGACTGAATCTCCTCACGAAATTGTTACAAATGGCGATTACAGCTGACCACAACGTTTGTTTTGTGAGAATCATAGAATTAAGGTGTTCAGTTAGTCCTTTAGCAAGATTGACATCGTAACATCATCATTTAACAATCTTCATCTACCTTAGAAGATATACCAGATAATTAAGACAACACTTTACGTACGAAATATGGGTGTTGAAGAAATAAATTCAGTTAAAAACATTTCATATCAAAAATTGGACCGCACGTTTATATACTATGCAATCATGATCCTGTACCAGCTCGACGAGTTCTACATCTGCATTAATTACAAAGAGCTTCAGTTCAACAATACTTAGACAAGTTTAAGTGAATCATCATACATTGTATGAGATTCATACTATGGCATTATCAAAATCGCATTATATTACTTTTCGAAAATCATTTACTTTATTTGCATTTTATTAAACCTACAAATGTGTCAGATCATTTTGCCTGACCCATCGACAACAAATGATGTTTACAAATGCTTGGATCATATGGCAAACTTTTAACTGCACATACATATATCTGTATCGACCGTATGTAATAGATCGGTCTTCAACAAGAACGGGATGAGCGTTCTGTTTGCGCATTCTTCTTCTAACGGTCATTTCATCCCGTTCTTGTTGAAGACCGATCTATTACATACGGTCGATACAGATATTTCGAGGGACCTCACAACAGTGAGGGGGCCGATGTGCAGTTAAAACCGTTGAGAGGAAGGCCCCGAAACGGTGCACATTCTCTCCGGATGATCCCAAGCATTTGTAAACATCATTTGTTTTTTCAATATATCAAATTCATATTTGTGTGTGTATGTGTGTGTGTGTGAAAAACAGAAAAAACATGAAGTACTCCAAAAAGATGTATTTATTCTTGATGGTGAAGTTGACGTTATATCTCTAACTATCGTTTAATGATTCTAATTTCAGTCGATTTAGATTTTTTCTCCTATTATATCGATGTGTCCCTATGAAAAAACCACACTTTTCACTGTTTCTTGGGAAGTTTTCATGTGGACCTGAACAAACACTATGTCGGCTCAGTTTCGGCCCTTTCTTCACACACCATTATTCTCTCCTCTTTCGAAAGTCATCCACGGTTAATCTAACAAAATTCTTCCATCTCAAGTTCTGATGAAGGTTTGCTAAAACCGAAACGTTATAACGTCGACTTCAGTCTTTTTGGAATATTTCGTGTTTTTTCTATATTTTACATACCGTCGGATTATTTCGCTATTTACTCCCATATATCAAATTAATCTTTGAAAGATTTTGCCCCAGGAGTTAAAAATTCAGTTTCAGATGGTTTGTAACATAAATAAGTAAAATCAACAAATTTATTAAAGGAGTAAAAAAATAAAATTATTTCAAATTGAAACTCAGTTCTGTCCCCCTCAAATAAAATGTTGCATGCATCCATTAATTATTAATTGAATAATTATTTTGAATATTTTACACATAATTTTTATACAAAATCTCTTGAAACTGAAAAATTAGGATTTCTTGTTTGTAAATAATTTTCTCATAAAGCTCTGTACGTTAGATAACTTTGAATACATATCAAAATAAAACAAACTATATAATACCGGTCATGTATTTATGAAAACTTGTTTTAAAAAACAAAAGGGACCGTCTAAGTTTGCATACTCAAATTTTGAGTGTATAACATATAATGTTGTTCTTTATTCTATGTACTGGCGATTTGTGGTAATGTGACTTAAGCAGTGACGTAGTTTTGGTTACAGACAAATTGAGACCGAATCTCATTAATATTAATATCTATTAATAGATATATTGCCAGGAGCGATGACCGATATTGGACGGGTGGTGTGAGCGCGAGAGAGAGGGAAGGGAATTTGTACTATCAACACTAAGTGATAATGTTCACACATACACATTTCTGTATATTATTTCTAAACTTGCTTATTTCTCTTATGCATCATTTTCAATCAAACGAAAATGAATGTAAATTGAATGGTAAGCTGTAATGATAAAAGACAGGTATTATTCATTTATGTCGGAATTTGCGCGGTACCTCTGTCCAATTTTACATTATAGTCTATTCTTTATCCGGAATTCTTGACAGGATTCCACCTGGGCTTTAGTGATTTATCAATTTTCCCAACACATCTGAAATGCAAATGCCGATAGCAGAAACCTTCTATCATCATCCGATTAATTTTGATGGCGATTTAGGAAAATTTCGAAATTCGACAACATTGAATCGGGGGAGAAAGGTCGCTATTAGTTTATCACTGTAATCTTTTCTTGTGAACAGGTAGTTTTCGTATCGGAGATTCGCCTCCATGAAAATCAAATACGTTGGCGAGAATTTAGTCGTCTATGTTGTTATTATTATTATATTATTCTGCGGAAGTAGCGATTTTCATTTTCTTAATCTAACGAGACATCCTCATTTCTTCTAGTAATGGCAATACTGATAAATGGATTATCAGAAAATGAATTCAATATCAAAAGCACATCCACACACACACACACACACACACACACACATATATATATATATATATATATATATATATATATATATAGTATATTAAGAAAATTGAAAAAAGCACAGGTTTAAATAAGTTGAGTGGTAAGTTGATTGGCCGAAGTTGCAGTGTTTCGATCTATTAATTAGATCATCTTCCGGGCATTTGTTGGTATAAGGAAGGTGATAAAAAATTTAATCACAAATAACGAGAAAAGCAAGCGATAGTTTTTGTTTATCAGTCTGTTCAAAATTTTAAATCTGAAGAAAAAACGCTGAAAAAGTGGACGGTTTGAAATATGACGTCAAATATTCTCTTTTATGGTGTGAGTATGAGAGTGGGTGAGTGGGTGTATAGAAAAAAAGGCATCGTGCATTTTTCGGTGTTTTGTGTGTGTGGTTGCGCGTGTGTGTATAAATCTTTTGCGATAAAGATATATATATATATATATATATATATATATATATATATATATATATATATATATATACTGTAGTGTGAGATGGTCACTATTTCAGCTTTTGCTGGAATGGTGTACCAAAGGCAGTATTAATTGGTAGAGTGCTCAATATAAAATAGAGCTGTTATATAATATAATAAGATAAATATATAGTAATATATGAGGAATTTTTTTCGATTTTCCTCACATTGAAACATCTTCACCTGATGAATGCATCGCATGAAACCAATATGGTTGTGAATGTTTCTTTGTCACCCAATAAATAGATATGTAAAACCTATATATTTATCTTATTATATTATATATATATATATGTGTGTGTGTGTATGTGTGTGTGTGTATGTATGTATGTATGTATATATAGTAATTTAGGTGTTAATCCGCTACAGGTAAGTTTTTATATTAGTACGGAATTTCGGCTTATTCCATCACCTGTCTATACACATATAAATGGCAATTATGTGTATATATGTATGTCCGGAGGTAACTACGAAAATATGTTTTATTATCGTAGTTTCCCCCGGACGATGTAAATTATATATATATATATATATATATATATATATATATATATATATATATACATTCACTATCACCACAGCTTCCTTTTTGTGCAAAAATAATGAGGATTTTATTTATATCTGGAAATATATTTAAAAATTAGAATTTGAATAGTAGGAAAAGGGGAAGTCATTGGTTGTGTTTGTGATTAAAACATAAATCAATTATGTAAGACCAAAACAATCAAAGGATCTGCAACTTTATATTATACTCCTCCACCCAGGCCACGCCGGGTAGCCGGTTCTAGTACATATATAAAGGACAGTTGTGAGTATGTATGGATGTATATGTGTCCTGGAAAAATACGAAAATAAAACAATTAACGACAAAATAAATAGATATATAAAGTAAATATCACTGTTTCTCACTTTTTGTGTATAAATTAGGATTTTTTTAAATTTAAAATCAAAGATATTCAAAGATGAAAATGTACATAGAAATAGCATTGAAATTCTACTTAGAAATGTTCAGCATTTATAAATCTCTAAAGTAAACAAATCAATACACCAGGGTTTTGTCCTGTCCCCCTCTACACAGACGAGGTTGGGTACCCCCTTCTGGTAATATTCATGTCATTAAGAGTGCTCAATAGTGAGATAAACTTGACCGCCCTATCGACTGGGGCGTTAGAATGCACCGACTGCGCCTCTGTAAGACTTCTTCAATGGGGCCACTTGTTGGCCATGGGTGGCGACCCGTGATGCTTAAGAATAGAACCCAGGAGGATGAGCAGTCCATGACTTGCATTACTCCACTTTGGCCCTATCTTGGGCTAGACGGGCGGTTGGAGAGGCACCCTCCGATCAATCGGCTGATCATGTCAAGCCCTAACACCTATATTATTTTCCCAACCCTATTGCCCTTATGGCAAGCCCCAACCTCTTTTTATCGTATGGGTGCTTGAAGGCGGTGACTGGGGGTCTACATGTCCTGGGAATGACGTTAAACTCTCTGATGGTGAGGTTCCAGTTTTGGAGGTTTGGGGAATGTGGATCCCCCCTTCATCACCATTGCTCCCAGGTCCACTCTGACCCGGAGTGGTAGTACCTTTTAGGGTCCCATCTATGGGATAAATAGAAAAACATGAGTTGATAAACAAAAAAAATATATATATAATACATTTATGTGAAAAATGTTGTTTTTTTTTTGGTTGTTTAGAAGCATGGATGTATCTACCCCACGAAAAAAAATATCTTTCCATAAATATATAATATATATGGAGAGAGACTCACTATATATATATATATATATATATATATATATATATATAATATGTGTGTGTGCGTGCGTGTTCACAACGAGATATACTGATGAGTATATAATGTTTAATGCTCAAACCCTTTAAGCCAATTTTTGGTGACTATTTAAGGGCCGGGTTAGCTCAGTTGGCAGAGCGTTCGGCTAGAAACCACATGGTTTCTAGTTCGATTCTGGTCCTCGTCAACTCAGCGTATGAGTAGCACAGGGATCTGTGCGGTATAGTAAGGAGCTGATAGTAGGTTTGGCGCTCCACCTCAGATGCCAAAAAAACAATATCCTTGGTCAAGCGCTAGTAAAAAGGGATAGACCCAATCGCTGTTTGGCTGATACCGACATTAGTCCGCCCCGACGACTTTACTTTTACTTATGCTCAATACCATATCACCTCTAATTTATAGAATTCATACTATCATTAATTACGCATTCTAAAAAAAAATGAGGGATATCATAATAATTTATGTTCCATCCCAATTAAGTTGCAAAATTGTTTTAATCCGTAATGTAGAGTATCTATATTTCAACGTATACAGAGAGAGAGAGGGAGGGAGAGACAGACAGACGGACAGAGAAAGAGACAGGGACAGAGAATGTGTGTGTGCGTGTGCTTTCCAAAAAATTGTCCACACTTTGACCAATGACTGTGTTAAAAAGCACTCAATATATTTATAATCATGTTCCTTAATAGTACGATTGTTATCATCTTGCAACAACCTCAGGTTTAAAATAAGACTGTCCAAGACGAAATGCAAAAACATAAACACTGATAATCTGGTGTTGCTTATGCACCAAATTCGTATTTCTTATAAGTGTCTCAGCTAGATAATGGACCATTCCTTTTTTTTATTATAAAGAAAGACAGAAGACAGAATTATAAAGAAAGGCGAGGAAGACAAAAACATGATACACAATAAAATATAAGAAAGAAAGAAGGGACGAATGAAAGAGAATAGGGGAAAGATAGATAGACGATGTAGATCCTAATGAAAATATGAAAAGAAGGAAAGAGAGAAGAAAAAAGAATAAGAGAGAGTTATATCAAGAATATTATACTTATTTTACATATTGAACTATTTGCAATAGCTATTAAGTAAACATATCAAACCTTGTACAAATTAAATAATCACACTGCAGTATATTCACAGGTCATGCTAGTGGTTTAATAATACCCACTACAAAAATCGGTAATTTATGAGGAAGTGCGTCCCGGTCTCCTGCCTCAAGAGTTGCTGCCTGGTGACTATCAAAATAACTACCCAGCTCAGTCTATTAAAAACTATCCATCTATCTATCTATCTATCTCAATTTGGTCATATTTATCTACATTCCTTTAAATACTAAGATTTTTTTTATTCATGTTTGTTTAATGTCTTGTTTTTAGTTTAAATAAACAAGAATTACGACAAAAAAGAAGAGGACCCCCACCAAATACATCTACTTGTAGAAAATATCTATTTATCTCCATTTGTTCGTATCTATCTATATTATTTTGTTTGTTTATCTATCTATCTATCTATCTATCTATCTCAGTCTATTCAAAACTATATATCCATCTTCATATCTAAACAAGAATTACGACAAATTACGATAAATAAACAAGAATTACGACGAGCTGGGGTTGTTATTTTGATAGACACCGGGTAGCGGTTTTTGAGGCGGAAGACCGGGACGCACTTCCTCAGGAATTACCCAAAATTCCACAGCCAATGCTATCTCGACGTGATGTACAATCGTATCATGTGGTTTCTGATGTTGCAAGTAGTTACAATTGTGGGATTCAGCCATATAACTTTATAACAACAATTATAGAAATTTACTTAAAACAACCAATGAAATAAAAGCAACAATTGAAATAGAATGCAACCAATCACAAATTGAAACGACTTATCAATGTTGCATACTGGGCTTTTCACAGTACCAAATCAGCAAATATGTTGTATACCCTTTTCTTACTACTTCTAGTCGTCTTCTCTTCTGGCCGGCTTTGGTTCTATCTTCTAACATCTTGGTCTGGTATATCTTCTAAGGTCTGGTCTTCTATTGAGGACTTCGGGTCTGGTTTCTGTTAGGATCACTCCTTATCAGAAGCCATGTGTTATTGTTAGTTTTTAGGTAATAAACACAAGACTTCGATTTACGTTGATGTTACTTTATTTCCAAATCCCCAACCCAGACACCTACGCAGTGAGATTTACATCTTGCTAGCTCGGCTTCTAACTTCTAACTGACTTAAAATTACTATATCCTTAAACCGGAAGACAGCGTTTTCTATGCCTTCCGGTTCTCACGATTTATACCGGGTGAGAGTGAGGTCAAGCGCCGTCACTCACTCTCAACGCCATCAGCTGCACTAATCGCCATTATGATTTCTACACTATTGCCTAGGTATACTAGGTATCTAATGATTATGTAACATGAAGTTTGATATTCCGTCTGTTCGCGTTATCAGTATTGCCTTAAGTAAAATGGTCATCAGTTTTAACACTGTGTTAACAATCAGTGATGTGTGCAATTCTATCTAGTCATCCGCAGTTCCTTCAACAGAACGATCATCAGCTGGAACAGTTAATAAATGCACATAGCAAATTCGGTAGTTCTCCATCATTCAATTTGACTGCGGAGGACTAACACATTCATCATCATTATAGATATAGATATACAAAAGACAATCTGAAAATAATGTCTTTTACTTTTTAGCTAAGTATGTAAAAAAAAATTTTCTATTAACGGTTTTTATTTATTTGTTCATTTTTGTTTTTGAAATTCTGACATGCCCACACGGTCGCAACACATTGCAACATCTTACCGGATGTCAGCCTTGTTCTCAACAAACTTTTAAGAAAAAAAAAAGAAAGAGAGAAATAAGAAATTACAGTTATTCGCCCATTCATAAAGGAGGAGAAGAAGAAAGAGAGGAAAAAAGGAGAGGAAAAGGAAATAAGAAGAGAAATTATAACCACACAAATAAAAAAAACATAAGCACGTCATTTCTGAAATTAAACTCTGATGATAAAGCTTTGCTTTGAAATCGATTAGACATATAAAACATCTTTTTGTCTTTATTTTTTACGCATTGTATTGCCTTCGAATTTTATTATTTTATAATATATATATATATATATATATATATATATATATATATATATATACTAGCAGGGCCTTTAAATATACTATAGTATGTTCATTTAATCATTACGTTTGAAATGTTTACTTAAGAGCTATTGTTAAATAGTTCAATATGTGAAAAGTATAATACTCTTGAATCAACTCTCTCTCACACTTTTTTCTTTTTTTCTTCCCTTCATTTGACTTTTTTATTATTATGTCTGATTGAAACCGTTTAGCCTTATCGCTTCCACACACTTAACCCCTCTCTCTATCTTGCCCTTCTGTTTCATTCTTACATTCTTTCATACATTTTTTCTTTGAAATATGTTTATAATAAACCGCAATTGTCCATTATGTAGCTGAGGTGACGACACTCACAAGAAATAAGAATTCGCTGGATAAGCAACACCAGAAAATCAAGATTTACATTCTTGCATTCCATCTTGGAAGAATTGGACGTGATTTTAACCAGATTATTTTGCAAGATAATAACGGTCGGAAGATTAAGGAACAAACGTATAAATATATAGTTATATATTCAAACAAATTTGGTTAAAAATAATGGAATCTTTATTGTTTTTTTATTTTAAGTTTTGTAACTATTTTTCTTTATGTTATCATCTTGAATGACGTTAATCAGTTGACCGAATGAGTTATTATTAGTAAACAAAGTACTTTCGATTCTTTTCTGAACCATTATCAATGCTGTATATATTTCTCTAAACAATCATTATCCAGGCTATTTAATATTTGACAAAACTATTGTTTTTATTTTGTCGTTACGGTGACGCTAAATAATACATATTTTGGACAACTGATTAACACCTTTCAAGATGATACCATCAAGAAAATTGTTAGAAAACTTTAAAGAAAAACGAAAAAGAAAACTCGAAAACAATAAGGATTGTATTATTTTTAACCCAATTTGTTTGAATGAAAAGATGCTACCCAGATATACCCACCTCTGTCTCTCTCTCTCTATTCGAGTTTTTCACACCTGCAGAAGGCGGTGGTTCACTGGTGATTGAATGATAGTAAGTGACAGCAAGTCTTCTCAGGTCTCCAGGACTCTTCTGAGTATTCCAGCTGATCTCAATAATGCTGTAGTCTGGATGGTCTCGATTCTTCCTCCGATTTTTAATTCATCCAAACTCCTTTCCAACCCCTTGGGTATTGTTCCAAGGGGCCCAATCACAATCGGCACGACCTTCACCCTCATGTTCCACAGTTTTCTCAGTGCTCTGGCAAGATCCAAGTATTTGTCGATCTTTTCGTTTTCTTCTTCTTCTTCTTCTTCTTCTTCTTCTTCTTTATTATTATTATTATTATTATTATTATTATTATTATTATTATTATTATTATTATTTACTCCTTTTGAGTTTTCACATCAGCATTAGCTGATGGTCTTTCACTGGAGTCTGAGTGACAGCAAGTCTCCTCAGGTCTCCAGGACTCTTCTGATTATTCTGGCAGATTGCAGCAGTGCAGTGTTCTGAATGGTTTCAATCCTTCCTCTGATTTCCAAACTTTCCAAACCCTTTTCCAATCCTTTTGGGACTGTTCCAAGTGCCCCAACTACAATTGGTATCACCTTCACTTTCATATTCCATAACTTTTTCAGTTCTCTGGCAAGGTCCAGATATATGTCTATTTTTTCATTTTCCTTTAGCTTCACCCTGTGATCTGCTGGCACTGCAAAATCCACCAGTTGGCAAGTTCTTTCTCTTTTGTTAATCAACACTAGGTCTGGTCTTCTTGCTGAGATAAGGTGATCCGTTTTTATTTCAAAGTCCCAGAGAATTTTATGCGTTTCGTTCTCAAGAACAGATTCTGGTTTATGCATTTTCCAATCCTTTTGGGACTGTTCCAAGTGCATCAACTACAATTGGTATCACCTATATGGTCCAAATTTAATTTTTTGCATAATTCCCAGTGGATCACCTTCCCAACCCAGTCGTGTCTAGTTTTGTATTCTCGTTGTGCTAGTTTGCTACATTCGCAGAGTATATGGTTTACAGTCTCATCTCTATTACCGCAAAGTCTACATTTACTATTTTGTTGGGTCTTATCAATTTTCGCTTTGATGTAGTTTGTCCTTATGGCATTATTTTGTGCAGCAATTATAAGTGATTCAGTTTCTCTTTTGAGGTTTCCATTTCTTAACCATGTCCAAGTCTTTTGATGTGCAACCTCTTCTATTTGTCGTTTGAAGCGTCCATATAATTGTTTTTCTTCCCATTTTTGTTTTTTAGTCTTTGTCGTTTTTCTGTTTGTCCATCTGTCGTTTCTACTATTGTTGGCCGCCATAAGTAGTTTGTCTTTGCTCTTTCTTGTGTAATCTTCAAGTTGTTGGATTGTGGTTTTTACGCATTCCTCTATGTTGGCAAGTCCTCTTCCTCCTTCCTTTCTTGATACATATAATCTATCTCTATCATCTCTAGGGTGGAGAGCCTTGTGCATGGTCATTAATTTTCTCGTCCTTTGGTCAATCTGTCTGAGTTCTTCTTTTGTCCATTTTAAGAATGGTCCTGAGTATCTTATAATGGGATTATTATTATTATTATTATTATTATTAGTAGTAGTAGTAGTAGTAGTAGTAGTAGTAGTAGTAGTAGTAATACAATAATTTTAAACAGAATACTGTATGTGTAACCAAATTCTGGTCGAAATACGTGACGGTATATAATAGATTTCATCTATACCAATATATATTTTTTCCATTTATCCTTTCAATATATATATATATATATATATATATATATATATATATATATACAAATATATATATATTCAAATATATATATATTATATATATATATATATGTGTGTGTGTGTGTGTGTGTGTGTATTGTGATAGTTTTCTGGTGGTTTTATAATATTTTGTCTTCTCTTTTCTATTCCGACTGAAAATGTGTAAATTAATAGAGAATACACTGACAGTGAAAGAAGCTTTGGCTTCAGCAATGGAATATTGTTTGAAGAGAGATTTTCAAAGAAAAAGATAGGAGCACTTGCTATGTTCTTCACACTCGTGTGTCGCTATAATCTGGACGAACATATTGTCGATTTTTGTGCGAATTGATTTTTACCAGGAGACATAAGAAAATTGTGCCACGAAACCATCCCAGAGAGGCAGCGGTAGTTTCAAGTTTTTGATAAACGTCCTGTCCGCCTTCACCCCACCCCTCACATGAATCTCAGTGACGGCTTCCTATTTACATAAAAATACCCCCAGGGCAGAGAAAATTGCCGAAGAACTCAAGTAAGAAGCCTATTGAAGTGAAATTGGAGGAAAAAGAAAGAAAATCGAAAGAATGAAAGAAAAAGAAAACAAGACAAAAGAAAGGAAAAGCGTGATATATATATATATATATATATATATATATATATATATATATATATATAGAGAGAGAGAGAGAGAGAGAGAGAGAGAGAGTCAGACAGAGAGACAGACAGACATACAGAGAGACAGAGACAAAGACAGAGGGAAGAGAAAGGAAATTGTTGCTGTAGATGTAGACTCCGGTTATGTTTAGAGAGAATATATGAAAGATAACCAAAAAAGAAAGTGAAATATAAAGGGTGTCGTATGTAGAATAAAAAAGGTATGATAAGCTCGGCGGTATTTTAAAAAGTAATAAACAGGTCAAAACAAAAAATATAAGAGGCGGAAAGAGGAGAAAAAATAATAAAAAATGCAGAAATAAAGATAAGAAAAATGGAGATAGGAGCAGAGAAGATAGATAAATATCCGACGCTGAACTGCCTATCATTGCATCAGATTTATGAAAGTCGAAGTGGATGAAAGCAAATCAAGAAGTGTTGGTACCAGAATTAGAAAAGAAGAAGAAGTTGGAAAATGAAGGGATAGAAAAAAAGAAGAGGGGAGAAATTTTTTGGAAGCCAGTTTAGGTGGGACGAGAAGAAGAAGAAGAAGAAGAAGAAGAAGAAGAAGAAGAAGAAGAAGAAGAAGAAGAAGAAGAATCGAGAAGTTGTTTAGAAGAGAGTGTAAGTGGGAGGAGGAAAAGAAGGACGACTTCAGACAGACTCAATAAGAAAAAAATAAAGAAGAAGAAGAAGAAGAAGAAGAAGAAGAAGAAGAAGAAGAAGAAGAAGAAGAAGAAGAAGAACTTGAGCCAAGCTATAAAAAAGAAGAAAAGAAAGAAAGAAAGAAAAAGAAGAAAAATAAGAAAAAGAAAAAGAAGAAGAATCGAGAAGTTGTTTAGAAGTAAGTGTAAATGGGAGGAGGAAAAGAAGGGCGACTTCAGATAGACTCAAGAAGAAAAAAAAAAGAAAGAAGAAGAAGAAGAAGAAGAAGAAGAAGAAGAAGAAGAAGAAGAAGAAGAAGAAGAACTTGAGCCAAGCTAAAAAAAAAAAAAAAAAGAAAGAAGAAAGAAAGAAAGAAGAAGAAGAAGAAGAGAAGAAGAAGAAGAAGAAGAAGAAGAAGAAGAAGCGAGAAGTTGTTTGGAAGTGAATGTAAGTGGGAGGGAGAGAAGAAGAAGGAGTTGAGCCAGGCTCAGTGAGAGTTAATAAGCGCTTTTGATCTCACATTTGTTTCTGTCCGAAAGTGGATCAACTTGATACACTTGGGGACATGGAATTATATCCTCTTTTACCGCCATTTCATATTGTGCCCCACGGCTGTTAGAATTTTCGGACCTGTCCGATGTTAGTTAATTGATGATGAAGATACCGTCAACAAGCTTGCTGCTACGGTGGGTTGGTGGGGGGTATCAGACGATGGAGCGGTGCCCTTGCTATATCAATTGGAAGAAATTGCAGAGAGAAGCGCGAAATATGAAGCCAATTAGATGGTGTGGGTTTGGCGGACAAAATGCAATGGTAGAGAGAGAGATGGGATTTATAAAAGATGTAGTGGCCGAAAAGCAAAATACCGAGGAAAGGAAGTAGAAAACATATTGGGAATAATATATATGTAATAAATATAATAACAATAATAATAATAATAATAATAATAATAATAATAATGATATATATATATATGTATATATATATATATATATATATATATATATATATATGAGTGTGTGTGTATGTGTGTAAACAGTGATACATATGCGTATAAGATTATGAATCATATGTGTGTACACCTTTGCATATATATATATATATATATATATATATATATATGTGTGTGTGTGTGTGTGTGTGTGTGTGTGTGTGTGAGAATGGAAAGGGAATTGAATCCAACAATATGAGGAAAAAATGAGTAAAGAAAAGAAATGTACATGGATAAAAATGAGTTTTATCGATATCACTTTTAATCGATATCACTTACACATGTGTTTCGGTCTGTTTATCCAAATGTATACGTTCTTGTCTTCAACGATTTTATCTCTACTCAAAAAATCAAAAAAAAATCACTCTGATGAAGGTCGGTAAAAATCTCTCTGTGTACGGAATATTTTATACATTTTTCCTATTATTATTATTATCATCATTTCCACCCCATCTGGTTATTTTAATAATAATAATAACGTAAATCCGAATACATTTTGATAAACAGACCGAAACACATGTGTAAGTGATATCGATTAAAAGTGATATCGATAAAATTCATTTTTATCCATCTACATTTCTTTTCTTTACTCCTTTTTTCCTTATATATACATATATATATATATATATATATATATATATATGTGTGTGTGTGTGTGTGTGTGTGTGTAGTATATACGTATGTACATATGTATGCATGTATGTATCTGACGTACCTAATAGATGTAAATGACATAAATTACAGCGTCAAGCTGCCATAATCGACATATTCAAATATATACAGGGTGTTCGGGAGAAATTTGACATATTTATATCTGATTATTTTTTTCTCTGCAGGTTGGAGGTATTGACGCACACTACGCATCATATAAAAGCTTGGGCATTTCTTCATTCATAAACGTGATGACATATAGATTGAATGACTAGAACCCATCTGAATTATAGAAGAGAATAACTTGTATCATGATGATCTATCAAAATAAGAAGATTATGGTTGTTGCCCAATGCCCCTGAACACTGTAAAAACAATCAGGCATGAACTAGAGACTTGCAATAAAGACTACGAGGCTGTGGCTAGAGGAAAACAGTATAACAGATGATCTGATTGCGTTCGTACAGCAGAATTCCTCGAAACTATTTAGAAAGATTATTAGGTTGAATTCAGATGCCTACGTAGAGTTGCTAAACACTGTAGTAAAGCCCTGGATAACAACGGTAGCCAATGATAGGCCATATGAAGGATTTGGCCCCCTGACACACCTCTGGGAAAAGTCAAAAATTGTAGTCGGCGACTTTTTACGATTACACCAGTTCCAATGTTTGGACTCCGAACTCCCCAGATCTTAATCCCATTCATTATTGTGTATGTGGCGCTGTTGAGAAAGACACCAATAGCCGTGCTAGTACAATAAAAGCCCAGTTAATCGACAGAATTAAGGTAGTTTTTGAGACCCTTCCTAGTGAAACTGTAACATCAGCTTGCTCCAGGTTCCAGAGCAGGATTGAGGCTGTGATCAACGCTAATAGCGGTTATTTTGAGTCAAACTTGTTAACAGTAGTGTAATTTACGTGCCCGGTGAATTATTTTATAATCCATTAAATGTTGTAGTTACCAATCACTTTGTTTTCTTTTTCCTTATGAAACTGACAAATTTATCCAGAACACCCTATATATATATAATTAAGGCCGTAATTATAAATTTTTTTCGTCCTACCTTGTGCAAACAAATCAGACCTAGGCACTCGCTTATTTTATTGGGTGAGTGTCTGGGGCCTGGTGTCACTTAATGGGGACTTAAAAGAAGAAAGTAAAATTTTTTTTCTTTCCCTAACCCCCCCCCTCATATATATACCCATATGTATTTACAATTTGACTTTTAGTCGTCTCCGGCTGTATAAACCTTGATGAGCAACCGGACGAAAGGGCCTTGTTTTTATCAAATAAAACAATTTTTTTCTTCTCTTTTCCTTCGTATCCACCTATATAGGTGATCATAATGATTACCCTTAAAGTATTATATATATATATATATATATATATATATTATATGTGTGTGTGTGTGTGTGTGTGTGTGTGTGTGTGTGTGTGTGTGTTTCTATAAATAATGTGTGTGGTGTGTCTAAACACGCAAATGACTTAAATTACTGCACCAAGGTCATCGATATATATATATATATATATATATATATATATATATATATATATATATATATATATATATATACAGTCGTACACGAATGTTTTTGATCAATGTGGCTACCTCCACTAAGCGGGCTACGTCTACCTGGGATTGAATCCCGACCGTTTCATCATCAGTCATATTCCCTTTCCCCTAGTCCATCGTTACACCTGCAGATCACAGCAATATTTTAACTGATAGATGCATAGATATGTATATATGTTAAAGGCCATCGGGGGAGAGAGAGATTTATTTGTATAGGGCTATGCGTGTGCATATGTGTGTCTGTAAGTGAGAGAAAGTGTGTGTATGTGTTTAAATGTATAGATAAATAGATATATAAATGCATACATACATGACATGTTCAAATTGAGTAATGTGCTGATAAAAAGACTATGTTACGTCATTCTTCCAAATTAAAAAAGAGAAGTGTTTTTGCAGTAACCAAATTTCAAAGTCCGACCACTGGGATCATACTGAAATATGTAGAATTTCTTTTTTCTATTTGTTTTAATCGAAAATAATCTTTAACCACAATTATTATTATCTGCGTTAATCGGACTATTGTCCCCATCTTCATTGTTATTTGTACAACGTTTCGGCCGATATGCCCTCCGGCCTTCTTCAGGTATTTCTTGTCGGACTTGAGAACCTTCTCGGACTCGGGAACCTTCTTTTCGAACTCGGGAACTTTCTTGTCGTATTCGGGAGCCATCTCGGAACTTTGAACCAACGCTTTATTTATTCCACGGGGGTATCCTGTTCTCATTCCGCTAACCATAGCTGGGGTAGGAGTTGTGTTAATTCATTATTTTTCTTCCTGCTTTCACTCAGGATTAAACTCGGGTACCAGAGATAACTGTCACTACTGTCTTAACCTAACTGCCTAATCCACTCGGCCATGTGTCCAATTGGACAAGAAAGTTCCCGAGTTCGAAAAGAAGGTTCCCGAGTCAGAGAACGTTCCCGAGTCCGACAAGAAATACCTGAAGAAGGCCTGAGGGTATATCGGCCGAAACGTTGTACAAATAACAATGAAGATGGGGACAATAGTCCGAATAACGCAGATAATACTAATCTTCAAGCCTCATCTCAAACATTCAGAGAAAAACCACAATTATGTATCGAAATTCCAGATGGGGTATTTGTGGAGGTGAAGGAAGCCATTACATAAAAGATATATTTGGGTGTCCGGAAAGAAATTATGGTTTACCAGAGTGGATATTCAAATTGTAAGTTAAATTCAAGTGAATATAATCATTTAAACTTTAATCATCTTCATTTTCAACGGCTATAGCCCAGCAACTTTTGGTCGCACGTTTCAAGAAATGTGAAGTTTTCAGTGGATACAAAGGTTAGAGTTGGCTGGAACAGAAGAATACACTGACAGCACCTTTACATCCCCCAATTGATCCACATGTTAGCCGTGGGTGGTGACTTATGATGCTTAAGGATGGAACTCTCGTGGCTGAGCAGTCCATGACATGAAAACACACCACTTTGGCTCTTACTTAGGCTAGCCGGGTGGCCGGAGACACCGGTTCGTCATGTTTAACCCTAGCATCTATATGATTGTCCCAACACTACTGACCTTTTGACAAGCCCCAGCCCTTTTTATCCTATGGATGCTAGAAGGCGATGGTTGATTGTCTTAATGTCCTGGCTATGGCGTTAAACTGTATCTAATGGTGAAGTTCCAGTTTTGGAACTCTGGGAGTGTTGAGTACTCTTTCTTCACCATTAGTCCCTGGTCTACACTGACTCGGAATGGTCGTACCTGTTAGGATCCCATCTATGGGTAAAATAGAAAAAGAATGAATTACAAAAAATGTGTTAAACAATTTCAGTTTTTTAAGAAATTGAATACCCATCAATCATTAATAGAAAAAAAAACTTAATCGGCATAAAATAACTGTTGTACCGGCCGTTCCTACAGTGGAGAATATACACCGGTTCTCACTATAAATAGTGAGACACCGAGTGAAAAGGTTGTACTGTTACCGTACTGTTACCGTACTTTTACTGTTTAGCGGCAAGCTAGCCGTTCTTGTACCTTATTGTAAATACACTTGTCTCTTTTTACCCTACCTCGACTTGACTTCTTTTCTTACTGTTGAACTAACATCACAACAATAACCCAACAAAGGTTGACATGTCGTTAAATCCAGCAATCGAACAAAAGATTAGAAAGATTGTTTTCTTCATTGTTTCTGAATGTTCTGCCACTTATGAAGTGTTCTAGTGATAAAAACTAATAAAAATATGTGGGTCGAAATCTGATAAGTATTGAAGACATTGAAGAATCTCCCACCTTAACGATATTTTCTTCGATTTTTGGGCATCAGATGCTGAAAATAAAGGTGATTTTAATTTACATTTGTTGTTTTATAATCCTTTGTAAAACGTAAATTATTTTCTAAACATCTCATGTATATCTTTTTTATTTTACATTAAACAATTCCCAAATCAATTGTCTTTGTCAGTAAAAGGATTAAGTTTATTTGTCTAGCTTTTCAGTGAAATATCTTGATATTAATACGTTTAATCTTTAATCTTCCGACTGTTAACATCCGGCAAAACTTTCTGGTTAAAAATGAGACCGTCCAAAATCGTCCAAGATGAAATGCAAAATGTAAATACTGATTATCTTGTGTCGCTTAATCACCGAATTCTTAATGTTTATGGTGACGTCACCTCAGTTAAATAATGGACCATTCCGTTTTTATTATAAAGAAAGAAACGGCAGAAAAATGGCATGCTACACAGAAAGAAAGAGAATATGAGAGAGGTCGAGGTCGAGGTCGATAAAGTACGAGAGAGAGAGAGAGAGAGAGAGAGAAAGAGAAAGAGAGAGAGAGAGACTTAGATCAAGAGTATTATACTTTTTACATATTGAAGTATTGCAATAGCTCTTAAGTAAACATATAAAACGTTGTAATAATAAATTATCATACTGTGCTCTATCCACAGCTCCTGCTAGTCTTTATAATGATAATGTTATTATAATGGAGATTCCATGTCTGTCTGTAATCGAAACTGCTTACGTCACAATACCCTCAGCAATTGCATAAGTTTATTAATGAATATTGAATTTATATTCAAATCATTAATACATATTATAAATCTTATTAACTAGGTCTGTATGAAAATCTGGCTCCCACTCCGTTCGGTTGATACCAATAATAGACTACTCCACGATTTTTCTGACTATACGTAATAATTATAATCACAATGTCGGAAAACTAACCAAATTACGACAGTTTTAGAATATGTATGTATATTGACTGAAATTTGCACTGAACTCATAAGCGACGTTCTCCTGTGGAAGCCAACACATGGACATGCAAGTGTGGGGCCCAGATGCTGGCTGCTCTGCAGAGGAGCTCCCAGGTGCAATAATGATAGGGAAGGTTGGCGAGAGATTGTCATGGATACCCGTGCTGCATGCACGACATCATGATGATGATGATGATGATGCATATTGAGAAAGCTGCCGAAGCCTTGAAAAGACTTTCTGTGACTCAATCTCCACCGATGATCCTCTTGTGTCCGCATTGCATATGCAAGAAAAATAACGAGAAGGAGGTGGATGATGATGATGAAGAAGAAGAAGAAGAAGAAGAAGAAGAAGAAGAAGAAGAAGAAGAAGAAGAAGAAGAAAAAGTTGGATGATGTTGTAGTATTGAGAATAAACTTCTTTGTTGCTCCGGGTGATGAGAGCAATTTCTAAAAGCCAGCACGCTAATCTAAATATGGCAGGCCGCTCAGGTTTGAACTTCTCCCGCTCATCAAATATTTTTCACCGTCTTCCTTTTCCGCTCATTGTTTCTTACCCAAGGCAGTGTTAAGAAAATCAATGATGGGCCATATTTCTACTTTTGTAAGTTATTCTTTCGGCTACAACACATTCCCGCCCGTTGTCTCTACACGGACATAACAATGTAGTTATCAATTTGAACAGAAGATTCTTCAGACTTTTTCTTTCTTTCCGCAAATTTGTCTTCTCCTTTAATCTTTCTATCGGTGATAAATTTCCCATCTAAATCTTCTCAAGTAATTCTTTTCTTCTTTTTTCTTTTTTTTTCTTTTTTTTTTTTTCTTTTTCTTCTTTTGATTTTAAGCCAAAACAAATTGTTCCTTTTCTTACAATAATGTCCCAAGTATTCACATTCTGCTTTTTCTTTCTTTCTTTCTTTCTTCTTTCTTTCTTTCTTTCTTTATGTTTCCATCTATTCATCTTTTAAATGTTGTTTCTTCTATCTATCTATCTATCTATCTATCTATCTTTGTTATGCTTGCGGTTTTGTCCTTTCTTTCATGCTTCCTTCTTTGTTTCTCCCAAATCATCTATCGTGTTCCTCTTTCTTTCTATCTTATCTATTTCAGTATGTTCATATCTATCTATCCATCTATCTGTCTATCTATCTATCTAGTATATTCATATCTATCTATCTATCTATCTATCTATCTATCTATCTATGTCTGCATTTCATATCTCTTATCTATGTCAGTATGTTCATATCTATCTATCTATCTATCTATCTATCTATCTATCATATCTATTTATCTATCTATGTCTGCATGTTCATATCTCTCTATCTATGTCAGTATGTTCATATCTATCTATCTATCTATCTATGTTAGTATGTTCATATCTATTTATCTATCTATGTCGCATGTTCATATCTCTCTATCTATGTCAGTATGTTCATATCTATCTATCTATCTATCTATGTTAGTATGTATATCTATCTATATATGTTCATATCTATCTATATCAATGTATTCATTTATTGGACTCATGGCGTAGTGGATATAGACATTGTGTGACAGTTAACTTTAGGCTTCAGGTTCAATCCTGGTCAAGGGCGATAGTAACATAGAATAATAAACACTTCTACCCGGTCATTGTTAACGGAATGAGAACAGTCTACCCCAGTGGATTGAATAAAGGGTTCGGTTTGAAGTTCCGTGAAGGCTCCAGATTACGACATGAAGTTTCCCGTATACGACATGATGGTTCCCGAGTACGACAATTAATAACGGAAGAAGGCCAGAGGGCACATCGACTGAAATTTTGTGCAGATAAAAAATAAAGATGAGGATAATAGTCTTTATATCAATAAGTTCGTAGCCTAAGATACAGTTAGTAATTTTACGCCAAAGAGGTTTTGGTTTATTCATTC